>VZTB01017972.1:1128892-1281661 GCA_013397245.1 Thryothorus ludovicianus
AGAGAAAAGCACACTACCTCTTCCTCCAGAAATTAAATGCCTGTGAGATAGCAAAGAATAGCACTATTTGCACTCAGATTTATTTGTAATTGTGATGTCATTTCAGTTCACTTGTTCACTTTTTCCATCAAAACAGCTGCCAGTGTTTCTGAAAATCATACAGTGTCAGCTGACACCAAGAGCACAAAAACTCTGCAACAATCTCCTTAGTGTTTTCTTGTCAGTTGAATAAGGAGCAATTTTGCTTCAAGGCCAAATTGATCCAAACAAATCAAGAATCATTTTCTCAGATGTACTTTGTCTTTGAAGCATTATTTCCTTCTTGCAGCAGATTCCTTTCCATGGATTGAAAGTATTGCTGGGGCCTTTCTTTGTTTTATGTAACTGCTTCCATATATGAAGGTTTTTAGGGAGAGGGAGAGAATATCACATAATCTAGTCTGCACACAGTGGCACTCAAGAACAGGTTGATTAACCATTCAATGGCAACAATAAGAAGGTTGCCCCTGCTGTGGTCTGAGGCTGCCCTGGGCTCATGGGTAGTGTTAGGTACCTGAGCAGGTGGTTCGCTACATGCAGCAGCCTTGTAAACTGCCTGCACACACTTCTGCATCTCTCTTGGTCCCACAGTTGAAGAACAGTAAAAGTATACCCAGTGAGGCCTTCAAAAAATTAATATGTTAGTCTCTTGTCTTTGTAAGATGCTTCTAAGATAGGTGGCTCTAACCCTCTAGCTCATTCTTGTGTTCTGAGTACTCCACAGAAAAGCAGTTTATTCCAACTACCATCTGGATAGCTGCTTGCTTAGCTTAAGTAGTAGAGCTTCATGTGTGAGCTTGGAGGTTCCCAGGTTCAGGCACTGAGATGCTTTGAGCACAGAATTATTTACTCTGTTTTAGCTCAGGTCTGTTCAAGGAGAAAGGAGAGACATTACTCTCAGCACACTGTGAATCAGACCTTTGTCTAAAATTTTGTCACTAGTTTTAGTGACAAATCTGAAGTTCTATTATTTGAGCACCCCAGCAGAAAGACATTGAGTGTAAAGTACTGCTTTACTGTCTTACTTGGAGTACCTACAAAAGGATGGTACAAGGCTTGCTTGGCTGCTAAACTTTGCAACCCTCATTGAGTGGAAAATGGAGATGTGCAGTGCAGCTGCAAAGCAGAGGCTGTAATATTTCATAGTACCAGACTGTAATTGAGCTGGGGCAATGAGGAGAAACAAAAACTCAGTTGGCACTCTGCTTTTCACCACCAGTAAATCAGCATCTGATTTTGCCAGTAAATTGCTCGAGTGCATGCACACTACAGCAGTGTGCGAAAAGAGCATATAAAAAGAGAATATAGGTACAGCATATGGTAGGAAATACCATATGAATGTAGAAATAACCCAACAGAAAAAGGACATGCTTTGTGTTAAATTAGCCAAGATCTAATTCAGATGCTGTTTAATCAGTAAGTGAGCAATCCAACTTAACCCCTTTTTAGTAGATATTTAATGATGGGAGACTTAATCTGGAAGTTCTACACAGTATCTGAAACATGACTTATCTAGTTTAGATGTATTACACTCAGATCATGGTGAACAAAGAAAAACCTTAGAGCAAAAAAATTTATTCTTATTCTGATGTTGATTTAGTGACTTTTTCAAGGATGCCTTCCTAATGGAGCCAAACTCCAAATATATCTCATCATCTCATCCTTCACCCTTCAGAAATTCATACATGAAGGCCTACCTAAAGCTCATGGTCACACAAAGAAACATAGGCTAGATCTAGTTCCGTTCCTCCTCTCTCTCACTTGTAACTCTCTCAGATATAAATTTTGAGACTTATCATGCTTCTTTTATCATTTTTCTTAGCAGTTACTTTCCTTTTTAGCAGCAATGCTAACTCGGGATTAGATCAGTATAGACAACATGCTGGTAATTCTTACTTGTACGTGCACCACCAGTTCCTAGTTAAGTTCTACTGGAAGAGCTTAGCTTTCTTAGAATCCCTAGATAGGTTACTGGAAAAAAGTTTCAAGCTAAAATGACCTCTGGAAGAATCTACATTTTAAATCAGCTTCTAAAATTAATTTTCAGAAATGCTGATAAACAAAACCTGAGAAACAGAGCTTTAAGACAATTAAGTTGTTTTATTTTGTTACTGTTTACTTTGATTAATATTTTTATAAACTAGATAAAATTTGAATATATTTTTAAAATCAAATAATTTTTAAAAGTTTATTTTTTATTATTAAAACAATGACACATTAAGAATTTGCAAACATAAGTAAAAGAACAATTGCACTAAACCAAGCCCTTCCCCTGAAATGACTACATGTTTGACTAAAATCTTCAACAGAAAGGCTTCATTAAAAATTTTCTTGGTGACTGTACCTTACACATTTTTGTAAGCATCCCTTCCCTTGATGTTTCCAAATAAGATGTCACCAACCTACTAGTCAATAGTGAAGTTTAAAAGCAGAAAAAGAAAATCCTGATTTGGAAGGATTCCACAGCAATCATACAGTCCATCTCCTGGCCCTGCACAGCACCATCCCCAAAAGTCACAGCCTGTGCCTGAGAGCATTGTCCAAACACTTCTTGAACTCTGTCAGGCTTGGTGCTGTGACCCCTTCCCTGGGGAGCCTGTTCCAGTGCCCAGCCACCCTCTGGGTGAAGACCTGTTTTCTAATATCCAAACTAAATGTCCCCTGACACAGCTTCTCTCAGATCCTGTCGCTGTCACCACACAATAGATCAGTGCCTGCCCTTCATCTTCGAGGCAGTTGGAAGGTGTAACTGCAGTGAGGTTTCCCCTCAGTCTCCTCCAGGCTGAACAGATCCAGTGACCTCAGCCACTCCTCACACAACTTCCCCTCAAGGCCCTTCACCATCTTTGTGCCCTCATTTGGACACTGTCTCATAGTTCCATATCTTTCTTACATTTTAGCACCCAAAACTGCTCCCAGCACTGGAGGTGAGGCCACCCCAGCTCAGAGCAGGACAATCTCGTCCCTTGCCTTGCTGGTGATGCTGTGCCTGGTACCCCAAGGACAGGGCTGGCTCTCCTGGCTGCCAGGGCACTGCTGACTCATGTTCAACTTGCCATTGACCAGGACCCCCAAGTCCCTTTATGTGGCACTGCTTTCCAGCATCCAAGGTTGCCCCATCCCAGGTGCAGAATTCAGCACTTTCCCTTGTTCATGCTGGATTATAGTGTTATACTCAAAAAGGCATTGCATAACCAATCCAGGCCATAAAAAATGGAAACCTAAATCAGAGGGTGGGGCTAGGTAGGAAGAGGCAGTGTTATCTGTACGTGCTGGTGTGGGCAAGGAAATAATGCACAGAGAGATTAAGGGCATTGTTCAGCAAAACCCTTAAGCACATGTGTGGGTAATCTCACTGCTGCTCAGGGTGGCATTACTGCCAAAAGGAAGGTCTACGGCTCTTTGTGTTAATTCAGGGCCCTGCTGACCTGCCCAAGGTCACATAGTAAATCTGAGATTATTCAGGATTTGGACTCAAGCATCTTGTTTTCTACTAGCAGGCCCTGAAAAGAAACCCAGTCTCCACTTCTCAATTTAGGTTTATCACCATTTGTTGTGTTTCTCTTTAACGATAGATAGACAGACAGACAGAAAGACAGATAGATAGATTTATTTTTAGGTACATATTCAGGATCTCAAACAAGTATTCACAAACTTCAATCTCCAATCCAGTATATCTGAAATCTAACTGACATGAATTTATTAAATAGGTGGAAAAAATTAACAAGAAAAAAGTATAATCATAAACATGAAGAAAAAAATGTACAGGAATGAAGGTATGCACACAATGTTTCATAAAAGTGCCATAACCCACTTTCTGTGAGATCACCATATAAGTGATCCTTCAGTAGAAACTGAAAAATTTTGTATGCATACATATATATAAAAACAAGGGTTTTCTCAATAAAGTTGGGAAGATTCTTTCAGGAGAATACAATGTCAGAGTAACAGATCTTACAGCCCTCAGCAGGGAATCATCAGGTTCTACAGGCCTGTTTTATGGGAAACAGTATCTTACAAAATCAAACTTTGATTTTGTGGAGAGGTTTTTGTTTAATTTTTGTTGTTAAGAGGTGGTTGCTTAATTTTTATGTGGAGCAAAAAAAAATTACAGAGTTTAAACTGAACTTCATTTAGTTATAATTCCTAAATTTGTTGTTTTCTGATGAAGATATATCACAGTGCCTTCACCTTAGTTACATCAGGTTATTTTCCATTAAAAAGCCCATGCAAATTTAGAAAACACTTTTATGAACAGCTGATGAAGAAGTGTTCAGACTTCCTGAACAGCTTTTAAGACAAGAGCCTAAAAAATGACCATTGCCCCAAGTAATTGAATCCCATGTACTGTATCAAGACCATTTGATCAAGACAGCTACAGGACAAGTACCAATTTAGATGAAGTCATGTAAAAGGCTTCTTTTTTCTCCTCTCACCTCACCACTTTCTTTCAGACAAGAGAAGTTGCATATAAGGTGAAGTTATTCCTAATCCCTTGTCACAACTCTCAAAGCAAAGTTTAGATTCAACTGAAGTGATAAATAGATTTGTGAGAGATAGAGGTTTGGTCATTTGTTCGATTTCATTACCAGGCTTGAGAGTAAAGGAGAAAAACGTGTGAGAGAATTGGAAATATGTTCATCCTGGGGAAGAGACTGAGAGGAGACATCATTATAGTCTACAACTTCCTTGTGAGGGGAAGAGGAGAGGCAGGCACTGATCTTTTCTCTGTGGTGACAGTGACAGGGCCAAGGGAATGGCCTGAAGTTGTGTCAGGGGAGGTTTAAGTTAGACATCAGAGAACTATTTTTCACCCAGAGGATGGATGGGCACTGAAACAGGCTTCCCAGGGAAGTGGTCACGGTACCAAGCCTGACAGAAGAAGCATTTGGACAGTGCTCTCAGGCACATGGTGTGAGTCCTGGGGATGTCCTGTGAAGGGCTAAGAGCATGATAATTCCTGTGGGTTCCTTCCAATTCAGCATATTCAGTGACTCCCTGGTTCTGAGAACCAGTTACATAGACAATGTTACCAAAGCAAACCAAGAACCGTGAAAAGGACAGAACTCCATAACATGCCATAGCTTTACTTAACATACTTTGTGTCTCCAAGGTCAGTAACATGAGAAAAAAAAATAATCCTCCTTCGGGATATGAAGACTGTCATCTTCTCAACAGCACTGAATGAGTGATTTAGAGAGTCCTGTAGGCACAGGGCATCCAGCAGGCTGCAGAGGAACCCTTCACTACCAAGTATTGCACATAGAGGTAAAAGCTCTCAATTTGACTTATTCAGAGCAAGGTTTCTGATTAGGCTTGCTCAAGAGTTCCTATAAATCATATGATTACTCCATTTGGGAGTCTGCCACTGAGGTTAATTTGTGTATGCATATATTATAGAATTATTGGTGACTCCTATTCACATTGGTTGACACCACCCATTACTAATGGTATCAGGGACCTTCCACTAAACACCTTGCTTAGTAATATTTCCAGATATTTCCAAATACTTCCAAAAGTAAATGACTAGAATTTTTTCAGTCCAGATGTTTGCCTAAGGTGACACTTGTATGGAGAAATTCCAGAATATTTCAGCTAGGAGCCCATCCAGAAAAAAATATCATTTAAATGTTAAAAGCTCTTATTCTTTCTTACAGAAGTTTCATTGGCCTCTGACTCTGCAAAAAGACCATGACATTTTTCAAGGCTGAAATTTTAGCAACAATATGCCTTTTGCCATTCCGTTGAAAACCACCCCATGTAGCTTCAATGCCTCTTCAAAGACGGGGTTTGAAATTTGCCAATATTTCTGAGATTTATAAGCAAAGGTTTCTGAAGATGTGCATTAAGAGTGCCTGAAAGATTGCTGGAGCTGAAAGAAACTAGATCCTGTGTATTCGGACAAAAACCTTTCACTTTCTTTGTGAATCAACAAATTCACATTAACAAGAGATAGAACTTTTCATCCAAACAGAAAAAATCCCTGAATTTTGGCCAAACAGGAGCGAAAAGAGGTAACAGCTTTTGCTTCAGCACTACTGCCCTGCCTCTGAGGTGTTCAATTTTCTGCAGGATTCTTACTCTGAATTTTTAATTTAATTGGAAAGACAGGTTGCTATTGATCATCTGCTTAATCAATTCATTCAATCTGAACATCAGCTTACAACACTGTCACAATTTTGTGAAGCTCTATTAAATTAATAATACAATCATTTAGAGAATATGGATACTGCAGCAGGAACTGTCAGTCCCTGCAGCTTTTCTTCTTGGTATCCTGTTTTTCCTCTTCCAAATCAAACTACTTTTGTTTACAGAAGTAGATTTCTAGCATATCATAAATAAACATATTTAAATCCTACCATCATCCAAGCAGCAGCTGCTCCTAAGAAGGCATTGGCTGTGGGATTTGAGTGCAAATCCAATTTAGTTCGGTCTCCAGTGGCCACTGCTCATAAAACTGAACATAATTTGTCGCAATTGGCAACTTCTATAGAAAGAAACTTGCAAGTTCCCCAATACTATAAAGTATACATCTGCTGTAAAAGTCTGCTTTCTGTACGGGTAGAAGATGGAGAAAACAAGAAACAAATACAGTTTTCCAGTTCTTTCTTTGGGAACCAGGAATGCTATGTTATTATTATTATATCCTTAATAAAATTTACTGGGAAACATGAGCAATAGGAAGACCACTGGTTTAAAGTCTGACACATTATTTACGGTTTGCTTGGGAGAAAGATTTAAAATAAACACTCAATTTCTGTGTTGTTTAATAAATTAGGATGGCTGACTATATCTGGAAAGGTATTTGATGAACACTTGGAAGTATCTATCCATTGAAAAATAGGAAAGGAGAAGTTTTTTCCACAAATCAAAATAATTTACAGAATGATCTTATTCCAAAGATGCTAGTAACCTGACTCAGCTATAGGTGATACCATTAGTGTTGCACAAAGGCAACAAAGGTACATAGCAGTAAGTAAAATGAGCTGGTGGCCATCTTCTGATGCTGAGGCCAATTGGCACAGCAGATCTGGTACCCTGCAACTACACCCCTCTCCAATCCAGCACACAGTGGTTTCATCTACATGAACAATTAAAAGCACTACTCTACTCCTGAAGACATGCCTAGATATCTTTTGCGAAGGTATTAGAAGGCAAAAGACAAACCCAAACCAAGGAGCACACTGATACCTCATCTGGATGGAGACTTAAGTATCTACCTTGTAAACTTAGTATAAACACAAGCAAAAAATTCCAAATGAATATTTGCTGAATAGTCTGTATTTTTAATATTTTCATCTCTTTTCTAATACAAGAGCCAGCCTTCCTCCATCAGGCACCAGGTGAAGTTCTCAGGAGTTACTTCCCAAAGACACAAGTACTTCAAATGACAAGAGGAACTTGGGTGATCCACACTGATCTTGATGCTTCAAGACATCACTCATTGTCCACCTCTGTTTTTTGAAGCCTTGGTGTCAGGAAGCCCTTCCAAATGTATTATTCCCAAAGGAGTTCTCAGTAACAATTTCCAGAGGAACAAACCAGCAAGCAAATTTTCTACTTCATGTCATGGGTCCTTCTCAGAGAGCATAATAAAAGTAACTGCAAGAGTGCATATTGGTTATGATTAATTAGCCTGGATGTAGCAATGTCTAACACAACCTCTCCATGCACAAACATGACTCCATGCAATATTTCCCCAGCAAAGGTGTGTCTGTACCCCTTTCCATTTCATGGTGTAGATTTTCCCTGGAGATGGCTACATAAGTAATTACTGCTTCCTTGCGGGCATTGGCAGGGGTACAGGGGAAAAAACCAACACTTAAGTAATTGAGGTTTACAGTATTTTCCACCTATGTAGAAGGCAATTTCAACAATTGCTGATTGATTTTCAGGCAATTGCAGCAAGTAGCTTTGACCACTGAAATCAAGGACACGGGAGTAAGGACAAGCATTGCAGAGAAGGTAGAAAAAGATTGTGCAAGGGAGCAATAACACAGTCCCCTGCTGGGTAAGCTTCTTTATTCCCTTATCTAAGTTCAACTGCAATGTGACTGAAAGCAGGCCTGTTCTCTGCAAGCAAGGTCTTAGCTCCAGCCTGCCTCTTGTGTGATCTGCCCTATATGTGTGAGACCACTTGATCCTCCAGCACTATCCATGTGTACCCATTTGCCATAGGTTCCTGTTTTGAAAATCTTGCCAGTAGCATTGCCCTCCATGAAAAATCTCTAAGTATTTTTGTTATTTACTAGTCTAAATGAATGTTTAAAACACATTGTTTATACATTTTTTCCTGAAAAAGCTTTTATAGGCTGGAGCAAACAACATACAATCTTGACATTCAAACTACATAAATATGAGCTAACCATTATATCCTAGCATGTATTTTATTGTGAAATACAGCTATATCACCTTTTTTCATAAATTCTATCTTGTCTGTTTAAAAACACACAATGGGCTAGGTAATTTTTATGTTTCTTATCTGCCTCTAACTTGTCTCCAAACATTCACACAGTTGGTGAGAAATATTATCTTCATGAGTGCCAGAAGTGTCAGCTTAAAAGGCTTTGATCTGTTTTTCTACTACTCTTCATAAGATATTCAAGGAAGGAAACCAAATTTTTCTTTTACTTAAATCAACTGGCATGATCCACAGTGAGCATTGATATAGTGTTAAAAATGTTTTAAAACCAATTTTGGAAGTACTTTTCTTTGTCTTCTGATGTCTGTAATAAAGATATTTGAGATTTTCTAGCAAATTGTTTCTCGCCATTTAAGACAAGGGGTGCCATGGAGAGCAGACAAAAATTATGTCCTTTAAATATATATTGACCCTTTGTCGACAAAATTCACTGCTATTTACTTATTTACTTCTCATTTATTCTTTTTCTACTGTTTCTACTTCTCCTTCATGCTTCAGAGAATCATCTATGAAACATCTTGGTGTTACGCCAAGGAATTCATATACAGCTGTGCAGAAGTTACCTAGTAAACATACCCCCTAGAGATGAGAATTTCCAAACTGGAAGTCCACCAAGAGAACATAATAAAACTGTTAAACACTTCTAAAAAACAAAATAATTGTGAAATTAATTTCAAAGCATAAGAAAATTTGCTAAAACTTGAGAAATATGAATATACATGATTTGACCATTGTCCTATTATACATACCCAGGAAGAAAAAAAACCCACTGCTTTAGCACTCTTCTACAGCCTCTCTCTTTCTCACATCATAGCCTGCAGGTTTCCTCCTAGAACTCCACAGTAAACTAAAAGAACTTATCTGTCCTTCCAGGGAGAAACACATTTGAGATTTATCTAGGAATGCTTGACAATAGCATATTTACACTTTATTAGGATATAGTTTTGGATTAATTACATATCTTCAGTAGATTGTAATGTTACAAGCTTTTGATATGCAGTCTAGGGTATTTGAATAGCTAAATTAAAGTTGGTAGTACAAATTAAGTCATATATTTACACATATTTTTGTGAGGTCATTGTCTAAACAGCAATTCATGGTGCTTATTATGTTATAATATGACCAAGAAGAGCTGCAATTCACATGAAGACCTTAGGAAGGTAAAAGTAGTACAAGCCTTCAAGAGTGATTGAAGGCAAAGCATTATATTGTATACATACTTTTTTCCTTAATATAACAGCTAGAAGATATTGAGTTGAATTATCAATAAGTAAGCAAAAACTAATTGAGTTGTGTTTCTTAAACTCTGCAAAATGATGATGGATAAATATGATCTGGGCAAATATGATTAGTCCTTATGATAAAATTAAATATACACTTATTACTATGTGGATTATTTGTCTACTGATGAAAGTAGAGTGATTAGGGAACAAATTTTGATGGAATAGAAATAAAGTCTTTGATTGTTAAGTAAAGTACTGATACTGGAGGAAAACAATTTTTTAGCATAAGAGTTCATTTTAGCTGAAACTTTTATTTGCTTCAATAGGGATTAAAAGGAAACTTCACACTTGCAAAAGGCAAAGATTTATTGGAAAGTAATTGCAGATCTTAGTAGTTATAATGTGCACAGAAATTTGCCATAATCAGATGTTGAACTTGTTGCAGATTTGTTTACAAATGATATAGCAACATGATAAAATTATGCCTTCTTTTATGAAAGCAAATATAGAGTAGCTTGTCAGCATACACAAATGGTACAGGGAGTTGAAATTATCTTGGTAGAAAATGCAAAAAAATAGCTGAAACTAATGTGTTTCTGAGTTTTCTGTTTGAATTCTTTTTCCATATGATTTGGCATATTGCATTCTGCTCTGTGAAGTTTGACCTTTAAAACTCTAAGCATGAATATTGCTTGTTTGTAATTTTTTTTTTATAAATTTAATCAAGTCTTGATCATTTGCACATAAATTACCACCTATTATTAGTTCTGTGAAAATTATCATTTTCATCTGAACAGAAATAGAGGACAAAGTTCTTGCCTGTAGAACTTGTCTTTTAAATTCTTTTTCTGTATTTTACTTTCTAGAAAACTCTGAATACTGACAGCATAAAGCCTCCTGAGTATGTTGGCTAGATTAATGTCCTCCCTAATACCAGGTATTTTTTCCTACTTCTTGTAGGTGGGTATTTAAATAATTCATTTTTCTGTTTTCTAATTTGTGCTTAATCTATTAACATATTGATCTATGAACTTTTGAAATTATTTGCTTTAGAGTTGCCTGCAATTCCAAAAAAGAAAATGCTGTTTTGACATTAAGTGCCTCTCCTGTTTTCTCTCATCTGTTTGTCTATGAATTTCTTGCCAGAAAAGTTTTAGGTTTCAAGTAATATTCAAGCAAAGTTCAACTATTTGGTGATAGTTAATAGGATCCATTTTATGCTAACACAATATGAACTCCCTTTCTGTTTAACAATTAAGTTTTTTAATGTTTGTAAGAAAGGAAATAAAAAATTTGTTCCCTTCAGGACCATCAAAGCCTTGACTTTCCTATGACATCTTGATTTTATTCTCTATCACTCATAGGATATAGAGAATAGCTCCATAAAATCCTCAACTGCATGTCATGTACCATTAAGCTATTCTATGGCAGAATCTTCTTTCTTCCATACACTTGCTCCTAACATAATGCAAGTACTAAAGAAAAGCTGTTAATTTTGTGTTAATAATTGTTTCTAAATGCTTGTCCATAGGTTTAATTTTCCCCTTCACTAGATGGGTATATTCCAGTAAATGCACTAGTGTCAAACAAGAACCTGAAAAGAAAAAAGTCAGGTTTTTTATCCTAAATGGAAAGGCATTTGTATGCATATCATAAGCACAGATAGAAGCAAGGGTGAGCTAAATTTGCTTAGAAAAAATCTAGTCTGTTGTGATTGGATCCAGACAATTATAACACTGAAAATAAAAGTATAATGAAAGTAATCAAATTTGTATTCCTTCTCTGCAGCAGTGTCACTGGTTTTGGATTCCAGAAGCATTGTTTGTCTGTGGTCCCCAAGGTGAACCACAATGCATCTGCAGAGTTACCTGACAGACAGCTTGCAATGCAGCAGCATCAATTGTTGGTCTGTTAAATGAGATGTTGTTTTACAGTAATGGAAAGCAACTCAAAGTAAAATAAAACAACAGTACAGAGAGGAATAAAGACATGTTAAAGAGTTTCTTTGAATACACAATGGCTGTGGCCATCTGATAATAAACACAGAAGTCTTCCAACCACAAAATTGAAATTGGTCGGTTTTGCTAGAACACTGATCAACAGAGAAAAAAATTCTTATAATTACAGCAACAGATTTCCTAACACTGCATTACATATCAATTAAAATTAATATTGCTTGTATTAAGGACTTCATCACTAAGTTTCCTGGCAGAAAGTGTCTCTTTTTAGAAAGGCGTATTCACATCTTTCCTGACAATGTGCAAGGATCGTAGGCTGAAGATGATAAAGATTTTTTTTGTTTTTCCTCCACCATACAGCCTATCCTTTTGGAAGACATAATTACCAAGATGTAATTGCAAGATATATTTCAATTTATCCAGAGATCCAAAGATTGAGGCTTCATTTAAGTGATACACAGACAGAATGTCTTTTGAATCCACATGTTTCTGGACTATCCTGGTCTGAGTTTCCCCCGCCTTGTCAGCACTTCAATGCAGAATTTCACACTCAGCACACTCCCTGGCTTCAGGAAGTGCTACCCTCCATACCCTGAAAGCCTGGCTAGATTGCTAAACCACTGGCTCTTCAGGAAAGGCTGCATTTTGTTGCTCAGCTGTTCTCCTCTATGAACCGGGAAGCCATTAATAAGATAAATAAGCTTCTTGAGGAAAACAAACTGTAACTTACAAGGTAAAAAAAGAAATTGAAACATATGAAAGAACAGGATAAGCCATAGGGAGGAATTCTCCTCAGAACAGGAAATAACAAGTAATGTTGAAAATAACAGGGATCAACCTTTTTTTAATTATTATTTTAACTGCAATAAGAAGGTAATGCATAGCTATCATAGATTGAGAAAGTGTGATCAGTAGTAAGACTCACTATTTTTAAGAGTATCTTGGAGCTGAAAAGTGAAACAAGACCAACAAAATGTTCATTACCAAGAAAATTTTCTTGACTAAGGATTTTATGTCAAAAAAAGAATTATCAGATTGTTTCATTACAGTCATCATATTAATTGCTTTCAAATATCTAATATTTTTCATAATCATGAACATTTGAAAACTTTTTCACCTTTTGCTGATGATTTTTGCTGCTCATGAATTCTTCTGGATGTGTCCTTGCCCCTCAGACATATTTTCTGTTTTTAATGATAGTCAGATATCTGTCTTCTTGATGTGGCATAGCATTTTTCTTCCACAATGTTACCATATATTTATTATTTCCTATATCTGTATTTAATATACTGATTTACTTTTCTCTTGGGATAAAGAACATTTTAAGAAGAACAATCAGGGAAGCATAAATTTTACTCCAAATTTTCTCATTTATACATTCAGTTGATAATGAGAATTTGTTATTTGTAAGCAAATAAGAGCAAAGACATTGAAAAGGAAGGTTCTTGTAACACTTAGGAGTACCTGCTAGTTGGTCTGCTTCTTAGGATCCTATTTCTTAATCAGAACATTTGCACTCACTCTACTCCTTCTATGTGTGTGTGGAGGAGATATTTTGTCTCTGTTTTTTTAATATAATTTTTACTGTGCAGGGAGAATGCCAAAATTCTCTCTTTTTGTAAAACTTCCCATTGTCAAATCGTGTCTGGCTACTTCCCAGGACGCAAGACCTCAGCACATGTAGCAGTTTCTCCAGAAGGCAGATCTTGTGAATAATAAATGCTTCCTTTTCATCTCCTTTCCTTATCTTCTATATCCCAGCTGATGTCATATGGTATGGAACATCCCTTTGGAGAATTTTGGTCAGCTGGCCTTGTTGTATCACCTCCCAGGATCTTGCCCACCTCCAGCCCCTTGATGAGGGGAAGGAAAGCTGGAGAAAGAGTGCTGATGCTGTGCTAGCACTGCTCAGCAGTAGCCAAAACACTGGTGGGTTGCCAAAATACGGGTGGGTTATCAACACCTTTCCAGTTATCAATGCAAAGCTCAGCACAGGGAGGGCTGCAAAGAGACAATGCACTTCAGCTCACACAGCCCCAAAGCAATCATCTCCAGAGCCCTCTGCGGGACCCACTCCAGGAGCTTCGTGTCTCTCTCACAGTGAGGAGCAAGCTATGCTTGAAAAAAACTGAAATATAAATGTTTGACAATCACACAATGCGAGATTGAAATATATTGTATGCATGTAAAGCATTCAAGCTCATGAAAAAAGAACAGGGTAGAATTTTTTTATTTGCATTTCTTTGATTTTTCAACCTGAACAGCACATTACTCTATGGTAATACAGAAATTATTCTACTAGATTTGATGAACAAGTCAAGTAACTACATGAGCTAACTGTAGCAGTCACCTGACATATAATCCAACAAACATGGTAATATTTGCATTTACAATTGATACAAACAGAGCTTTTGCTTCCAAAATTTAGTTTTTGATCGCAGAAATATGTGAAAGCATGACTTGGATATTCTAAAAGTACAGTAAAATTGTATATTCATTTTGAAGGATAATGGAAAATAGTTAAGGTAACCATTTGTGAAAATATGTGCTAAATCATCTTGTCCATTCCAGCAGTGCAGCTTTTCAGTCTCTCCAACTCCTTCAATTAACCTTCCTCTCCTCCCCATCCACTGGTGAATTTCTGGACACTGCAAGATATCATAATCCAGCATGTGAAATGTCTTTTATTTATGAGTATGTGAAATAGTCATCCAAAAAAGTACAAGTATGTAAGTCTACCTCTGTACCTTTGCTGCCATTTGGAATGAAGAATGGCTGTGTATAATTGTCAGCAGTTATTTCAGACAATTCAATTTGTGAAAATGGATATAATTTTCTTTCTGGCTCATGTTCTTTTTTACTGCATCTCTTTCTTACAAGACTGTTCATTTCTCTAAAGGCAGTTCATTTCTATAACTGAGAGACTTTACAAACTGTCACAGACATAATTTTAATTACTTTAACAACATAAAAACAAGATCAATATGTCACAGTAGGCAGAAATGCTAACCTTTGAGCTTGTCTTGACAACATTTAATGTCAGTACACAGCTGGAGAAGGACCAAGCTGCGGTGCTTTTATAAACTCTTAGCAAATGCTGGGGGAGCCTTAATGAGTGTGAATGATGTGTGTCCTCTGATGTGCAGGGTTAAATGCATGCCTCAATGCCTCACCTTCATCAGCAAAAAACTTTGATGGTTTGTTATCTGATTAACAGCGTTCTTTTCCAAGAAAATCACAAGTCAAAGAATCACAGTCATCAGCAACAACAGCACACCAGACCACAGACACCACCCTGCTGAAAAGACAAGACTGGTGCTCATAGCAATACCTGCTCCTGTGAGCCCAAAAGTCAATTCCCAGCCCTTTAGGTCAGGAGCATAGGCCACAGGCTGAGAGCCAGCAGAGACTCAACCCTTGCCTAGGTAGGAAATGGCACTCTCCCTTCCCCATGGCTGGAAGCTACCACTGTTCAAAACTACTGAAAAACTCTGTCCAACCAGTCCTGCAGCTAAGCTGAGAGTTTGGAAGGAGGGAAAGGATACAAGAACAAGCAGCACTTTGACAACAAAGACTAAACCATCTGAACTGAGACAAGGTGCAAAGAAAAATAGCGCAACTCTTTCTCTAGGAGCCACAAGGATGCAACATTTCATGGATATTGGTACTAAATCCACCACTCTTTCACCCATATGTTACATATTATCCAAAATTTTAAGGGAGCTCATAACTCCCACATCCATTTTTAATTCTTAGTAGAAAAACAGTGAAATGAAATTCCTATTTGCAGATGAATATTTGCTTAATTATTACAAAACCTCCACACTCAAAGGCTCAGAACAATGTAAAGCTACAGGAGGCTTATTTTGCCTCTTTAACAAAATTAATATAATTTTCAGCTCTTGTTGCTCTATATGTCAATTTCCAGATTTTTTCATTGCTCAAATAATTTTCCAAATCAAAATTAGGATGCGTATTTTTATAATGCCAAATATGTCAACATATTTCTGCAAAATTTACATTTCTGAGGCAAAACAAAGCCTCATTATATCTAAGTTGTTTCTTTTTTTAGAGCAAAAGATTCACTCTGAATCATTGCAACAACATACAATATTCCTGAAATACAAATGAATTATTGTTGCAGGTTAGATTTTCTTAAAATTAATTACCAAAATTCTTGGAAAAAATAAATAGACTTTTTTTTTAAAGATACATTTTTACCCTAAAGCAAGAGGATTTTGATTAGTTTCTAGGATTTCTTGAGCTCAGGAAGGATCCTTGCTGACTTGCAAGCCATTATGAAGAAGCCCCAGAGGTACTCTGATGTGATGCTGTGCAGTCTCTCAGCCACCTCCTAGATAAAAGAAAGATCCCTATTTTCTTGTGGATATTTAACTGAATAATTTGGTTGTGTAATTAAACAGGGTTTATTTGAATGACAGAAGTAGCCAAAAGAACTTTTATTTTTTTGATACTTTGTTCTAGCCATTAGGTTTTCATCTCTAACCAGTGACACTGTGGTTCTAGGAGGGAAGAAAAGATAAAAAGCACTTGTCTGTTATTGTGTTAATAATAACCCTGAGCTTTTATACACATTTTTCTACATAAAATTTACCATATCATTTTTATTAGATGATGACTGCTTCCACTGCAGACACTTTTAGTTCTTTTGTGACACTCTAGCAAGCTGTGCTGTGTCAGACTCTTGTTTTAGCAGGGTCGTCACCTGAAATCACTTCAGACAAAAATTATTCACTATCTGTTCTCATTGATTCCAGGTTTTCAAAAGTACTTTACTGGTATCATTTCTGTAGTACTCTGAGCAAGTAAAATATGAAAGTGTTTGTTTCTGGGTTTTTAATGCAGAAATATCAGGTTTTACTCTGGCTCAATGCATGTCCATAGTTTTTTACAATTAACGGAAAGAAAGCCGGTTACATAATTGTCAAAAGCTTTGATGGTTAAAAATGAAATATATCTTGCAGTCACATAAATCTCCATGTACTCAGTTTTCACCAGTAATAATTATGTGCACAATTACCTGCCACCTTCAACATCTGTCTGGAACAAGGATAAAATACTTTACTGAGTGATATAAATTACCCACAGTTTCTTGCTTAACATGACTTAGCTTTTCCTTAACTCAGTAGGGTGGAGATTCAATGCTTCTGTTAAATAATGTAAAATCCATTCATGGAGACATTCTGGTTTGTTGATCCATCTTAAATCAGCATTTTCTTTCTTTGTTAGACCAGACTAAGAGTGCAGAATTTGGCAGTTTGAGAAACAAAACAGTGAAAAACAGTGTCTATGTTAGTTATTAAACACCCAACGTAGTGCAAAGAAGCATATGTCCAGTGGCTTCAAGACAGAAACTGGGACAGAAAAAACTACTTAAAAAACACCCACTGGAATGAAAGTTATTTGTCTTCTGCTTTTCATCAACATTTTTTCCTTTAAGGCAATTTTTTAAAAGATGCTCTAAGCTCAAGTGACCTATTGAAAAGTTCTAAACTGCCTTAAGTAAGAAGATTTATCAGTCTCATGATTGACATATGGTAACAAGCCTCAAAAAGATTTATGGAGCATGAGAGCCTTTGGTCTCCAAGAGCTCCTTATATTATGCCTAAAGTGTCAAGGGTAAAGACTGCAAAGGGAAAAAATCTTTGAAGATTTTAATAAAAAGAAAAAAAAGGTCCTAAATTGGAGCACTGAATGAATAAGCCTAGACAACACTGCAAAGCAATAGGAAAAGAAAGAGCACACAAAAAGAACTTTTGTGCATTGTGCAGGGTTCACTGCTCCAATGTCCAACACAGAACGCTTTGCCTTTGCAGATGAATCTGCAGATACGATGAAGATGCATTCTAAATTTTATCACAGGAAAGGAGCACCAGAGACTTAAACATAAAAGAGTATGTTCCCCTAATCCTGAATCTCTCCAGGCAGTAGATACTTGAGGTTTCCCAGACCTGAAATAAGGACATCTAAGTGTATTTTTCACAAAGTGAGTCAGCTCTTTAATTCAAAAACTGCTCCCTTTACCCACCTGCTTTTATTCATTTCATGTATATGAAAGCTTCAGCTTTCTACTGATCTCAGGCAGATATTGTCAAGCATCTTGTCTTTCTGATGGGTGCAATAACATGTATTTGTTGACTCATGGAAAGTATTTCCTCCCTCACACTAAGGAAATTATTAAATGCTGCTACTCCATAATTCATGCAGAAGGTGCTCTTAATGTCAGTAATTCTGGTAGAAATCAAATTGTAGGTGGACATCTCACCTAACTTCAGTGCTCTAGAATAATATTTTTATTTGAAAAGATCATGACTATGACATAGTACAACTTACCAGCAGTACAGTATTCTGCTGTCCTCACTAAGTCCTTCGAGTCTTTGGTCCTCTGTCAGCAACTGGAAATACAAAACATAAGTATGTGAATCATCTTTTTTCTCTCTTCCTCCACTCTTATGAAAGTTATATCTTTAGGATTTTGATGCACTCACACACAGCAGTGTCCTATGGGCCACAAACGAGGCAGGAAGTGGTCATCAACTCTTTACATCCGCAGCCAATGGATCCTAGCCAACCTCCCAGTATAAAATCCATTAATTCTCAGCAAGGATAAATTCCAAAATGCCTAGAGAATTACTGAGAGGTGTTACCGCTACTACATTTTCTACTGATTTCTGTCTTTCTCCTAGCTCTCTCTTGCCAAGTAGCAGAGAAACTCTTTGTCCATGAGTAAAGAAAATACATAAACTGAGAACAGGTAGGGTTTTTTTAAATGAAAGAGGCAAAATCCCTGCAGATTTTAATTTTTTTTTCAGTGTGCTGGTATCAAAGCATAAATATAAAGGCAGAAAAGCTTAATGTGTATGACTGTTTAAATCCCTTTAAAGGTCTTTGTTGCTTCCAAGGCAGTGATTTCTGTTAAAAGCTAGTGACTGAACTAGAAGCCAAAGGCCATGTAAACTGCGTATCTATTGATTAATTAGTAGAAAATGCACAATTGCAAAGACTGAATCAGTTTTGTAAGGAGGCACCTTGAGTTTAACAATAAATGTCATATGTAATTTGGGACTAAAAACAAAAAATTGAATGACTGCCTTTAGACACAATCTGACAGCTGAAACACATTTGTCAAACCAGAATTAACCTAATAATAATGTGTTCAGGCAAATATGACATTATCCAGCACAGAAATATACTAGAAATGGTTCACTTTTTTTCTACATACAAATATTTTCTATAGTTCACTGATAGTCACTGACAAATAACATAGCAGACCTCTCCTTTACTCATATTCCTGATTTTTTTCTATTATTGAAATTTTATTCCATGCTTAATATGATAAAGTGGTTCTTACTTTGCAGTTGAAATATCCAGAATATCACAGTACTTCTTATTACACAGATAGTTATTGTGTAAAATTACAATAGCCAGAAATTAAGGTTTGGACATGTGTCATCTTTTTTTCTTACAAAAACTTCATTTTTCTTATATATTTTTCCATTTTAATGGATGATCAAAATAACTATGATGTTAATTAATTTCAGAGTGCATCTATTCTCTACCTCTTGCCACATATTGTTTATTCCCATGTTTTTCCAGTCACCTCTGTCAAAATGTACAAATGATTCCACTTATTGATAAGTACTATGACAACATATGTACCATCCCTCTGGTGCTTCTATTCCACAAGTCATGTTGGAGCTGTGCAGCGTGTCTTGCCCCACTCTTGGACCTCTAATATATCTTTAGTCTAGGGCTATGGTAATGCTTGTGACAGCTACAGGGCTAAGAAATACCACTTGTTCAATAGAGTACATCATGTTATATGTTTTGATATGCCGTTTTGCACCATTCTTTTAAAACAGAACCACTGAAAACTTAGGTAATCAGCTTTTACTTGACCTTGTGTAAACCTCAACCACACATGCCTTGTTTTTCTCTCATTGGAAATAACTGCTTATGGCAGTTATTTGCATGGAAATCATGGCTGTAGCATGGCTGTGCTAATTCAGGTTTACATTGAGAGAAAAAAATGCTTGGGTTTGGTAAGATACTTTACCAATATAAAGCATCATTTCAGATACCTAGAAACATCTTAGCCATTACTACATGCTCAAGTACCTAATTTTTAATTTCAGCTTTATTCAGTCTCAATGTATCTCCCTCCATTAGGAACTGAGGGATAGACAACCGAAAATTCCTATTTATCAGCCTGATGCAAAGCAAGAGAACTCTCACTTCCACTGCAGATTCATGTCACAAGTTACTTTCAAGTCTTGTGTAGTGCTTTACTCTTTGCTCTGGTGACCCTTCGCTTCTCCCTCCCTCCTACCAGGTACTGCTGGAACCGCCTGTTCTCCTACTGCAAGGTCCAGCCCTGCTCCTCCTGGAGGAGATGGTTAATAGGATGGTGGGAAATAGAGGCTGTGATAGGGCCAGAGCAGGTCAGAGACAAAGTGACAGTTTTCCAACATCTGATACCAGAGCAGCATTTGTAAGCCTCCTGCTGCGTTACTTTACAGCTACAAGGCTGAAGTTGAGAAACTGGAACTATGGAATTTTTCTCTTCTTGTACTCAGGGGCCTGAAATTCCAGCATCTATGAACTTGATTTGGAATACATCAAGCACGTAAGTCCTACCAAGTTATTAAGAGCTGTGACCATTACCCTACTGTTCCTCAGATGGCCTTGTTAGCACAGACGGGCAAAATAAAAATTTGGTCTTAAGAGGAAGAATGTTAGGAAGCAGGATTCAGAGTTCAGGTGCTATAACTCTCCATCTCATTCCTTTTTTGTATGGTAATGCTCTTGTTTCTTTCTGATCTTGAGGGTAAAGGCAGAGATTTCTGTAGCAGCAGTAGCAGAAGAAAATGATCTCCTGGAGGAGTCCAGCTACTGGATTTGTGCCGGCTCGAATCACGAATTGCTGTGGAAGGGCAATACAGCAGCAAGGATAGATGTAATAAAAAACATTTTCTAGGCTGATATTGATAACCGCCATCATTTCTTCTTGCTTTTGTTTCTATTCAAATGAATTCTAGTCATTTCAAGCATATAGACTTGATTTCTCTCTGGATTTGTTCTTTCTCCTTACACTCAGATGGGTTTATTATGCAATAACACTGCAATGAGTACTAGGTGGGAAGTAATGATTCATTTAATTATTTGTTTGGCTTTGATATAATAGCTTTCTAGAATTTGCTTTGGAACACAACATTTCTCAAGAGTCTTAGCAATTATTTTAAGATTGCAAACCAGTGGGTGCTCAGATGGGCTGGACTAGTAAAACATGAACAAAGGCTCAGAAATAACAAATAATCATCTCTATTGTTTAAATATAAAAAAAGACCCAAGCAGCTCTTTCTGTTCTTCTTTCCCTATGGAAAAAAAAATAGAGACTATTATTTATCTAAATTAAAAGACAAAAAAAAAACCAAATACTGCACTCAGTACATAAAATTTTAAAATTATAGAATCATAGAATAATTTGAGTTAGAAGTAACCTTTAAAGGTCACCTAGTCCAATCCCCCTGCAACGAGCAGGGACAAAACAAAAAAGAGCAGGCTTTTTATATGTCAGCTCTTGATTTCAGTGTTAGAACTGATTTTACATAGGAAGTTAGGAAGTTTCCACTGCAGTATTTCTGAAGCAGCAGCAGCAGAAAAGCATTGTGCTACTCCTGTGCAATTCTGACTAGAACTTTTAGCAGCCTCATAGCAAAGCTAGCAGAAATGTGATACACCCCACTACACTGAAATCATGAACAAAATGAAAAGCAGAATCTCTCTTACATGGATTTCCAGTCCTTCCAGCAAGAAGCAGACAACCTCTTAAAATACAAAATAACAGCACTGCTCTTTGCAGTGCCAATGCTGCATCTTCCTGAGGTTTATCCTTGGTTGCTGTACTCACTGAGGAGTGAGAAACACACCTTGGACCCAACTGGTGATTGCCTGTTGTGGCAAGTCCCAGTCCCATTATGTTTGAGCATCATGCCCTTTTTAAAAATGTCCTTTTTATAACATTTCACTTTGTTCATGATATATATCACTTTATTTGCTCTGGTATAGTGGGAATGCCCTCAGATCTCCTCAAAAGATCCCCACACTCTCTCTGCTCAAGACAGAAAGCAGACTGTGATCATATACAATAAGCATTATTCAAAATTTAATTGATAATAAAGATCCATATGTGGGTGTATATACAAAGAAAGTAGTTTTTTCCCCCAACAAAACAGCATGGATGATGAAAGCTGTAACAATTTTTAAGTTGATTAAGAATCAATAAACTTGAACAATTAAGTGCCAGAGAATAGATAATAAAAAATGGTAATTTGGCTTGGGTATGTTTTTGACCAAGTACTAAAATTCTAGAGACATAAGTTTGAAATAGCTTAAAATAGCTTTTAATTTAGAATAAGTAGGAACCATATTCATTACATTTTCTTCAGTAACAGAGATCATTATTTTAAAAAGACTGCAATTTTTTTTCATTATGCAAATAGAATAAGCTTCAGCAAGTGGAGAAGCTCTTGTGTACCATGGGTAAAAGTCATGTCAGAAAATTTTTCATGCAGGAACTATGCATATAATTGGTATTTGAAAATAATAACTTAAGAGGGTGAAATTGTAAGAGGGTAAAATTTTTCCACTCTCATTGGAAGAAAATAAATGTCTATGGAAGAAATACATGCAGTATCTTTGAGGATAATCTACCATATTATTCTAGGAGTCAATTCTGTCAAGACCTTGTTATTCACAGTGTAGTACTTTTGTGAACATGAACATTTTTTGCAGCTCCTGCTTGAAAATCAATGTGGACTTTCACTGCTTAAAGGAGACTTGATGAAGCCCTGGAAACTGAGGATCATATCCTTCCTGTTGTGAACAATTTGATCTTTGGCTTCAAGAGAGAAAGAGATCTCCACAGTGATTCATTTTTTTTCTTTATTTAGTTTTACCCCTTTTGTGTGTAAACATATTCTGCCATGTAACTTTTTTGTATCTATGGTGATACAAGTTTAAAGTGATAGGAAAAACAAGATTTGGAAGGAGTAATTATTTTTACACCATAAACTGGCATATTTTTTGAGAGTAAGGACTTTTCAGCCTCACAATCCCTCCTTAAGGTTTCCATCACATTAAAACAGTTGAGGATGTGGTTATCAGTAATTTAAAAAAAACCAAACCCCACAATACCGTCCTTTTTAAATTTCTTCACAGTTTACTAATAAAAAGTAAAACATAAAACTTGAATAAGCAGTATTATCAGTATATTAGTTTTTAATTAGTTTTTATCCCAAAGAATCATCAATTAAAACAACTTTAAAAAAAATAAAAATAGATGAAGCAACTAGATGTAAAACATCATAGTCCCTCTAGAGCATCAACTGTGATATGATCTATGCTGGACCTTCTTCTCTAACTCTAAGAACACTTAAAAATCAACTCTAAAATGAAGGTTGAAGCATTTGGTTCTCTTTGCATGGTGATACATTTGTTTAAGATAAGGGTACTACTAAGATTTGTAAACTTTAAAAAACATTTTAATTCTAAATAATCCATTTTATTTTTTAAACCTCCTATAAAAATATGTTAAAGAGAAATAATTTCAATTTCTCCAGAAAAAAAAGCTAAGATAAATGCTTAAGCATTTCCATCAGGAAAGAAACATATATTTAACATTTTAACAATTATAAAATGCTTTCACAATGAAACAAATTACAAATTCCTGTCTCAACCCATTCATTTAAATCATTTTCAGCTAGGAATATTTTCAATAAGTTCCATGGATCACACAAAGGCAATAACAGTGCTCAATGAGACCTATAGCCTTCACATGAATAAAATCCATATTATTGAAGGAAAACTGTTGTTGGTTGCCCTAAACCTATTTACAAATTCTCCTTGAAGTACTTCTAATAGAAACCACTGTTTCCAGACAGACTGACATCACAGTCCCTCCACCACTACTCTGATGAGAGCAAAAGACCACTAAAAGCCTTGGCCAGACTCAGGCCATAAACTGTGTCTACCCCACACAGATTGGATCAATATACAACATCTGGCACAGCAGTTCTCCCTGCAGAACTGCACAGAGCACTGCACCCTGCATGGCTGCCTCTTGAGATGTTACCTAAACCAGGCTTCCTTTCTTTAGGCATGGACATTAAACTGCTCTCTAGTTCTGAGAAGCAGCTCTGCAAAAAAACACACCACTCCACTCTGGACCTCAAACCAGAAAAAAAAACCTCACTTAAATACAAGCTTGAACGTCTTTATTTTAGGAAGATATTCTAGAAAGTATTTAACGATGTATATAGATAACTAAAGGTTTCAGTATTTTCAGCAGAGCAGAGAATAGCTGAAGCTGTAGCCAACAAGATCTAATCTGAAGAAGTTAAAGGTCCTTTCCAGGACAAGTGGGTAAAATGATATGGTAATGATATGATTTTAATATTGAAGACTACTCATCTTTCTCCATTAGACAGGAAGGTCTCCTCTCCTGTGATGCTCTGATTCAGGTATGAAAGGTGATGATGATGATGATGAAGGGAAACTGCGCCCTCCATTACCCACCTCTCCTCAGTCACAGGAGGTGCCTTGTCAAGAAGGGTAGATAAGACACTTGGCTTTCAAGATGGCTAAACCAGATGATATTAATTTTTTCCTAAACAATGTGTGAATAGGGTACTTTCTATTTTCAGGTTTATCCGTTAAACTACAAAAGCCAGAGTAGCCAATCAAAGCTCAGAGATTATTCATTATAAACTGTAATTATGCAGCCATGGGGGAGTAAGTATACGAAAGACTTTAAAACACTAATTAACTCTCGGAAGTAAAAAATGAAATGTGACTGAATGCACATTATAATAAACGCAGGATAAATTATGCTGCAGTGACAGCTCAAACAAAAGACTCCTTTTTAAGTTAAAAAAAAAAGATGATTTCACATTTAAACTGAACTCTCACTTTTTTAATACCAGGTTTGTATAGGGAAAGAAATATAGGATATGTAAGCTCTTAGTGAAATGCCCAGAGATTTTCTATTATTTTATCCAGTTCAACACCTTCAAAATATCATGAATCTTTCATCTGATGTGAGTTTACTCACCTCTCATTATCAAGACAGGAAATCTATTTGGGGAATTTCAAGTTTCTCCACTTCAGTAGAATAGCTCACCCTTATTCCTATTGTCCCAATCCACCCTGATCCCACCTCCAACTGCACCTGAATTTTTCTGGTTTTTAGGGTTTTTTTTATTGAAATAAAAGGCATTGCTCTGAACTCCACCTCCAATGCCTTGAAACATTTCCCTTTACAATATGCCTCACACCATTCATCATCTTCTAGTTTCCTATCTCCTGGTTATGGAGATTTCAGATTTTTAGTATAGCATTCCTGCTTCAGTCCATGTACCTATGAACACCACCCAGGGAAAGAAGTACCATAAACTACAGCAATTTGGAAATGTTTGTGACCTGTATTGCACTTCAGCACACATTTTTAAAAAGTTCTTATGACTCATAGCAACATCTGAATTCACTATGAAAAGAAGTTTAATTTAACATAAACTACCAAAATTCAAGTCCTAGGAACCACACAATAGGAGAAAAATTTAATGCACTCTTCTGGAGCACATAATTTTCATATAAAATAGATATGTTCACTTTCTGGAGTAGTGTCAATAGGAAATGAGAAATATTCAGATTGTACATGACAAATAATAAAGGCAATGAGAAAAATTATTTTTATTTTTTGAGTTTCATTAGCATAGAGTAAATAATATATATGTTCATGCATTATCAATATACAAATTCAAACATATGGAAATGTGTCTCCTGTCTTGGTTTCAGCCTGTTTTATATGTGTGTATCTTTTTTATGTATACATATATACACATATACATGTATGTATGTACTTTGTAATAAACATACAGATGTACCCTTAAGGTAAAAAATAGGGGATTTTGATCAAATACCTTATCACTATAATTTTTTGACAAGAACATTACTTGCTTGGGAATTCTGCAGACAATCCCAGAAAGTATTAAAAATGCTTGTACTGCAGTATTTTACGTGTTTTGGTGGGAGGGCAGGTAAATTTATGCTCAGATGCTGGGATATTTTGGAGACAAAGTGATTTATGAAAATTATTAGGCTTTTCTAACTGGAAGGAGGTTTGAGGAAAATAAAATTACATATGTATTTCACATATTTCTTACAAAAAAAAAAAAAGGCACTCAGCTGGTATATTCTTATCAAAACCAACACTGCTTACATTTTCATCTTTCAGACAGACAAAGAATAAGAAGCTCACTTGCATGGCCCTGCTGAACATCCAGGGCATTATATTGTCACAAGAGATGAGGTCCCCGTTTTTCACCCTGCAGTGTTAATAAATAGGTTTGTAAAGAGAAGAGTGATGAAGTAGACAACATACTAGAGGCATCAAAATTGTAGTTAATTATCTGACCCTGAAATTTATTATATATTTATTACTTTACCAATAGTCACTCTATCTGTGATAGAAGTAGTTGATCATGTCGAAATCATAAATTATTAATCTGTGTTCAGGTATTATTTTAATAAACAGTCTTAAGATAAAAATGTGGTTGAACCACAGTGTAACAAAGACAGTCTGACAAGTCTGAAAAGAACAGATCAGCTGATCCTTTTAGCATAGGAAAGGTCAGTCTGGATAGCTGATATTTCTATTTGTAGTTTTTTAAAAAAACACCTGTTAACCCTCACTGGATGTCAGGTGCCCACCAAAACAGCACTGTCCTTCCCATCCTCAGCTGCTCAGAGGAGAGAAAATACAACAAAATGCTTGTGGATTGAAATAAGGATGGGGAGAGATCACTCCAGTTACTGCCACAGGCAAAACAGACTGGACTTGTGGAAAAATTAATCTATAACCAATAAAATCAGAGTAGGATAATGAGAAATAAAACCAAACCTCAAAGCACCATCTCCCCACCTGTCCCTTCTTCCCAGGCACAACTCCACTCCTGGTTTTTTCTGCCTCTTCTCCAGAGAAAGAAGGAAACATGGGGAATAGGGACTGTGGTCAGTTTATCAGGTTGTCTCTTCCACTCCTCACACTCTGCTCCTGCTCCCTTATGGATCCCTTTGACAGGGTGAAATCCTTGAAGAACAAACTGCTCCAGCGTGGAGTCCCCCATAGGGTCACAAGTCATGCCAGCAAACCTGTTCCTGTGTGGGGTCCTCTCTCCATGAATCCACAGGTCCTGCCAAGAGCCTGCTCCACTGCAGGCTTCCCACATGGTCACAGCATCTTCTGGGCATCCAGCTGCTCTGGGATCAGACCCTCCAGGGGCTGGAGGTGGATCTCTGCTCCACTGTGGATATCTGTGGGCCGCAGGGGAACAGCTGCCTCACCCCAGCCTTCCCCATGGCCTGCCAGGGAATCTGTGCTCTGGCACCTGGAGCACCTCCTTCCCTTCCTTCTGCACTGACTTTGGTGTCTTCAGGGATGCTCCTCTCACATGGTCTCACTTCTCTCTCTTCTCCTTATTAAATCTGTTATACCAGAGGCTCTACCACCTTGGCCAGCAGCTTGTCTTGTACTGGCTTGTACTTGGCTTGTACTGGCTCCACCAAGCATGGGGAAAGCTTCTGGAAGATTCTTCTCTACAGAGGAGTCATCCCTGTAGCGCCTCACTACCAAAAACATGCCACATAATAAATCCAATACACACACTGAACCTCATTTCTTCTGCTGAAATAAGACCAGGCAACCCCCACATCTTAGTTGATGACATATTCATTATTGGAAATGTAAATCAGGAGACTAAAAAGAGAATGAACAGAGCATTTGAAGAAGATATGGCAAAACATAACTAAAATATAAAAAAAAAAAAAAAAACCACCATGTTGACAGGTTTTTCAAAATTGCCTTCAAACCTTCTGTCTTTTTTTATATTATTAATTTAAATACAGTGACCTTAATTCTATTATTCTGAAGTACTCCAAAAATCTCTTCCCGTACACCTATGCCCATTTTTGCCTCATAAAAGATAATTTATGATGAAAAACATGGCAGTATTGGGAAAAGAGCAGCAGAAGAGGTGCCTTTCATAGTGCTAAAAAAAGCTGCTAGGAATAAGGCACTGAAGAGAGTGGACAGGACTCAGCTAGGGAAAAGTCCAGCTACAACCTGTAAAAGCAGAAAATAGAAGATACACACAGGGCAGCTGACATCTGAAAACGTGAGAAATTGCCATTCTGTTGGCAAGAATTGAGCTTGAATTTTAGTTTTTTCCTAAGAGCTTCATTCTCCTTCTCTGACCCCCACTGTGGTACCACAGAAACCCTTAAATAAAGGTAATTTCTTTTGAGTAGTATGGCAAAATTCAAGCATAAATTTGTTCAGATTATTTTTTTGTTTTACTTGCTTTATGTCTATATGCAGAGTTCCTGCTGATGAACAACATCAATTGTTATTTATCATGCATATCTCTAAACAGATTTATATTTAACGTTTCTTATTTCACAGGAACACAGTAACACAGTTCACTTGAAATATGTCCCTGCTATAGAAATGATGTTATTTATGGGCCAACAACTTTTGCCAGTGTGTGTTCTGCACAAGGCAACCTTCCCTGTCTCGTGCCAGGCATGGAATGAAAGCTGTTAGCATCCTGAAAGCAAAACACAAGATTGTCACACAACTTTAAGAGGCATTTCTCTGGATGAACAGCAAGCAACAAATTTCCATAAACACTTTCTTAAAGCTAAACCTTATGTTAAGAACCATAACTCTTAATTAAAAAAAAAAAAATCGAAGACTGTGCAGTCTATATGCATTTTTAATTTTTTGAGGTTTGCCAGCTCCTGTAGCACTTACCATCATTACCAATTGCATCAAGTCTCTGCAAAGGTATGTGGGAAACTTCCCTTTTACTTCTTCTACTGAGAGTTTTCAACTATTTAGCTTTCCCAACCTCCAGACTCACAGATTAGTTTGGAAATATGCCACCTTCTGTTATTTGGCCTCTCACATACTGTTGCTTCTCTTCTTTCTTTCATTTCATAAAAGAAAATGTAATACTGCATTCAATAATTTCACTTTACAGCCAATACCATATGAAGTATTCATCAACCCAGTACAAAATGTTTTGCATTGCATGGAACTTCACACTTTCATGACCTTCTTCTCTCCTCTTGCAGAGCACAGTCAGCTTTCCCACATAAGGATGATGGTGGTCAAAGCCTTGTACTCATTCAGTATGAAAATTGGTATTTGTCAACACAACCGCTGTGCTTTTAAACAAAGGTTACCACAAGACCAACATTCTCCAGAGGAAGGACTCTCAGCTTAGCTCTTTCCTCTGCTGAGCCACTGAGCTCTTGCAATAGCCAGTGTGAAAAAGCACAAGATAAGTTTATCCTTGAAAACTCAAGTGTGTTAGTCCAGGAAGGGTGTTGTTTCCCATTTAGTTTGAGATAGGTCATTTACAGATTGAATGAGTTTTAAAAGCTCATTCCTAAATAAGGGAATGTGAAGGTTTTTCCTCTGGGAAGAATGTCTATATGTCAGCATTCTACCTGATTCATTTTAATACTCAGGGGAAAAACTGTATCAGTGGGTAAGGCATGTAGATGCTATAGTGGATAACAATCATTCACTGAAAAGTGATTTTTCCTGAAAGTTGATGCAACCCATCAGTAAGAGGTGGAAGAACCACACAAGTCTGTATACTCCTAGAATGTCTCATTAAAGCAACCAACGAACCAACAAATCATTTCCATAGCATCTTTTAACTATCATCTTTTATTTAACCTTTTATTATTGCAATTACTTTTTCGTAAATAACTCGTTTAATTGTTTACATTTTATAACTGAAAACCAAATGGAATTTAAAAAAAAAAGAAAAGCTCACCCTGTTTACCAAGAATCCCCAGACAAGATGGTAATAATTTATTTACCAGGACAAACAAAAATATTTTGGTTTAAACTCAGATCTTATAAAAACAGCTGTAAACAAACTCCCGCATCAGTACTACATCAAATAGGTGTCGCATTAAAAAGGTTTAAAATGTTTTGCACATTAAATAGTGTCCTCTAAGTGATAATAAGTTTACACATTATTCAGTCATTGATTTTTATCGGGAGATCTTTATCATGTCATGAAATCATAACATACATGAGTATATGAATAATTTAATCTGAATTCACTGAAGACATGCAGTTTTATATGGGCACATTTATTCTAATTCTAATATTTTTATCTTTATATTTGCAAAAGGTTATCATCACTGTTGATCACTGTTAGTCACCAGGGTTCTAAATTGGACTTTACCTAGCTGCACAATTTCAAAATATTATTTGTGAGTGGAAAAGTTTTGTTTTCTTATTTTGAAGTTCACTGTTTAATATTCCAAGTGCTGATGCTCAGGGTATCAAAAAATGCAGCCTACAGGTCACATGGGTTGTGAGAGAATTTGTATGCAGACACACATGATCACGTAGCTTTTCTGGCCAGCCTTCCAAAGCCATGATTTTCCTATGCCGCTCCATGTTACATCCTAGCAATTAAAGAGTCTTTAATGAACAAAACCTTGAGGCCCACTCCATTAGCACCTGAATGACAACACGTTCAAGCAGCAAAATCCTGGATTTGCACCTGGTAGATAACGCATTATATTTCAGGCACTCACACTCTTTGCCTCAAATGAAACAGAAAAAGATCTTTTTATATGCAGAGAGCATTCAAAGCCAGGTGCATTGACAGTAACACATTATTTTCATCCACAGAGCTCAAAAACAATCCCATGCCCTTAGCACTTGTTCTATCACTGTACACCAGCCATCTCCTCACAGAAACATTCTTTCTGCAGCACAACTCAATAGCAAAATCTAGAACAGGACCATATGAAGCACTAATACCCTTCTGCAAACTTTCCAGATAGAAAGGAGCATTTGTAAGTGAAGGATGCACCTTAGATTATCATTCCTAAAATATATCTTGCAGACCTGCTGGTGTATTCAGCTTAGCAGCTAAAGAGGCATTGGCCACAAGATATTCACCATATACTCTTTGATTGCTGCTGCTAGGCAGGAAGGTAGAATAGCACCAAAGCCACTGAAGCATTGTCATATATCCTGATACTCATTTTCAGTTGCTTTACGGCGCTTGACTGGAAGTGCTTCAGCTCAGGAACTGGTTCTTGTTTGCTTGAACTCATCCTGCCATTTGTTGCAGCAAGATCTGCTCAGAACAAACAATAGAAAGCACCAGCTGCCTCAGGCACTCAACTTTAGTCCATCTGGTTTTGTCTGCATTTCATTAATATCTCAATAAATGTCTACAAATTCTCCCTTACTGCTGTAAACAGTAAAGATATCTAATAGATGAACAAATGGTATGTGCTATAAATGTGCAACCTGAAATAACATGAAAATCAGTAGAGTGCCAAGTTACAGTGTATAGAGGTGCTCTGCACAGTAATCTGATCACTCCAGATGTATTTGTTTTGAACTTTATGAAATTTGCAAAGAAAAAAATGAGATCTGAGGGCAAAACAGGATGTAAGAGCAACCTGGCCTAGTAGAGGATATCACTCTCATGGAAGGGAAGTTTGGAACCCTTCTTTAAGGTTCCTTCCAATCCAAACTATCCTACAATTCTGTGAAAGTCTAGACCACATTCTGAAATACATTTGCACTGAGAAAGGTCCTGGAGTCATAGTAAATGAGCTAACTAAGCGTGAACATTCAGCAAAGTGCTATAGGTAAGGAAATGACTGTGATTCCTGGACGCTTAAACCAGCAAACACTAAGATTACTGAAGAGCTGGTATTTATCTCTGTAAAGAGCATTAGTGAGACCATTACTGGAATATTATGTCATGCAGTACGCAATTTAAAAATTACTGAGTCACAAGTTAGAAGGGATTAAAAATATTTTCAAAAGTCATCTTTCATTGTTTTCTGGCTACTGAATCTCATTATACATTTTTTAAATTATCATACAGAGCTAAAAGCCATGAATATTTTACTTACATGTATTTACAGAAGCTGAAAAAGTAATATCTTAGCCTTCTAAATAATAAACTACTTAGAGCTTATTAACACTTTTTACAGATGGATTTTTTCAAGTTACAAGTTATTTTATTGCAAGGAAGGATGGTTCTTCTCAGATAAATAGAAAGGATACAGAAGTTTTCAAGGAGAAAATGCTCTACTCTTCATTCTGCAGCAAATAACTGTAAAAGTGGTTTAACTAACTTGATAGTGCTACAAAAGCACAACACAGAATAACAGAGGAATTTATTTATTCATGGCCATCTAGGAAGTGTAGGCAAAAAGCAATCTGAGTTCAGTTAAGATAAAAAAAACAAAATTATTCATATATTAGCATACATATCAAATAAAAACTGAATGTACAATCAAAATTCTGTCTTATGAGGTCTTCATCTTATTAATTCTATTCTGGTACAAGTTTCAGGACCAAATTTTGAGAACCAAGACCATCCAGACCTTAAGCTTATGTCCAGTAGGCTAATTTATGACATCAACTGTGCCTGACATCACATGTATCTTTATCCATCTTTTCCCAGTAAATTAAAGTCAAAATCCTATTTATATTCACATCCATTCTTTTCATCAGTAGATGGTGGAACAAAGTCAAGACTACTTTTAAAACTTCCTCTAGAACTACTTTACATAAGTTATTTTATGAAAAGAGAAAAAAAAAGAGGTAAACAAAAAGCAAAATACAATTCTGCTACTTAGCACAGTCTAGATGAAATTACTTTCATAAATAATTCATTAAATCTCCAGTATTAAATAAGTTAAATAATTTTTATTTGATGGGTTTTGGTGCTATTAATCCTTCAGAATAAGAATTAGAAATTGAATAATCTCACATTATTTGTAACAGAGGTGGAGATTTGTGTTTTGTTTAATGCAGTTATTGAGGAACTTTCTGAACTGCAAATGTACTTTATTACATTTCTAAGTATTACCATAGATGGATGTGATGGGAAAGGGTTTTTTTTTTGCCCAGGCCATCCTAAAGATAGTGAAAATTTCAATGAAGGAAGAAGTATGGCTCTTTTTAAGCCTCATTCCCATATTTTTCTTCCTGCTAATTCTGAAATCAGGCATTATCTGGGCTATCTGCTGTGCTATCTATTCTTCCTATTGAGAAATTAGTTTCCCATACAAACTAGGAAGTCCATGATTCTCTCTATTCAAGTGAATTTTTATTTCAATGACAATTAAAAATCTGGTGGGAAAAATTGTATATTTGAATCTGAAATGTAAATTTTCATAATTTTGAACAAAACAAAAAAAATAAGGTTTTTTATTACAGGATTAATTAAGAATCTCACTTCTTCCTTTGTTTTTTTTGAGCACCTAAATATTTGTAATTAATGGAATACACTGAGAAGAAAATTGATTGGAAAAGTGTGGCCTCTTTTTTTCTCCAAGCAGCTTAAAAATATGGCCTTTCAGTCACCTGCAATGCTCAGGTTCAAACACATATCTGCTCTTTTTTGATGATATTCAAACATTATATCCAAGGAGACCAACTTTACTAACAAGTTGCTGTGTATTGGTCTGTAAATTTTTCTCATTCCCTCTTCTTGACACCAATTTTTTATAGAAAGTGTTTTATACATTGCATTAGAAAGGGACTAGTTAACTCTTATACAGCTGGTAGAAAAAAAAATGGTTTGAGGTTTTTTACTGCAAACCCCAGGTTTAGTCTGTGCCTCACCCACTATGCATTATCTGCAAATGAAATCACAAGTTAGACTGCAAAGGATGACATATTTACAATTTGTCTATGGAAAATTTGGTTAAAAATAGGCTACAGAAGAATATTTGGTTAAAAAAGTTCTAGAAAGCATTGTCTGTTTACGATTCTCCTGAAATATTTCTTCTTCTAAACAATCAGAAAAATCCAGATCAAAACCCACATAGTTTTTCTTTAAAATAATTAATATCTTAAAGAAACAAAATAGCCTTAAACTATTTATATCATGGATCAAAAGGCCACCCAGACATTTCTGAAAAAAAAAAAAATATTTTGACAGTTGGAACAAAACACTTACAAATATGAATTTTAAGAATCATCTGTTTCACTGTCTTCAAATAGCAAGCTGGCTCAGTACAGGCTCTGATATCTGAAAATATCACTGAGTTTTAGTTAAATTTTGCACTTGAAAAAACTTGTAAGGCTTTGCAGATGTCTATCTTATGTTCTGCTATAATTTTTTCTTGTTTGTTTTTCCTAGTAGGCCTATATTAAACAAAACAAAAACAAGAAAAATTCCCAAATCTTGGTCTACATGCGAAACTAGGAAAAGATTGCAGTGCACCTCCAACTCAATTGTATAACCACACAGGCAACCAAAAATAATCACTTCTATTTTTCTGGTGAAGTGTTGAAAGAGCTGCTATTTTGACCAGCATGAATTAGCAGGCAATATTTTAACTATCAAAGTGAACCCTAATTCAATCTCATGATAAATCTCAGATGTCAAAGTGTTTTCAAACTCCCAAAGCAGGCCTGGGAAGGCAGAATAACCCGAGGTAGAAAAATCCCTGAAATAGCCCCAAGCCTCCCTGTATGGCAAAATGGCACAGGGCAGACACAGTGACAGGGTTTCAGCTGGTGGTCCCAAAGAAGCACAGGTTTACCCCAGTGACACTTGGTTAAATGAATTAACTGTGTTTCTGTAGCAGATGAACAATGCTTAGCTCACTTCTGCTGCATTGCCTCTGACTCCAGTTTGGTGCAAGGAGTCAGGTGAGAGCTAGTTCTGTCTCTACTGGACTCCTCTGACTGACATGGGCAACCCCTGATGAGCTGAGGGACACAGCTCCCCATAACCTCCAGTGGAGTTGACAAAGCCTGTCATTGTTTTCTACGTGGGTGTGACTTAAAAGCAAATATTTTTGCTATGGTAAGATGTTAGATGGCACCCATAAGATATACACACCCTTTTTAATAAAGAATGCTTCCCAAAGAACAGAAGCAAGTATTAGAAAATAAAAATGTAAGCAGTGCCTGTTGAAATTATTTTAGGGAATCATTGAATAGTGCCCAAAAAACCCACAGCAACTCATCAAGACAGCCAGCTGGCAAGACAACAGCACTTCCAATGCAACATCCAGACTGTGGCAGCTGCCAGCTGATCAGATGTTGTAGCTGTTGAGATACTATTTTCCATATAGAATCATATATTTATATCTAACTCTGATACTTTCTAAAACACACTTTTTGTTCTCAAAAATAGAGATCATGATGGAAAACTTATTAAGAAGAAATTTAGAGCCAGAATTAGACACTCAATATTTAAATAGCCAAGTTACATTCCATATTCCAAGAATGCACAGGGATCAGAATCTTAGTTCACCACCTCAGTCTCAAATACTTCAAGTGATATATTATATATATAAACTTGAACCTTAAAAGAAGCAAAATCTTTTGCCCTACAGAAAGGCCTTGTACAGTATCCACATAGAGCTCTGCAGAAGTGATTTCAGAAACTGGGCATGGAAGCCCATGGAAGCAGATCAGGTTACAAATTCAAAAGGAAACTCTGTTTGGATCAGCTCTTGACCTTGAAAGAGCATTACAGGACAGTCTGAGAATGGGGGCTTGAAGGTGCAAAGTCAGGAGTCTCATGACAAAGCAGGTTCTGCTGTATCCCAAGCCGAAGTCCAAATTACTCCTTGCTTTTGCAAAGCCACCACCACTGCCTGAAGGAAAGAGAATGAGTGAAAGGTGACAACTCGTGTTCTAAGAATGTTGTTCTAAAATCAGATCCCTGGACTCATCACTGACTCATGGCCAATGAGCTCCATGAAGTTTTGCAAGGGTAAAAATAGCATATTTGCACATTTTTAACTATATACAGTAAACTAACCTCTTTATACCACCTGCTGTATATCACTACAGTGGCTTACTGGACATTTATTTCTAAGGTTCCTGGAGGTGTATTAAGGGGGGAAATAAATAGAAATAATGTAAAATATTTGTCCCGTCTCTCAAGAGTATGAAATTCAAATGGCCACATAGTTTTTGATGCTGATTCCCTTTTATGGTCAGATACCAAGGAAGTTAGCTAAAATCATGAGCATTATATGACATCTTGATTGAAGCACTAGATCTGAACACCTGCTCTTCAAAGCTTTTATTAAAAATCCCAGTGTTTAAAGACAACTAATTAAAAATGTTCCTCAAAGTTTAAAAGACAATTCAGAGGATGTACACTTAGCTTCCCAAGCAACTTGATGTAACACTTAGCTTCCCAGCACTGGACAGGATCCCAACTCTTCAACATCCCAAAAGATTATCAGAATTTTCTTGAATAGCTAGTGTTCCTGATAGTACCAGCTTAATTAGGCCCTAAGTAAACTCTCTCAGGGACCACTACAAAGACAATTCCTTCCCAACTTCATCATGTCCTGAAACTCTGGGCTTCCCATCTCCAATGCCTTTGGGAATGGCTCAAACAAAAAAATCTATCACTTCATCATTGACTATGATATTTTCAGCTCTTTGTGGTCTCCATGTCTACAGAATTTAAAAAGACATTTCTGAATTCAAGAAGATTTTCTTTTTTTTTCACGATTGAGTGCAACCCATTTGCCATAATTTCTTCCCTTCCCACACCCAAGAGCTCTTACCTTAAGGAAAGAGAGTGAGTTACATAAGGAAGAAAGTAATCTGAGATATTTCTATCTGTGTTGCTTGCAAGCCTTTGATCTACTTGTACAAAGACGAATATGCTGTTTTGGCCATCTGTATTGTCAGGGCCTGCTGTGCAAGAGAGAGGATTTGGAGAAAAGGAGGGAATACTTCCTACAGGATTAATTCTCACATCATAATATCTAGAAAGACAGCAATGTATTGGAATGGGTGCAGAAAGAAACAAAGTGGGACAAATTATACTCCTCACTGAATGAAAAAGTCAAAAGCCACCACATTAATCGCAAGCAGGTTCCCATCCTCTTGAAGCAAACTCGATAAATGCATGTCTCAAATTACAGCTAGACTGAAAAATTACAAATTAATGATACACAGAAGAATTTGTTAAAAGAGCGTTTTTAAAACTGCCATTCAGCTGCTGGAATTCAGACTTAGGAAATAAAAGAACTGTCTGCAAAGACATCATCATTCACCTCTCATCCTCTCCAGAAATATGTAAACTACCACAACATTTTGTTGCATAGCCATTCTCTGAGTGCAGACTGATCAAATCTCACAGAGTAACAGGTGCACACACCCCATTCTCTCCCACTGCAGCTCCACTCCTCTCAGCACAGCCTGGGATCTTGCTCTTGTCCTATGGCTCCACACCAGGCTCCCGGAGTACGTGGATCTGAGTCAGCCTGCGTGCTGCCCACAGACAGAGCACTGGCATAGGAGTGGCACCTGGCAGGAGCTGTGCCACCTGCTGATTCAGCACTGGCATCCACTTCAGAGTGTCCACATTTATTGGACTGAGAGCACCGGGATGGAGAAAAACATGAGGCACACATCATTCTTTCAACCTGTCTGATTTGATGTGCAGAATGGAGTGGGCTCAGTTAAGGGACTTGCCTCTTTTCTGCACACTCTTAAAACATTTTTACATAGGCAGTATAGGGTTATGAGTACTCTCTCACAATTCTTTCTACAGAGGTCCTCAATAGAATTTCTGAAGACTTCATGGGCCATCTTCCCCCAACACATCTGTGAAAAGGTCAATGGCACTAGCTGTGTATGGCTGAATCTGAGGTAGATGTTAAAATCATAATTTTCCTCACACAATTCCCAGGCCTAGGATTCTGCCTCACTCAAGAGATGCCTAACCTGTTCTATAAATAGGTTACTGATGAGCAGCCCAGATTATTCTTTAACTCTTCAATTCTAATTCCTACTCTCATCATTCTGGTTTTGAAGCTGACTTCCCGTTTCCCATTTATTCCCTCTACTCCAGTCCAAACAATAGGGTATCTGTTGTTCCTCACCAGCAAAATCCAGTATTTTGTGGTTTTTTTTTCCTTTCTTCCAAACACCAAGTGTTTTCACCAGTTATTTCTCCAGTTTTCTGACTCTCACCCCATCTCTGTCTAATCATATTTTGAATTTATTCCATTTCCCCCTTCTGCTTATTCTCTACTCCACACAGCAAGAAAAGATTACTTATTCTTCTTCAAGAGACCAGGCTTGCCAAAACTGAATTAAGGGGAAGCTACTGAATCTTCTGTAGCCCTGACCTCAAGCATACTCAAGTAATTTGTAGCAGCAACAGTTATTCAGCATGGTTATTTCTGAGCTATGAGAACCACATCCAATTATTCTATAAGGATGGGACAGGTGTAGCTTGAGCATCATTTTGAGATCTGTGTGAGGAAAACTAGTTTGAAGAAAAATGGCGTTTGAATTTCTTTGGCCATTTTAACATGGAAATAAAAAAATGCTCTACCAAGTACTCACCAATTTCAGTTTTCACAGAGATTGAAAAAGGTTGCTCATGACAAAAAAAATCCAAACAAACAAATAAATACCCCACAACTTTTCAAACATCTTTGAAGACTAGGGAATTTTAAAGATATAATCTCTGAACATTATAGCATGGGCAAAAAAAAAAAAATCTTTCCCCTGAAAAAAAATCTTTCCTACTGTTTGTGAGGAGAAAAGAAAAGAGAATGATGAAAGGAAATGAATGGAAAAAATTTCCAGATCATTTTGGCTGAAATCTTCCAAAAGAAATTTCAAACATTCTAAATAAAAATTTTAAAAGCGGCATACTCATTAAGGCATCTTATTCAGAAAAGTTTCCATTTGCCACTTATTATAAGGAGAGGCTGCAAAAGGATTTATATAACTCTGCTTATGTATCTTTTAACTCCTGTGCTACTGTGGAAATTAAATTATTTATTAGGAAAAAATGGTAACATTTTGCATACTGTGTTTACAATTTAAATTATGGAATAGGAAACTCTAGGTCTTTCTGGGCTCCAGAAATACTGACCAGGATTGATTTGTATGCAGTCATTCTTGATTTGGGAGAGGAGGATGGATTCATGCTTTCCTGACTTTCCTTTCAAACCTATTTTCTCAGATTAACATAACCCTTTTTACAAGTCCTACACCTACACACTCTTAGAACTACAATTAGGGGCATTCACATCATCAGTAGCCTAAAAAATCCCTTTTACATCAGCAACATATAAAGAGAAGCACTAACTGCTTATGTTAACTGCAGCTAAATTTATCAAACTGAGTATTTTGCCTCTAGCCCTTTTAGTTACAATAAGTCACACAAAGATAGCACAGAAATTAAAACATCTGAGGGCTGTAGAGGCTACATTTCCATTAGCAAGAGGTAGAGGTGCCAATAGAAGCAGTTTTATAGGTGAAACAGTCAGTTCTGAGGACCTACTCTTGGTAGCAATATATAAATATACATATTTTGGGTATTGTACTACAGACTAGCCCTACTCTGATCCCATGGACAGCCTGTTGGACTAGAGCAGGTGAGTTCCTGGAGCACGTATTCTGACTTGATTTTATCAGAAGGTATTTAATTCATCTCTGGTCTCTCTGGCACTCTCTTCAGAAAAGCACTCCTGGCCCAAACCAGGACCCTGACATAGGCACATCTTGTCAATGAGGGTTATCAAGCTATAGTACAAACCAAGACTGGCCCTTTTGAAGTTAGTCTTGCAAAGGGAATTCAGCAAGATCCAAATCAGAATCCTGGAACAATATTACTGAGCTTTAAAGCTGAATTACAAATGCTTGCATAAAGGTTTATATTTGCCTACAAGGGAAAGGGAGGCAAGCAGACAGCATGGGGTCTCAGCAGGTGAATTAGAGATGATGTTCATCAACAATTTAAAGAATTTCCAGGAGCTGTTACATTAGCTGGATAAGCCTGCAAATTCATTACTATCTTAGCTGAACAGATAGACTACAGGAAGAGAAAACTTGCTTTACTTTTTATTTGGGTCATGTGGGGCTAGATGCAGAGAATCTGTGTGGATGGTGTGATATGAGGAATTTGCAGACTCTTACAGGGTAGGCAGAAGTTACCAATTTCTAGATTCCCAGAAGTCCCTTTTATAGCTGAATTCTAAAAATTTAAGAGGGAACTGTGATGTAAACATATGTATTGTTGCAGTTGTAATGCCTTCAGGCCAAGTAACTGTTATCCAAATGAGGCATATAAATTAATTCTTCTGATGAAAATGGGAGATTCTTTGCTTATTTATCTGGTGTGGGTAAAGGGACTTGTGTGTGCATGAAATGTTTTGGGGAGTTGTTTGTTTGATTTAATGAGTATAATTTCTGTATTGAATTTTCTAGCATACATTAAATTTCAATCAGATCATTATTTCTATGCAGAACCTCATTGGAGTATAACAACCTTAACAAACAAAAACACACTACATGGTTTCAGAGAGTTCTTCTTTCTGTTTTTCCATAGAAGGAAATAAAATAATTATAAATCCCATATCAAAACCTGCAATTTATAAAACAGTATTCAGAAAATATGAAAAAAAATGTATGGAGATGATTCAGGTTCTTTCTCCATTACCAGGTTTTCTACCTTTCAGATTCAGCAAGCTAAGGTCAGTTTAGCAAAAAAAAAAATGGATGATTTATCCAGATCTCAGGCTCAATCTTATTTCTTTGGCACATTTCTGTCTCTGCCACAAAGGTCTGAAAGATCTGGAAGATGGGCCCACATGAACCTCATGAAGATCAACAAGGCCAAGTACAAGGTCCTGCACCTGGGTCCAGGCCATCTCAAACAGGTTGGGTGGAGAGGGGATTGAGACTGGAGGCTGTTAATGAATGAGAAACAGCATGATCTGGCAACAGCATTTGCAGCCCAAAAGCCAACCATAGCCTGGGCTGCATCACAAGTAGGGTGACCAGCAGGCTGAGAGAAGGGATTCTATTGCTTCACTCTCATGAGTCCCCCGCCTGGAGTCCTGTGTCCAGCTGTGGAGCTCCCAGGTGACAAATCTGTTTCTCAACAAAACATTGTCCAGCTTTTCCAATAATTTTAAAGTATGAGCCCCAAAGCTGCAATTTAAACCAGAAGTTTAAATTAAAGGTTTCAGAAATGCAGGCAAAATGTTGCTTGCTTGTAGGAAACAGGCAAAATGTAATTAGGTGAAAGGTGATCATCTAAGTTGTCAAACTAGAAAAGAAAATCTGTCACCGCTAAGGAGAATATGTTCATGAAAGCCAGACAAAGCTCGAGTGAAACAGAATGGTACAAACTGTACTGTTTAAAAGCCCTTTGACAAAGGGGTCTCTGAAGCACTTGGGGTGGTTCTAGCTCAGTATGACTCTAGCCTGAAGGATCCTGTGAGCAAAAGGGGATGTTTAATATCCGGGACTATTACAAATACCTTCCATGTACATTCCTAATGAGTTGTGGCTGCTTATCCCTCATGAAACCAGTCATAAGGCAAACCCCTGCGCGTAAACACAGACTGGAATTTACTGTTAATTATGTCATCATAGTTACCATAACCATTCTTTCTTGTCTTATTTTAGTAAAAATGAAAAGCAACAGAAAATAAAAAATCAACAGAAAATAATGGGATTATTTTCTTTGTAGGGTACCATTTCTTGTTTCACACTTAAACCTCAGTCACTTTGGAGAATTCATCCTTTTCAGGGGAGGGCAACTTATCAGGGTCCTATATCAACTGCAAGAACTGTATGGTGTGTGAACTAGACAAGCAAAGTGTTACACAACATGGCACAGTATAAACTTGTATTACATGGATATGGTTTAAATAACCCTAAGATAGTTAGAAAGTGAAGACTTCATCCAGTATAGGAAAGAAAAGATAAATGGATAGCAATCCAAAATGGAGACTTATTCAAATGGGAACTTATTCAATAAGCACAATAGTGCTTAATGCCTATTAATCTGCTGGATCTCATTCCTATTCCGTGCCTCCCTTTTTCATTTCCTTTTGCTGTAACCTCTATATTTCCACTTCATTCCAAAACCTATCTTCTTCTAAACCTGTTGGCTCATCCACAGCCAACCTTTGCTGCCCCTCCCCTCCCTCTATGTGTTTAGGCTAAGCCACGTGGTCTCAGATATGATGATTGCACAATTGCTTAGGATTTCTGCTTTGCTTGCAGGAGACATCAACCACACAGTACAAGCCCTCAGCAGGACCCTGAACCACTGAATCCACTATTTCCAGCTGGCAGAGAGTGCTGCTGGAGTGCTTCAGGATGTGTCAGTGAGGGGAAATGGCCTGCATGGCATGTTATGAAGGGGAAGAAAACCTCTCCCTTTTAGAACACTTCTTAACCCAGATCACCCCAGCACAGATGGCGAAGCAATGGGAACTGAGTCAAGGTGTAAGAATGGGGTTGAAGCAGGACAAAAGGCAAGAACAAAGCCTCCTCAGCTGTTTTTGCTGCCAGAGAATGATGGAAATACTCATCTAGCTTGCCTGGGTGTTGCTCTGGAGAGTGGAGCAGGCACATCAGGGTTGGGGTAGTGGCTGGAGAGGGCTGCAGCCTGGGTCTCCCTGCACACAGAGCTGCCCCCTCTGCTTTGTGAAAGGCATTCACAGGAAGCGCGTCTGGCTCTCAGGGCTGCGTGCCTCCTGTTCCAAGGAAAGGGCCTCACAGCCACATAAGCATTTTGAAATGTATGGAAAAACCAGTCCTGAGGCCTGCCAGCTTCTGACACTAAGCAGTCTTTTTATTCCTCCAGAGAGAAAGTCTGTCAGAAAGATTTGTTATAACAAGAGTTGTTTTGTGAGGAAGAACATGGAAGCCTCATTTGAAACACTCTTCTTTCTTTTACCTTTGTCTCAAGTACACTGACATGAAATTAATCTCATCTGAGAGTTTAAAGGGCTTAATTCCATATTCTTTTGTGACTGTTAAAAGAAATAATCAGGAGGCAAATTTAACTACAATGTGAAGTTCAATTATTTCAATTACCACCTTCTGCCTAAGTGAAGTCTGTTCCTTCAAAGACATCTGCAATTTTACACTCATTTGCTCTTAAAATAGCATTAATTATAGTAGTTTAACTGGAAATTCTAAAAGAATACATGAACAAATTAAATAAGTACTTACATACATTAAAAAGTTACATACATATTTAATTTATAAATTAGTTATTTACCTTACATAATTAAACATGCAGCTAAGAACAAGCCTTAACATGTATCTCATGAGTGTAATGTGAAAATTTTGTCCCTTTTAAAAGTCATATTAATATGGGATCCTACTCTGCAGGCCATTTCACAAAACAAAATAAACAGATCTTAAGCAGCTGCTACTTACAAAAAGCACAATAAAGTGGGATAAATTACAGGGGAAACTATCATATTTTCACTTTGGTGCTTTTTCTGGAATGGGGATGATAGGTATTGGCGGGACTGATTCTCTGTGTGGGAACTTGATAGAGTGTGGATCAATGAAACGACAGAACAAAGAGCAAACAAAAAAGACAGAAGAACCACAGGTTGATAAGACAACGAAAGATTGTTGCACAGTAGGAAAGGGAGTGAAGTGACTCTGAAGCTGACAACAGTGCTCTAGGCAGCATCCCAGGGCATCCACTGCAAAATGTCTGCAAGGAAAAAAGATTAATGCATAAAGAGCAACAACAGAAGGAAGGCAGGATTTTATCACATTTTCTGTAGTATTTGTCAGTCTCTGTGCAAGGAATTTATTTCAGTTATGCCAAATGGTACTGAATAGACACCTTAGATGAAGAAAACTTCAGTGTTGCAGGTACACAGGAATGAAGAGCATTTAATACTTTGGTTACAGACTGCTCTGTGTATGGTTGTTACTGAATTAAGTTAGAACAGAAGATGAACTGACACAAACGAGTACATTTCTGAGAGATCCATTTTAACTCACAATCATATTTTGTGTCTAATCCTGGAAATTATTCTCTGCTCCCAGAAAAGGCAGATGTTATAATTTTGCAGTGAATAACCAATAAAGTAATTTAAATTCTGCTTAGATTGCCAGGTTCCATTCTACCTAACCTATGGCAATCACCCTCTACATATCCAGAGATAAATGGAATGAAAGATGTATAATCCCACGCATGAACAATCTGAATACCAAAAATTTTATTACCAGACTTCAGTCAGAAAAGCTACAGTGGGCATTGACGACAAAACAATCCAAGAAATTTTTATATCTCTGCTCTTTTTACTTGACTACACTGCACAGATTGATACCACTTCTATGCTGAGATCAAAGGCACCCATAGTTCTTTGCAGTGTACTTCTGTATCATGTATTTAGTGACTTCTCAACCCATGTGCAGGCCTAAGGACACACTGATTCTGCATTATTACCTTGCAACACTGATTCAGAAAGACAGGAAAGAGTCAGTGCTTTTTTCAAAACCATATTAATTGTCTTATTTAGACCCAAGAGTGAAGTTTGTCCTGATTCTGTGGTGGTAAATATTAATGGAATCAGAACAATTGAAATTCTCTGGCCACCATTGACGAACCTGCTGGGTTAACATTTTACCAAGCACAGTGGCATCATTCAGCAAACAATATTGCATCAGACCCCAGCTGACTGCTTATCTCTAAATCAAAAGTGCACGATTTTATTCATCATCTGTAGAAAAAAATATCACAAGAATTTTTTCTGGAGTCATAGTGTCTATGTTTAATTACAACTCAGTAATTCTCTATAGGACTCATAAGCAGAGAACAGAGTTTAAAGCCTAAGCCCTGAGTACTGCCAGAGACACCATGGGCAAAGAATTTGTACACACATAACCTGAATTAAAACAACAAGCATCTCTTCTCTCTTGTTTCAAGAAGTTAGCTGATAAAGGAGGAAGAAAATCTTAACCTTGGGGACTCACTAACAGCATATTTTCTTATTAAGAACTTACTGAAAGAGGAGATTTAGTGTACGAGGGCCAGGGGCAGGAGATTACCCTTTCTGATTGAGAAGTGATTAATGTATGATATAAAAAGTGGGTGGAAGCACTGTTGAAATTTTTGTTCCTCAGAGATGTTCTATCTGAATAATTAGATTACTAGGTAATAAAAACTGCTGGCTACTTATTCCTTTCCATCTCAAACTATTCCAGAAGTAAATCTGATAAACAATAGCTCCCACTATCTGACTTCTGATCCTTCAATCCTTCTCTGTTTGTCTCTGTATTTTACTCCATCATTCCTTTGTGTTTCTCCTTAGCCATATATGTGAGAGTTGCTAAAATTCTCCAAGGGTGGCATGAAAAAAATATCTAGACAAACAGCTAGAGTATATTTAAACCTCAAACGCTGCTATATTAAAAAACACAATTATTTGTTCACTGGATATTGCATCCCTCTGCCTAATCAGACATTGGCAAAAAAAAAAATTAATCCCATAAAAAGAAAGAAAATAATACTTTATGCTAACTATGTTTTGTTTTTTTTACACATATAAGGATAACACCTTGGGGGAAAAAAAATCTCAAATGTTTATCCCAAATCACCCTCATTCATTCTCCACAATAATAAAAATAGTTCCCTATATGTCATAGAGGATAATTTAAATAGGTTTAATGCCTAAAGGGAACTTGTACAAGTGGGGAAAAAAAAGGTTTAGAAATTGGTGGTAGTTGTATTTGCTGTTTTACTTTAAAGTTACAACCAGGATACCTCATGATATCCTCAAGTGTGGTCAAGGGGCTGGATATTCATGACCAGTTCTGGAATGTCTGTGACATGAATCACAAAATCTGCACATAAAGCAACTAATCACTACAGTAGTCTAATATATTGAACATGTTATGATCATTCATAATACAAACAGAAAATACTGACATCACTCAGCACAACCCAAATCATTTAATAAATAAAATAATCATAAAAAACTGAACACTGCTGAAGATGGATTGGCCATAATTCTGAGTATTGGATCCATGTTTCAAAGCCCCCAAATACAAATGCTAGGCCTTCCTCAAGAAAAGGGAGCACAGAGTGTCATTTCCAGTTGTCTGGAGAAGTCCAACCATTAGGCAGGTCTATAACAGGATAAACACCACATCTATGCTGTTAGAGAGTATTGACATAGGGTATGGTTATCATATTCAACCAGGATTCCTATTCACTTCTAAGTTTTTAAAACAGATAAGACATGAGGTTCAGAGACAAAGAACTCAAACCCAGTATTTTTATGTGCAATTTTTATATATTTTATATTCAGTGTTTGCATTGATCTAGCTCCACTTGCAGTTTTTTGAGACTGACCTAAAACAACCATCATTTCCTAAATGCTCAAGTAGGGAACCTAGCCACTTGTTGATGCTGCTGGGCTCAAAACTTAGCTCTTAGGCACTGCAATATGCAGGAGTAACTTCGGCAGGCAGAACAAACTTTACACATAGCTCATTTTTTTCTAGGTACTTTATCAGCAAAATATTGTATTAATTCCAGAGGTGATCACTAGATAAGGAACAATCAGATACTAGGAAAATGAGGCCAAAAAATAACTTTACATAAATACTACATTTTTTATGAAAGCTGCAGGCACACACATATTTAATTCGCCTGGCCCCATCATCACTCTTCTGTAATCCAACATCATTCAAATGAGATTTTAATGAAAGTATCCAGATCTCTGCAAACATCCATAATGATACTTTTCCTGATGACCTTTCTGTCAAGAGAGGTGTTGATATTTTTAAAAAAAGCAGTTGCCCCTCTAAACGGCATCTCTTATTATTTAATTATAAAGCAGATAGATTTTTTCCCCCCACCCAATTTCCATCTTAGGAAAAGCATGTATTTAATAATGATATGTATGTCCTTAATATCTTGGTGAGAAGCCTGGGCAAACACGGATAATTTTTTTTATAATTTCCACTGGATTCTTTTTGTTACCTAATAGCAGATGCCTGATGAACGGTTTATCATGGCATGTTACAGAAAAGAGCATTACTTCAATCAAGAAGTTTTCAGTTGATTTACTAAGATTTTTTAGTAGATAGTAAAGGCTTAAGAAAGAAAAGAGAAACATAAATAATAGACATACAGGTGTATGATGTACAGGTATTATTATGTAAATGAAAGTAATACACATAAACTACTATCTTTTGACACGGCTTCATGCCTCCTAACCTAGTCCAGAACAGGAGAATAGGATCTAAGAAGGAAAAGTCATGAAGACAATCACATCATCCAAATGCATTACAGAAGACTCCCTATATGTCTGTCTACTGCTGGGTAAAGCAATTAAGATGAGAAGCTAAGTAACAATAAATTTCTTGCAATTGCGTTTTCCATACAATTAGCTGTTTCTGTATTTCTCTCTGTAGGAAAAACCTCCAAATAGTAAAGTTTTTCACTGACCCCTTTATTATATCTATCCAGATTTATAATTTCTTCTAGCTTCTTTTTGTCTTTACTATTGCAGGTGTTCAGCATCTCCTCCAAGGCAAAGGAAAACTAGACTAAATTCTAATTAAAAGACAATACTGAACTATCATTGGTGGAAAAAAAAAAAAAAGAAGAAGAAATCAAAAATATCTTTAAAATATTCTGCAGTGCTTTCTCTTTCCATATGAAGTTCCTCAGCTAAATGAAATAAATAAATTGTAAAAACACTTCTGCAGAGCATAAGAAAATAATGTTACTATTTTATACTCTAACTATTTCTAGATTATATCTTTCTACTAATATTTAAGCTTATCTTTGTGTTTACTGCAGTGAAGTCTTTGAAAGAGGCAGCTGTATGGAGCAATCTTGCCAGCCAGAAAAGACACACAGATTCCTGGCTAGGTAAAAACCACATTTGAACACAGAATTAAGTGGAAGACTCCTTACTCCAACATGCTCTATCTGCCCATGGGACAGTGACTATGCTTAAGAAAAGAACAGAAGGTGACTAAAGATTGATCCTTTCCCTAGAGGATTCTCCACCTTCCTGAAAACAGCATATCGAGGGGCTACTTCAGTCAGAAATTGCATGAGCAGCTTTTACAGTTACTTCATAAATTCATAAATTCATATTAAAACCTGTACAGTATTTGGTGTTCACAGCATCCCAATGCAGTAGACACCAAAGTTTAATTCAGTTTGAAGAGCAGCTCTTCTTTCTGTTCATTTTGAGCATGGTGTCTGATGGTTTCACTGGATGTCTCTTACTGCTTACATGAAAGGTATTGGTTTTACAGGCTGTGAGATCATCATGGTTAGTGTTTTGTCATAGACACAATCCTGTACCTCTGACTACTTCTTTAACCCTCATTATTCCTTTTCTTTTACATCTGGGGTGAGCAGAGCTTCACCCAGCCCCTGCAGATGGAGTATACCTTGTCCAACAAACACAAAACAGCAAAATTGATGTCCATTAATTTTTCTGAGCAACAATTTTCCTAATTCTAGCTCTCAACACAACTGGTCTTAAGTATGAATTTCGCACATAAAATGTGTAAATAACATATATTAAGGCAGAGAAATACCTTCATAATGAAATAATAGACACTGAAATTCTTGTCTCCCTAGTAGAAACATACTTATAATTTTCAAGGTTCTTGTTTGAACTATAAATTTCAGAATGGGACTTTGTGTTTCCTTATTTTTCAGTCAGCATCTTTTTTCTAACTAATCCTGCAATGTCCCTAGCCAATCCAAGGTTATTTGAGAAGATACATTCTTTCTTAGCAGAAAGAGTGTAATATTATAAATATAAGAGTCTGCCTTTCAAGAAACAGCAAAAGGACAAATTGTATTAAGTTGTACCTAGGAGGAAAGATTCCTCATTCAAATATGCATTTCTTCAATAAGCACAAGTGGAATGCGACAAAAAGTGGATTTCTTTTTCTTACAGCTCTTTCTTGAAGTGAGAGTACCTTAATGTATAAATTCACCAAAAGAAAGAATGGGGGGGGCAGTTAATCTTCAACACCATGTTAACACTTGACCTTCAATACAAATGTGTAAATTAACTGTTAATAAATATCTTCATGGTTAAAAAGCTGAACAAAACTTCAAAAGCAAGCCTGTGATCTAAATGAAGTGGAAGATGTCTGGATTTTTATGAGATGAGAGGAGTATGTGCCTTTGTGTCTTCTGGACAAAGTTAACATATTCAGCAGAAAGCTTTCAAACAATCTCGTATTAAATGCCATGTTGAACTCCTATTACTTTCAAGCAGGTCCATTTAAGTTCAATGTATTTGTATCTAGCAGATAATAAAATCACTGCTTCTGCTGTAAACCTTGACATAGAGCAGTTTACACATGAAAGGCAGAAAGTCCTCCAGACCTCCTTATTATCCAGAGTTACAATTTGTAAATAATTCTGAGTGCAAGGACTTGAAAATATATGACACAATGTCAGCATAAGAAAACAATGAGAACCACCTCCCCTCTTACCATTTTAAAATATCTTTGGATAATATAACCATTGGAGAGAAATAAAACTATGCTTTACCATCTTAAGAGGATTGCAATGGGATTCTGTGAATTCTCAGGTTTTTACTAAGTGATCAATAAATATATCACTCTTTTTCAATGAGCTTCCATGATTATGCAAATACCTGAAATGTGGCTTCTGTAATTTTAACACACAGAATGTCAATATGAATGTTGTCTAATACGCCCATGACTGCTGCAAAGTCAAATAGATCTTATAGTTGTGTCATTAAATAACAATTTGGAAACTGTTCTTTCACATCTAACACAGAATAATTTATTACCAAATAATAAAACATGAGTCCTAGTGAAAAATAGGAATTCTATGTTGTTTTCTTAGAACTGAAAAAATTGTAAGACACAGCCTGTCCCATTTCTTTCTAATTAATTCCTCAGCAAATAGTTTCTCTCGTGGCTTTGAAAAGATGACCACAGCAAGGCTGAATCAAAAGGCATAAAACAACAAATTTGACATTACTGAGAGAAATGGGGACTAGCTCCAACTAGAAGATGAAAACCAATAGGGTTAGACAAGCATTTAAAAAAACCTCTAGTCCTAACTAGAAGATGAAAACCAATAGGGTTAGACAAGTATTTAAAAAAAACTTACACTTATTCTATCAAGAGGAAGGCATAAAATTGATCCTTGTATAAAAAATACAACCACGGCTACTAACGAAGACAGTTACTCTGAATTTAGAAAATTTGCAGATTTCTTTTACAGGTTTGTTTATCTTCCTTAGGCAGTACCTTGTAATACTGACTTTAGCAAGGGCCTTTCACTAGACAGTGACTTGGCTTCTATTTGTGCTAGCAGAGAGAAAGGGAAAAAATAATTATTAATGTTAAGAATGTTCTCCAAAACTCCTAGGGATTGATGCCGTTACTGACCTAGGCTGGATGCTGAATTTCAGCACCAGGGGATGAGAAGTGGGATGTGCAGGATCTGTTCACCACTAGGCTGCTGTACTCCCCTGCATGGGCAAATGTGAGCTCCATCCGCCACTGAACGCACCGGAATTTCTGTTTGTGTGGAGTGCTTGTGTCACCACATGCAGCATCCTGTGTCCTGCCATGGGCTCCCAGGGCACAAGGAAAACATTAACACACTGAAGCAAGCTCTGTGAGAGCCACCTGTGTGGTCAGGGACCAAAGCACTAGATGCAATGAAAAATTACCAAGAGAAATGGAATTGTACAGCCCTAGGAAAAGAAGGCATAGAGGAGGCTTTTCATTGCTGGTCCTACATATGATCTGCAATATAAAGTCTTCCCAATATCAGTCAAAGGAATCTTTTTATAAAATATCTAAATTTTCCTTCTTTCAGAAGAAAAACTTTAATTAACTTTGCACTATGAATGACATCACTTTAAAATGCCAGATGACAGGCCTACAAAAGCTAGTTATTTAAAGTAAATTTTAAGAGATGTGAGTCAGCATTCAGAAACATACCTCATATGTCTGAAAAAACATTGGACAGTAGATTTTAGTTCTACAGTCTATCATTCATTTTCCCAGTTTATGTGTTAAGTGCTCTGTGTGTTTAAAGATAATTTGTATGCCATCCAAAACTGAAAACCTACAATCAACTTCAAATGTGGCAAAATAAGAAGGCATCAGGCTAAAACATTTTTTTTTTTCTGAGGCAAATGCTGTTAGATTTTTATCGCATTTATGCATCACAGTCTTTATGTCCCTTCCATTTATTTAATGAACTTAAGTTCAGAAAAAGGACAATAATTCCCAAATCATCACCTCAACTGATCTGGAATTTCATAGAAGTAGCCCTTGCTACAACATAGAAGAAATGTCTCATCACCTCAGTCTTTCACAATACTCAAACATAAGAAATGCTAAATGGTGCTATTTCAGTGTTCAGTTACACATCTGAGGATTTTAAAGTGTTGGCCCTGAAAAAAAAACAAGAGATATAAGGCAAACATGAAATACAGTTGAAAAATTTCTTCTTCCACAACACAGAGATTTCACATGAAACCCTCAACATAATTTTATCTTTCAAATTAAAAATAAATTATTATTGTGTTTCTTTTATTTATCATGAGTTAGAATTTACTTTCTTTGTTAAACAAGGCCATTACATTAACAAAAACTACACTTTCCATATACAACTGCATAAAGAAATATTACCTATAGAACATTTTCCGTAAAATTATCAAAAAGATTTTTTTAAATGCGGTTCTGAAGTCAAAAATGTGGGTAAGTACTTCACTCAACTCTCAATTTTTTCAGAATGTGCAAATGTTTCCACATACCTTGAATGTCTAAGAAATTTAAAATGCAAGAAAATAAACAGCCTAAATCTAAGAACTTTTCAAGGGCTTAAAACAATCTCAAAAAATTATTGAAATCACTTCTACTCATGCTAGAATAGTATGCCTAATGAATTTTCCTTCAATGGCATGAAAATAGTAGCTAATGTATTTATATAACCTGTGTATATGTTGTTGAGAATCTCTGATTACAAGAAAAATGTTATGACTTTTTATAGATCTAATAGATGAGAGGTTTACCACAACATACTCAGATAAATTATTTTCAAGTCATATTATTCCTTAAACATTCCAGCAGTTCAGGCTAAATCCTTCTTTAACAGGAACCAAGCAGCCCAGCTGGATCAGTGTCTAAGCTCTTCTTCAAAGCCTTAGCACTACTCCCCTGTTACAATAGATTGCAAAACCAGTAGTTTATTATAGGTATAGACAGGATTCAGATGAAATGTAGCTCCAGAGTGTTACAGCTCTGTGAGAAACTCAAGAGAAGCCAGAGTGCAGCAAAATCTTAATTCCCCTCTGGATGGGGCCTGTGAAATGCTAGAAATGCAAACAAATTTAATTAAATCAATGCTAATCCCCAGAAAAACAGATGGAACTGAGGCATTTATTTCCCAGATATTTTCAAGAGAGGTAATTAGCCCACAAACCAACCTACAAGATGACTGGTGGGAGGGAGAGGGCACTGTGGGTGCTCCCTTAAGGAAAGGCAGCAAGCCAGGCCTTGGCGAAGACCTTGAAGTTCTCCAGAGCAACCAGACTCAAGGAGAGTAATTTTAAAGTAGCAACAACAGCATCAGTGAAATTCTCTGAACATATTTTACTTCAGCAAAGCTTCACGCAATCTTCAGAATGCTTCTGCCACACCATGGCAGAGGTCTCAGGCCTGAAATGTCCCAGAATTATCTGTCTGGCTTCCACCTGGTGATTCAGGGGCTCACAGGTCTAGCAGAGGCACTGTGACAGATCTGGACATCTGAATCCTTTGCTTAACTGTGAAAGCAGCCTTGGCTATCAAAAAAAAAAAAAAATAAAAGGACACCCATAGACATAATTTAGGAGGTTCAGAAAATTTAGAGGACAATTACTACTACTACTATTCTCTCTGTTTTTCTGTTTTTCCCCTAAACACTTACTACTGGCTACAGTGATATGATCTAGACAAATCAAGAATATTTAGCCCGATCCATTGTCAATGTGCACTGTAACAAAAATGCTCTTCATCTAGATAGCCTCCAACTAGGGATGTTAAGATACAGGCATCTATAAATTAAGCCAAAAAAGATCATTGTTATGTTAGATTATTTTGCTGGTAAAAACCCAAACCAGGAAAATTTCTTCCTAAAATGGTACAAGAAACATTATATAGGAAAGTTGTTAGAATCAGACACAATATTCCAATTAAATATATCCCATAAAATTATATTAAAACTGTACATAAGTTCAGGATAATTTCTTTTCTATTTGGGGTATTCTCTTGTCGTAGTTTTCACTGAGATACCAAGAGAGAAGGGCAGGTCTTTGACTCTTTTTGGCTCTGTATTCAGACCCCAGAGAGACAGAGAAGTTCCATTTATTTTTTTTTAATACAATTACATTCATACATCAGCCATGAATTATGTTTACCATTTAACTAATTCCTTTAGGGTTCCCCTAAAGGTTATCTCTAGAATCATACACAAACATAACAGGTGTGAGTAATAATGCTTTACAGTGGCCAATATATCTATATGTATTTTTATAGAAATACTTGGGGACAAATTCTATTATAAGATGGTATGGCTCCTTTGATGCCAAAGAGACTGAACACATTTACCACTGTGTAGAACTAAACATTTTAAAATTTTTTATCAGGAAAGAAACACATCATTGCTGCCATCAATTCAACCTTTCATTGCAGAAAAGAAATATTATTAAGTTTTTGAATAATTTTCTTTTTTTTAATTCTTTCTTGTCTTTTAAAAATCAACAATGTAAACAAACTGAGAGTTATGAGCCAGAGCATAAATACACTTGCATACTATTTCTGCTGCCTGTATCTACAGATCTGTGTTTGCAAAGTTCTAATAATTTTAGAGGGATGAATTTTTTTTAAAAAGTACAAATGGGACAAGTGTACGTAAATTCAAACAATCTCTTTGAATCCAAAAGTAAGATTCTTGTTCTAGTCTTATGTAAACAATCTTAAAACATCCCTTATCTTTTCTACAAATAAGTTATCACTTATGCTTCAGGAACTGCTTAAAAGATGATAAAGATAATTCCTGAAAATCTACTTTATAAGAGAAAAATACAGAGTGACTATTCAAAGGTAAAAATTTGCTTTTGTTCCTCAGGAGTGAAACTTTCAAATAGATTTTATTAAGAGAAAAAAAAATTGTATGGAGAAACATCAGTGACTAAAAAGCAACAGAGTAGCCTATACAATAAGAGAAGATGTCCACAGAGCCCATTGACATTTCCAACACAGAAAAAATTTGTCATGGATTCCTATTTTTTTATTATTTTTGTGGAAAGTAGGAGTTTTATAGATACTAGAAAAATATTTAAGTAAAGGAGGTAATGATAGTCAGTCTTAATAACATCAGACTACCATGAAATATTTTATAACAATTCACATTAATCGTAGAGTCATCTCACAATGGAAACAGAAATGACCAGCTAAAACTTCCATTGCTGGTGTTTTTATTCAGATCATTAACCAAGAGTGAAGCTGTCTTTTATGATACCTAGGGAAAAAAAACAAAACAACAACAAACACGCAAAACACAAGAAAACTACTTCTCCCTTGCAAGAAAGAAAATCTATACCATTATGATTCAATCCAACACTGGCATGCACCTTTTAAAGATAGAGGTGTGGTCAACCTTCCAGTTTTTGAGTTGTTAGTGGTCCTTATTGCTATAAAAGCACAGTTTAAACACATTCATCGTCCCAGTACTGCCTTGGGAGAGGAAAGTTTTATGGAAATGAGCTAAACTGATCAACAAAGCTCCAGATCATCAAAGGCTTTTAAGCCTCTAACCCCGCCTTGCTGCAGCCTTGGCAGTCTGACCTAAGGACTCTGCTGAAGGTCAGACAGTCTTCTGTAGATGAGCACAGAATTCAATCCAGCTTTCTAAATTCCCAGAATACTAGTCTAATTACTCTTCCCCAAACCCTTATGCCTTAAGTAGATTGCTGAGATGATTTTCCTGTGTAAACAGTACTCTGATTTTTTACATACATCCTGTCACTTCAAAACTGCCCACAGCTCAGTTGCAAAAATACAGGGGATGGGAGCTGCTCGGTTTTTGTCTGTTTCAGTTAGCTTTGATGTTGCATTGGTCCGGTTTATTTCAATCAAAGCCTCATTCAGCATTCCAGCTTGACTATTCAGACAACAATCTTCTTACTTTTTATAAGGCAATATTTGCACACATTAGGCAATTTTCTGAACACCTATTTTGCCTGCACCCATTCCAGCCTCTCCTGGGTATACCTCTTATTTCTTGTGTGCTCAGGTGGCCTGTGTGTTTAGTTGCAGTCTCTGATTTGGTCATTAGATGTCCCTGTGTGCTTGGTAGGATTTTGCACGAGGTTAGACCCTTGTAAACAACATAAAGCTGAACTACGTCAGTTCTGGGAAGTCTGCTTGTTGTATTTATGCTTGACACTATCTTGTTAGCAGGTCTCCTCCTTAAGAAGGCCTGTTGTTTATCATTTTGAAGATGTAATCCAGGTGTTTACATATCCAGAAACACCAGCTAGCTAATCCCAGTTAAATAGCATTGTTCCCTCTATTCAGCAGAACAAGATGCTGTTGAGTGTCCTCCAATTCAGCTCTTGCAGTTTGTCCAGTTTAGACCAATAGCTTTACTGTTAAAGGTCCAAGTGGCTCGTCCATGTGCCATAAACATATTATACTCTCTCCACTTGAGTCTGTGCCTTTGTACATCTCAGGCATATGCTCTCTACTCACTTCCCTTATGCAATATGCAGTCACCAGAATGATGAAGTAATTTCTGTGGGGAAGAAAACCTTTTGATTTTCACATAAGTAGATTCTATGGGGATGAAAGCCTGTTGATTTTCTCATAAACTGTGGTTTCTCATTAGATGGGGTTTCTGGACTCAGCAATTTTATAACCAATCCCCTCTCAAATTTAGTGACAAATTAGTTAAGCCTTAAAAAAACAAGCAATAAATCTTAAAATACAAACTCAGGCATAAAAAACTATGCACTGATTCCCTCGAGACTGTAAATTACTTCAACAGGAGCGCCAAATGCACAGTTAAAGTAGAGCAGGCCCATTTGCATTACATCAAAAGAAATGATATTATCTGTTCTACCAACAGAAGGAATGCATTTTTGTAATGCACTCAACAAACAGGAATTGTCAGAATTGACCATCAGTATCGAAGTTTTCCTCCTGTATTTGTGGATATGAAATAAGTCTCACAAAAACAGGTGAGAAAAGGTTCTTTTCTTCTCTATTAGGTGGCAAACTGAACGAGTGCTGTACAATATTGTTATATTCCCTAGTGCTTCAGTAGCTGTCATTTAATTTCACAAAGTCCTATTATATTATGAAGTGGAAATATATTCAGAAGCATCAGAATTCCCTGATATTAGATGTTTTTCTCTGTAAAGAAATCTCTGTAAATGTAACAAAAGCAACAACTGTAGAAACTAGTCTAATTGCTTTCCTATAGCACTGAAAGAAATGATGGCACTTTGACAGGAAGTTAATCTCTGTAATTTAACAATATATGTATTCTTACTCTTTCACTAATATTGTTTTTATGTATTGTGAACAGGTAGGACTGTGTCAGTTTCCTCATCCTCAAGAAGCACCTTAGCAAAAAGATTTTTAGTGAACGTTTTAATTGCTGCTCTTTTCACTTGTTTTGTATTCTGTATAATAGGACATAAGTAAACTATATGATATAAAAGATCTGAGAAAGTGAGTGTCATGATACATCTTCATTCTGAATTTGCATCAGCCTTTGTAAAGGTCAGATGTATCTGGATTCTTGTGTAAAAAAATTTAAGATGCCTCTGAAGCTACTACCTCCTTTTACAATCCAGTCACAGTCCAGAACAAATACAAACCACGAATCTAAAGCAAATTGCTAGTTTGTCTTATCATCGTATTTATATTTTGTCTTTGCCACTCTTTTATCCTTCTAAGATTTCTACCTCTGTAAATCATAACTGACAGTCTAAAAAATCTAATACATGTTTTACGTTGAAGTGCAAAACTATGAATATGAGAAAAGAATGTCCCCAGGGCTTCAGTCAGACAAACACATGCATGTAAGCTACACTCTGCTCAAAAGTTGATGCAGTAGATTTGATGAAACTGATCATGTACTTTAAGTCAATGATAACCCTTTTGTAGAAATCAAAACCATGATGGAATCAAGTCCTGTGTACACAAGTACACTTGGCAGACTTAGTTACAGGACCCTTCAGATTACAGCTCTCCATCTGTTGTGTGGTAATGGGAATTAGAATAAAGCTAATTTAAGAGCTGAAAGGCAATGCACTTTCACTAAAAAAGCACAAATCCAGTCTACTAAGATGTTTACGAGAAGACTCAGTAATGCAAATATAAGATACTTACCTGCTCTTCCTGGATCTCTGCAATTTTCTGGAAGCAGAAGCTCTTTCATCCCTTTCAGCAGAAGCTCTGTCTTCAGTCTCTGCAAGTTTTCAGAAGAACTGTCTGCACTCATATCTGACTTCTATAGAGAAAATTATGAAGTCCCATGTGGGACTTTTCAGTTAGTTTTACAAAACACTTAAACTGACAACTATTCTACAGCACACTGTTCTTTGTGGAAAGTAATATAATTTAATGAATGCAATAAAATTAAGCATGTAACGTAATTCACAGCAATTTAAATTTATGTGCCATTAACTGCTTTCCCACAGAAAAGCAAAATATAATTCGTAAAACATTTCTCTTCCATTGTGAATAAAGACCCAATTTTGAAGAAATGATGATGCATTACAGAAACATTTCTGTACTTTTTGGTAGGATGCATAATATGGAATAAGGAGCTCTGTTTCTTTGCTTTATACTTCTCAAACATCTTTGTTTTGATAGCCAATATTTTGTCTTACATAAAACTTGTATTTCTTCCAGGTAAATCACTTATACCTAGGTCTAGGTATATGCAATCAGCATTCTTCCCCACAGTGAATTCCATTTTTATCCAGCCTGCTCTTATGCATGTGCAGCACACATGGCTCCAATACAGCTTCTACAAATCCAGTAGCGAAATGTTTTCATTCACCAGTTTTGCTTATTTATTTGTTTTGCTGTGCAATGTGCTGGGTGAGCACTGTTTCCAAGGTACATCAGGAAATCAATGTCAAAAGTCTTGCTGGGAGTATTCTAACGCATTTGAAATTTATTACCATAGTACTTAATCTATCTTACCTTCATTATCAAGAATCTTGTCACATATGTGATAAGACTTTGTTAAAAATTGAAAACCAATAAGAGGCTATTATATATGATAAAAATTTGATCAGATTGTCATATTGTAGCAGAACAGAAGCCAGTTTCTAGATTCAAAGGATTACATTATGGAAGAATATGGGATACATTAGCTCCCTTTCATAGCTGGTGTAGGAATACTGACTGTGGTCCTCTTCATGGATTTGTAAAGTATATGTAAGATTGGAACTCAGTCCATCTCTGCATTCCTCGATTTGCAAAGTTCTAGGATATTATAGGCAAAAATTATGTTTGTTTCTTTAGTGCTTATATATAGCATTATATTCTATTGCTTTCTATCATTTCTATTTTTCTCATTGTTGCTATTAAGTGTTTGCTACTACTGGACCTCCTATTTCTTCTGTCTCTACTTCTTCCTTACTCTATTTCATCATAATATCTGAATTCCAACTTATTTTTTACTTTGTAGGTTTGTTGGGGCTTTGACACTTGCTTTTATATTACACTTTTGGATGGAAACTTGGTCATCATGAGGGATTTTTGCTAATCATAGTGTGATTTTTCTTCTAATCATTTCCATAACTCCAAGAACTTATTCTTTTAATCTGTGTAAATTAACTTCTCTTTTCTGACCTTCATGAGTCTCAACTTTTTTGGAAATTTAATTGATAAATAAGCTATACTTTATAGCACAGAGTTTATAAAAAATATGCAATGTCCTCAAAAGTGGCCACTGATGTCCTGATATATTGAGTGTCAGACTTTCTGTGAAAGTGAGCATCTCACCCTTAAATCCCTTCTCTGGCATAAAAAATGTCCCACATTTTTGTTGGCAGAGTAGCTGTGACATATGTCTGCGTCCAAACCCAGACAGCACAAAACCTGAAACTACAGTCCTGGAAATCAGCATGAGAAGCTGCCCCTCTTGTCAATTAGAAAGTCTAAATATCAACCATTTGTATTGTATTGCACCCTGCCCCCTTATATTTGACCTGAAACCCTGACCTGGAATTCGGATCATTCAGAGACATCCCACAAGCATATTCATGAAAGTCCTTAGTACACACCAAAAAAAGTTGCTTAATAATTACTGTTCTGTTTTAAAATAAACTGTCTAGTTTGCGTTACTACTAAGACAATACCAGTTCAGGAATTTTAGTTTAGTGAAGTATTCTTTTGAATTGTTCCTAAGGTGTTAGATTTCCCAAAATAGTTAATTCTTTCCAGCCAAGAACAGAGAGCCAACTTCAACACTAAGATATACAGACATGTTTTTCATGTATGAAAAGGAGAAAATGGGGAAAATATATGGAAAGAAAAAAGAGAATTATGTGAATTTAGCAGTCAAGGAATGTTGCTTTCACCTTGCTCTTATAAGTTTAGATAATAACATGTTTATCACTTTCTTAGGATAAAGCCAACATCCTATCAACAGAATTTCTACAAAGCAATACCCTTTGAATGACAAATGCCCCAAAGGTATTTGAGCAAATGGGCCTCATGCAGAGCTCACAAATAACTTTCAGGGAAAACTCAGGTCCCAGGAAACTCGGGAAAGCAGGAACTTTTTCACATGTTATGACCACACTTACTCATGTGGAGACTCTAGGAAAGACAAAACAGCTTCTAAAATCCTGCATGGGCTCCTAGTAAGAGATGCTAACCTGGGATTTCACATTTTCTGTGCATTAAATAAGCACCACCATGCTTGTTTTAAATTAGATAATTAAGTCACTGCTAAAAGGTTAATATGGAGCTTTGCAGTGCCTGGATGCTTAATCTCTTTTTTTTTCTTGTCTCTCTTTTCTGAGCAATGCTGAGTGTGTGCTGCTACAGCTTCAACACTAGCTGCTCATAAACACAGATGGATTTTTGGAACTGCTACACAAGTTGCAGAAGTTCTCAAAAATGCACATTCAAACTGAAAAGAGAGGCATCTGTGGTAAATGGAGAAAACACAGGGCAGTGACATCTCTCCAAAGACACTGTTCTTTTTCTTTCATGTCAAGCTGTTTGAGGGATAAGTTGGAGTCCTCACATGTGAAGATAGGGTAAAGAGACCTATTTGTTTTAAAGTGTTGTCTAGAAAATTCTCCTGGAACATGTTCATGGAATCTAGCATCCAGGAAAGCATCTGAGCCCAAAAAAAGCTTCCAGCCTGATGAGAATGTGAGCAGTTTGACAAAAAAAATACCTTTTTGCAGAAGCAGAATTCCAAACAGATCTCAGACAGCAGTAAAACAGCTGCCATTAACACCTTCCAGACATGGCAAGAGCAGCCTCTGGTGACCTTCAAGTATAGTCTGATAGTAGCATTTATTTGTTACAAGAGTGTTTATGAAAGTGGGGCTTGTACAATACACACACAGCATCCCTATTCCACAACAGCTTCTTATCTAAATAGACAGGCAGGTAAAAGCTGGAGAGAGGACTAAGCACACAAACAGAGCAAGAGGAGTAAGAGCTGGCAAATTTCGTGTCAGCTCACCTACTTTTGTTTACTTGTCCTTTGGGCAGAGTTTAATTACTAAGGGCTCACTTGACAAAAAGACAGACAGGGGATAGATATCAAAGATGACCAGAGTGAGGGAGGAGAGGCACACAGAAAGAGCCTGGAGTGAGGCTGGGCTCAGTCTGTGAGAAATGAAGCTCAGGGGTTTGCAAAAGGCGGCTGCATGGCATGGGGCAGCACTGTTCCTAACTGGAACTGTAAAAAGCAGTCAGATGTCTATGTGTGAACTGTTTGGGGACAGAGGCACTGCCCTGCCTTGCCTCTAACAAGGGCATAGCTCAGAGGCAGCCCTGAATTGGTAACATGGACACACAGCCAGCCAGTGTGCTTCACGTAGGTATGAGGCTATACAGAAAAGTTGCTGGTTTTAACTTCTTCTGTGCCAGAATCAGCCTTGAGCTGCCTCCTCCAAAACCATTTGTCTGGCTGATCATCAGTGTGATGCAAAATGCTGCTGGATCCCAGAGGGGGCCTATTCTCTGCTGTGTCAGATCAGAATGATGAGTAATCCCAGTTCACTGCTCAGTTATCTAAGGGGTAAGGTGAGAGGAACCCACATAACAGATCTTTTTCCATCAACATTGAGCAAGCTCAGCTGACAACAGGTTCTGAAACCTGCATCCTCCAAGGATGGCCCTCATTACATCGAGACGAGAAGAAGCTGGGGCCACTGTGGGAACCTGAAGGTAGCAATGATGAATGAGAAATTGAAATAAAAATGATATCTGAAAAGGAGCTAAATATACCCTCGTGTTAACACCATCTGCTGGGAGTTAGAAAGAAGGTACTGCAGTTGCTTATTTTTTCCTAATAAAAGGTAAGCTATTTGGCCTTCTAAATTTTAATTGTGTGGTAAATTTGAAGACAGGAACTGCTTGTGTATTGCTGTAGCCATCAGTGAAATGCAGAGGGAAAGATGGAGGAACTGCCAGTGGATGGTGGTATTGTGTAAGATAAAAGTAGTTTCTCACTTCTTATCTTGCAGTTATCTACCAGGGGTTGCTAATAAACACAACAGTCCCTCACTCCACTCTTGGCTTTCAAAATAATATACCACAGCGGGCTGGAAAGCAACTTCAGACTGAGACACAGAGGAGACGAGAAAACTGCAGAAAGAAGCAGATTGAAGTTAGGAGATGGAATGAAATAGGAAGGTCAGAAAGCAGAGAAAGCAGATGGCAACATGGGGAAAAGAGACCAGACGAGAGGCCAGATGGTGACCAGGGGAAAGAATCAAAAAATGGTACTTGGACAAATTGGTTGGAAAATGTGATTTTTAAAAATGGATACAAAATATCAATCAAAGACTGAGAATTTAGGGTTTATTCTGCACTGAAAGGGAAAGAAAATGGGATTTCTTCTCAGCTTCTGCCTTCCTGCCAACCATATGCCCCATCAGTGCATCTCAGGATGCAGGTTTTACACTGGAACAAACTTAACCACTACTGACCCTATATTGTGAAAATATTTTTGAAATCCCATCCTATTACTTTGATCACTTCTTGCATTCATTCCTGGGAAAGGTTTATCTTTAATTGAGAATTTGTATATACAATGTTGTTTGAAATTTTGAAGCCTATTCTAGGAATCACAGAAAGAATGATGATAAAAAAAATTAAAATCTGAATACATTATTAACAGCATTTCTAACAATATACAAACTTTTGCCTCATCACAGAATTCTGTTCCAGAAATGAACAAATTCTATACATTTTTTCTTCCTATTCAGACTAACATTTTTCTTCTTTGAAGCATAATTCAGCTTCCTAGACTACTGATTGTCCATGCAATAATTCCTCCTTCTCTGTACGCATTATACTGTGAAACCTTTGTGTGTGAATATATTTGCCACATCAAAGGATCCCTTTGAAAATACTGTTTACAGCTGAATGTGTCTTACAGAGGCCTTGCAGTAATCTGGCTGCTCACTATGAGAGTGTCATAGAATGTCTGAGTGAGCAAGGGGCCTGTGCTGATCACTTTGTCCAACCCCCAGGAAGACCAGGGTCAGCTAGAACAGGCTGCTTAGTTGGGTTTTATGTATTTCCAATAATGTAGACATTCTTTAAACATTCTTATATTTTAAAAGTCTGTTCAAATAGAATTTTTTATATTTCAGTTTGTAGCCATTGCCTCCAATGCTGAGGAGCCTGGTCCTGCCTCTTTACTCCCTCTCATCAGGTATTTTTAAATGTTGTTAAGATTCCCCCCTGAGACATCCCTTCTGAAAGCTAAACAGTCCCAGCTGTATTCAGCATGCAGAGTAATACATGTATAATACATTTGGCCTTGTAGAATAGTACACTGAAACTGCAAACACTTCCAGACATACAAATCTGCAAGAAGGAAAAAAAAAGCTGGAAGTGAGAGGTAACAGACATCTTCATAGAAAAACAAGGTCACAACCTTATTAAATTATACATGACAACTTCTCAAGATGCTTAATGAAAGTGAAGAGGCAATTTTCAGGTATGAGAACAACTTTACAAGAACTACTTTTGGAAACCATAAAAATACGCCCATCCTCACATAAAATAGCCAAAAAGTATTCTAAAGTTTTCTGTTTGGAAGGGACACCAACTAAGAACTCATCAAATTTGATATGTCCCTTAAAGCTTTTCAATACTAAAATATCAAAATGAGAAAGAGCAAGTGAGCAAAAAAACCAAGAATTATAGCATGGTTTTAAAGAGAAAAAATGTTTCTATACCCTTATTTTGCATCAACTACATTTTCAGAAATGCACCTACAAGATGCAGATAAAGCCCCATTGGCTCAGAGCCCTTCAGAAGAAATAATACTAATACTAATACTAATACTAATACTAATATTAATAATAATAATAATAATAATAATAATAATATCATAAAGATAAGTTAACATGGGATACAAGGAACAAAGCGTTATATGAGTAATGAGTGTCACACTGGTAATGTTATAATAGACAAACCTAAAGGGAGTTTATTGGTGGTAACAACAACATCAAAATTAATTTTGTGAGATTCTAGGGAGGGAATCAGCAGCAACTGAGAAAACCAGCTTCTGCACAAACACAGAATCCATTATAGAAACAATGATAAACATGATATTGTTGGGCACATAGAGACAGAATTTCATCAAATGCATAAAACAATCTTGTCAGATGAGAGGTCAGTACTTCTGCAGCTGACAGACAATGTGCTTCCTGAAGCAGCTTTTGTCAGAAGAGGTTTTTTGCAGCATTTCTCTGAGTTCAAACACAGTAAATTACTGAAAGCAACTAAAGCAAAAAGACCAACAATATACATAATAGTAGTATTCAAAATATTAAAAAATTCTCCAAGCCTTGACAGGCCTAATTTAAAACAATCTCCACATTATTTCCTATTTTCCTATATTTTGTTTAAAAATATTGGAATTAAATTTTTATATTTACTTCTCCTGGACTATGAATTATGACAGCTATCACCACACATATAGATCAGGAATTTCAGGTCAGGTCCTTAAGAGTCCTGCTGACTGTCACCTGCCCCCTCCAGAAAACAATAGCAACACCCATCCCCTCCTGAAAGAGCAAGAAACTCTTAGGTAAAAAAAAATATACTGTTTCCACAATAAAGATAATTTTCTGTATATTTGCATATATTTTTATCTCTCTGGGTAGGTTTTTAATTTCTCACTCTCTAGCCACAGCTTCAGTGGCACACAACTCTGGAGTACACATCAGGGTTTTTTGCAAGACCTTTCCAGAAACTCCTGCCTACCAGATCAGCCTTGTTCACAGGAAATACAGTCATTTCATACTTCACTCTCACATGGTAAGTGTGGAAAGTAAAACCCTGATAAACAAATGCAGATGCTGTGGATGACAAGGAATAGCCACAAACCATGAAAGGAAAAAAGTGAACATTGCTAGGCTAAGCAAGAAAGAGTAACTCATCTTACACTCAAAGAGGGAAAAACAAAACTAGTGTAAAGATACAAGCACATGTAGTACTTCAGACATCTCCCTTCTTGTCTTCTCTTTCACTGCTAAACATCTATTACCATTAAAAGGAACAGAGCTACCAGCTTTCTCCTTCTGTTTAAAGAAAATATATGGGAAAAGATCCCATCTCTGCAGGTTTTCTTCACATACAGAGACATATTTGATAGCTTCATTTTTTTAAAGCTGATAACTACAATGTTCAACTTAATTTGCTACCCTGCTGAGGACAGTTTTTTGAACAGTAAATCAGCAGTTACTCTAACAGCTAAATCTAGAAAGACCCTTTCCCAGCATCAAGAGAAAAGCAATGTGCCAAGCATAGGAAGAAACATGTTTCAGCTCCTTATGGCTCCCCATGATAGAAGCTTAAGGCAGCCCCACAAGTAACAGAGGGTTGTGTATTGGGATGCAAGCAAGTGAACGATAATCTCTGAGCAGATGTACTGCAGTCTTTATCTCCATTGACTGGAAGCTAGTGGTCAGTGCTGCTTACTAAGTTTTACAGTTTTGCTGCTTACTAAGAAAAAATAAAATCATTTTAGCTCCATTTACATGTTAGAAAATACGAAAGAAAAGTCATATCAGTATCAACATGAGCATCATTTGTTTATCAGTGATCACCCTAAAGCAGGCTGGGGTACTTTCCTCCTAATATGTTGAATTGCTCAATTACTACCATGCTTTTTTCATACCCTTATCTCTTTTATCACACTAAACAGCATCAAAGTACATCAATCCTTTTAAGAGTGTACAGTCTAAAGAAGTTTCAGAAGAAGAAAGCAGAGGTAACGGGATCAAGCAGTCCTCAGAGATATATTATTGACAGGTAACTTATCGTGTAAATGCATGCACACGATGCTTTTTCCTGTTCTAACTGATAAGGGGTTCTGGGACTTCACAACTGTGATGGCAACAGCATAACAGCAAAGATTCTTGAAGGCCCCAGAGAAACCTGGAGATATTTTTCGACTGCAGAAGCAGTCTAGGGTTATGTTCATGAAAGGTGATGAAGAACTACATTCATGCCTCATCTCCTCCAATTTTGTGTTCAGACTAGAATTCCACCATGGTCTCTGCAACTGCAGAGCAGCAGAACATCAGGCTGAGGAGATAGGTGTCACAGAAAGTAGACGAGTTTGCTCTCAGCCTGAGCAGTAAACTTGACTTTAATGGAAAGTTAGTCTGGGTTAGGGACTATAGCTCAGTGCCTAAAGGTAGTCATGGAGGAGATCAGACTCAGTTAATCTACTATCTTGTCTGTGTTTATGGCAAGTAAATGGATAAAGAAATAATGTAAAGATCAGGAAAGTAAAAGTGACCCAGTTCCCACTGCCTTCAGTGCATTTGACTGATTTTGTGGAATCTGATTTTGTTGCAACTGGAAGAGCTTGTGTATCCCATTCCCTGATGCTTTTACTATTCAAAAATGTCCCAAATTCCTTCTTATTCTTAAAGGAAGAAAATTTTTATATCATATTTAAGTTGGAAATTATTTTGTCTCAGCAAGCTACCAAGACCAAAAATATAAAATCTCAGGAAGAAGAAAGGAAATAGATGCCTGAAAATGAAATTGGTTATTTTCCTCTTCTTTCTTCCATCTTACAAGAAAAACTGAGTCATTTAATCATTCTCTCAACCTTTATGTCATTTTTCTTTCAGGCCATATTTCCTTGATAATATTTCCTCATAGGGAAACCCTTCCATTCTTCTGATAACTTTCACCACCATCTCATTCAAATTTCTAGTCTTACTAAGCAATATTGCCATTGCAGGACAAGAATATGATGCACCATTAAATTTTTAAAAAAATTCTCCTTTCCATTGTATACCTGCAGATCAGGAGGCTGACAGACAAGGCTTGACTTGGCCATATTCAACAGCAGGGAAGAGACCAGAAGAATCCAGGTTTCCTCACTTTAATCAGAAGTCTGAAACTGTGCCTGATGTGTGTTGTTTACTAAGCATCTATCTGGCTCTTATGGAAATAATGAATACCGGAGAAAAGCTTGGGGTTATTTAAAAATTACTTCAAAATTTTATATTTCCCCTTGCCCAGAGAAAAATGTTGCAGGTAAATGTAGTGTGGAAATTAAAAGGAAAACAGTTGGCTAGACCAGTAGAAAAATTACTCAGGGTACAGAAATTACCTGAAGTGAAATGGAGATGGTATAGACTCTGGCTGATGGTACAAAATATTACTTCCTTTTATCAGTAATATGAGTTAGCTGACACTCTGATTTACATACCTAGGTAAGGTGCCTAAAATTCAGCACTGTGCATAAAAACTTCTAGGCCATCTTTATGTGGCAACGTCCTGAGCCGCAGACTTACCAGCAATTTAGAACAAAGGTCTTCAGGTCTTTTGTCTTTTATTTTTCTTTTTTTTTTCAGCCAAAGGAATCAGTTTTAGAAGTATTTAAATATCAAAACAGTGATTATTCTAGGTATGTGCAGCAATGCACTCAGATGACCAGTAAAAAGTTGAATTTAACCCTTTTGTGAGCACTTATCCTGAGTGAATGGATATTTTGGCATGCAGTTTTGCCCTTCCCATGTCTTGGTAGTATATTTGTAATGCATTATTGAATTTTCAGTAGAATTTTTTTAATCACCTTTTTAACAACATATAATTATTGTTGACAGCAAACCAACTAGAAGAAACACTTCTAGATTAATTAACAGTGACCTATAATTAAACTCTGCAGTACTTAGAGATGGAGTGGTCCCTAGATAATATTGTTTTAGTTTTAATGAGTGTTTATCATTCTTGTTTGCTTCCCCTGTGGCAGTTATCAAGGTTAGTTACAAAATTTCTTAATTAAATGGAACTACGTAGAAGGTACTGCCTTAGCAGAAAACATCTTGAAATATTCATGATTTAAGCATAATCTCAAAGTATGCAAACTCCTGCCCTACAAATTTTTAATTACAGTCTACCTATAGAGCTCAATCTTTTCCTTAAGTCATATCTTAACACTCAAAACAACACCATATTTTAGGATTGTTCTTGGTCCTTTATCTCTGATAGATAAGAATGTGTTATTAAATGTCTGCCTTCTCCAACACGTGAATGGCTCAAAAACACACTTTTATTTGAAAGCTTTGGTATAGGATTTCTGATTCCTGGTCAAGGCTTCACTAAACAGTTTCTAGAGTAATTAAGTAAATCTCTTTATTGCACATTTTCAAAATGTAGTCTGACAAATTAGATTCCTAATGATATTAAAGGATCACATTCCTAACAAATTCCATATGGAGTTTGGTACCCAGTGTGCTCTGAGGAAATAATCTGCTTTTCACCAATTCCACATTCTCAGATGACACCAGAAATGGCAGATTCCACTACCCTCAGGAAAATTCTCTTTGCTTTCAATTCTTGCAGATTCAAAGCTGAAGTAACTAAAAATAAGGTAATATATGGGGGGACATTAATCTTTCAAATATAACACACATATAAATATTTGCTAAAGTTTACCTGGTTTACACAACTAATACTTCTACAATTACATTATATACAATATGGTTTTTATATGTAAAACATGTAAAGACAAATATTGGTACTGCTAAAGAATGATTCTTATATAATAATAAATTTTTCTTCAGTAGAAATCCTAATCATCTCCATTGTTGCTTTGCATTGTTCTACTGGCAACATATTCTTAATTTGTTTTGTTAGAACAATAAAACAATGTGCATGAAATTTTATGCACTTAAAAAAAGCAAATCTTGTCTAGTCCCAGCCCAATCTGCACGGTAGCTGGTCTGAGTAGTTAAAATCAGTCAATCTTGGAAAGAGAGGGAGGTTACCATTGTTTAAATCCTAAGTAAAAATAGAATACTGATTGGGTTCAAATGAAGGTTGTTCTTAAAGTAACTTGTGCTTACAGATTCTTGCTGCCAGTCTTGATACTTCTTATGTTAAAGCACTTGGACAAAAATTTTTAAGGGGGAGAGACCTCTAGAAATGCTTACCTGGTAGCATTTTCAGGTGTAACGCAACGTTAAAAAAGGTACTGGAAAATAAAAGGGTAAGAATGGAACACTTACACTTGCCAATATGTAACCGGAATAGTTATCTGTGAAACTGGAGCAGAGCTGTCTGAACAGGGTATTCAGTCACTGCCAATTCTTGGCCTAGTTAGAGCTGTATGCTCGAAACACCATTTCCCACCACTTTCTCTTTTCCTCCCACCATGCGGCACTTTCCCTGCCCCAGCCACAGTTTGGCACCAGGATTGTGCCAGCCCCAAACACTGCTGCAGTTTACTGCTGAGTCATCACTTCCACACTGTCACAGAGCATCAGCATCACTGCTCTGGCAGGAATTTTGCAGCAGCAACCTTGTGGTGCAAGAAGGGAGAGAGGATTGCGAGACATAGGCAGCGGAAGAGGTGAGCACTGTACATTCTTCCAGGAAACAGCTGTCTTAAGGAAGTTCCCCAGAGGTGATGGTCACTGGTTTGGAAACAGCACAATTGTCTCTTCCCGTGCTCACATGCCATACCTCCAGAATGCCCCAAGAATCAACGCTCAAAGGCAATGGGAACTAGAAGGGACTTCCGTTGTTTATCACGGTGTTGTTGAAGTCTTCTGGGGTTGACAGATGCCGCTCCAGAAGGTTAATAAGATGAAGAAAGCTCTTCCAGCTGGACCGTAAGAGGGATTATGTCTGAGCAGCAGATAAACAGATTATTCCAGAAACAGACACTGCTTTTTTTTAAAACTTCGTCACTCTTGTCTTACCACTCCAGTTCCCCGGGCTGGAAGTGTGGGCATTGGAGGGGCTTGCCCAGCTCTTGCACTCTGGCACCTGTTGTGCTCTGCCTAGTTGCAATTCAATGCAGTCCAAGGCTGGAGACACCTGAAAAATAAAGACATTTGGGGATTTTTCCTAGAGAAAACAGAATTCTTCTACTTGACCAAAATATTCTTGTTTCCTGCATGACTGGTCTTGAAAACTGTGAATGATCAATAGACAGCATGCATTTGAAAACTGGATTAATATTTTTGATCATTTGCCTTGCTCTCCAAGTTCAGGGAAGCAGAGGTAAGTTCATATATTAAAGGTTTAGATGGATTTTATACTGCATATGTTGAGAAACAAAATATTTGCAAGATCAAGGGTTTTCATATTACAGAATTTTTAGTTTGGTTAGTGGTGTTTTGACAATTCAACTAGAGACACTACGGTTACTGATACTGCTATAAAGCTGAAAAAGGAAATATTGGCATTATTTCTTATGCGTGTTTTGCAGGTTTTGCAATATCTGTAAGAGAAGCCATTTAGCTTCACATTACCTGAATATGTTCTGTTATGAAAAAATATTATCTGTGAGACAAATATAGGGAAAAGTTAAAAAAGGCTGAGAGATCATCTAAGTGTTGACGCAGTTAAAGATGGCCTTTCATCACTGAAATGAAGAGAAAGTAGAAAAATATATCTGGATTTACTAGTGAAGACAGTTTTCCTGATTATTAAAAACAACTACAAAACTTCTATGTAGACAAATTCTGGAAGAATACATCTTACTGGCAAATATTTAAAAAAGGGCAATACCAGTAAGGATTATTGTAATAATAACTATAAAATTATTTTCAAGAAAATGGAAATATGGGGGACTGCTTTATACTTTGCTAACTATTTCTCTATTTAAAAACATTTAAAAGTTCACAACATTTATAAAGTTACTTCAACAACAAAAAAGAAAAGATGGTGATGTGATTTTTCCTGGTTAGTCCCATATTCAAAACATTTAGAGCTTTGGGAAATGCATTTAATTCTGGAGGAGGTTTCTCATTAACTTTTCCATCTACGCTTTGATATTTGCATAATTGAATTAAAAGCTAACATTATAACTGCTATGTGTGCTCAAGTCAATGACCTTCTATTTTTATGTCAGGCCTGTTAAATTAAAAGCAAAGAAGGTAAAATTATAAAAGATAAGTCTCCTCAACATTATCTAAATATTTGTTAGGGAGACAGCATGAAATACAGCCTGCTGTCAATATTATCTGGAAAATTTTACTTACACGTTTGGGTTTTTTTAAGAAACTCTTGTTTTTCTTAAAGAAATACAGAAATACAGACTATAGTTCTTGTATCTCAGTTACATTATGTAAATCTTCTCTAGTGGACAATCAAAGTATGAAAAAATCCTTGGGAAAATATATAGTTAGCACTAGAATTAAGTCTTGTAACCTTTTACTTTTACTTTTTGTTTCTATGCAAAGAGTTTCATTTAATCACTAATGATGTTTTGGAAATGTGGCAAAAATGAGAGAATGATGATATTTCATGTCTGACAAGAAAACAAGTTTTATCGAGATGCAGTGTTTTTGCATTTAAGTTTCATATTCTGTGATGGGAAGAGACAGAATGAATCCCAGGCAATTCACACATGCTTGATGGCATCGTTGCAGTCCTTATTTATAATTACAACTTAGAAAGCAATAGTGGTAAAAGTGGCATCACATGGTTTCACCAATTGCAAATTGTGATTGCATGTTACAAGATACTTTCCATAAAAGGCCAGCAAAATGATGGGGTCTATCTTGAAAGAGAGAACTACTAAATGACTAGAAATATTCCTTGCCACCAGCTCTATAAAGTGCATGTGGTATGCATAAATGCATAATAATAACATTTTTTTGACATTTAGTCATGCCATACATAATATTTTTATATTATTTGATTTCAAACATATGCACACAGATCTCAAAACATTTAAATCTTGTGTTAAGAAACCTTTCTCATTGCAGAGATAATTCTGGAGCTTCCCTAATGCTAAGTTATTTTATGACTTAGCATTAGGGTCAGAAACTTACAGAAAATATTTTTTAAAAGTATATAGGCTCTCCCAGTAGTCTGAATTTTTGCATGAATCACTCATTAGGGTTCCTAACATAGATGTTTTGAGATCTGAATGGTCATTCAAGTTTGCAGCACATGTAAACTGTGACAGATTAGGAAATAAGAGACTAAGATATAAAACAGCCCCATCTTAAACAAAAAAAATAGAGATAATTTATAAATATTTAAAAGGTTAGTCAGTTGATTCTTTATCCTCAAGAAAAACTAAAATTTAAATTCTTTATTTTCTCACATTTATGTTTAACAAAAAGTGGGTTAACAAATACGGAGCTTGCTTAGTAATGTGTTTTGTTTTCCTCCCCGTGCTTATTTAAGGACCTTTAGAGCCCTTCTCCCAGCCATTTGGAGGCTCTCCAGGAGCACCTCCAATTCCACAGTAAACAAACTGGAAACTGCAGAGAGCAAAATAAGAGTTACCATGCCAAACTTTGGCCAAAATTTTGCCGCTGTCCTGACGAAAATTCTCTCTAGTGATGGAAGAGAAAGTGAGAAGGATAAAAAACTTCAGAAAAAAATGTGCACACAAAATCTGAATAGCAAAATACTGAACAGCCAGACTAAACACCAAAATGCAGAGGAACTCTCAAAACTATGTCCTGATGCAGGGTACAACCTAGCACTTGATACTGAGAATGTAGAGGGCCAGAGCACATTCAAGGCTGTTTTGTGGGATTTTTTTATTCAGCAAGCAAATATCCGCTATCTACTCAGCCATTCCTTAGGACACAAAGGCTTTGTGTGTGCTCTATGAAATCATTTTAATTCATTCTGACTCACCCCTTCCCGCTAGGCTGTTCTAATTCAGCAATAAATGTTTCAGATCTTCATTACTATAATTGCCCTCAAAAAAAACAGAAAAAAACCAGGTTTTAAGTAAATTTGTGCCAAAGGAAAATCAAGGAATTTGAAGCTTCAACAAAGAAAGAAAATAAGATATATCTGCTTTTTGCACTTCTACTCTCATCCATAAAATAAGAATTATCATGTTAAAGTCGGCTTTCCTGGTTGGCTTATAAACTTATGAAAAGTAAGACTTTTCCTTTTTTCTGTCCTTGCTCAAAGAAATGTAACACTGCACTATATATGGGATTTGATCTTTTCTGTTTTCTGTCTAAAAGCCAGACCTTAATATAAATACTAGACCATTGTCACTGAATCTTAAAAATTAATTTCAGAAATAGTTACACCTGTGCCATAGGGATTAATGAACTGCATGTGAATGAACAGCAAGATACGTGGGATTTTTCTCAGAAAACACCTGTTGACAAGATGATCAACATTAATCATTAAATTTTTTTTCCTTCTACAGGACGTTAATTTACAGGCTACAATAAAATAATTGGGAGTCTTAACCTACTAGAAATTCAGATTGTTCATGTTAATTTCTCAGATAATTTTGGAGTCTTTGTGATTTTAGGAGTGTCTAAGTGATATGGCTATCACCCATCATATAGCACACATGGTGTTTTCTTTCCAGAAGACAGTTTTTCTTCCCCAAAGGAAAATTCTGTATGCATTCTACTGAATTTTGATGCTTTGAAATATTTTAAATGTTTTTCTTCTTTTTTTTAATTCTGTCCAGCTTACTCCTTGTGGGATTAAAATTAGTCTTCTGATCATTCTCTGTCACATAATTTTTCCATGTTAATCAGGAATTAGGAGCACTATCCTGTACATTCTATGAGGTTTGTACTTCATAAGCCCAACTGTGTTACAACTTCTTCCCCTTCAGGATGTGTGATATTGAATAACACACTTCTTAAAAAGAAAGAAATATCTACCTGCTTTCATATACTTGTCTGCTGGCATTTAGTCACTGTCAGCTGATATTTACTGGACAGAGACTTCAGAACAGTAACCTGTCTGGAAAACATAAGATTAACAATTATTTGGGAGTACCCTGACAACTGCCACAGCCTAGGTGTGTTTATACACCCTTACATAATTGTAGTATGCCTTATTAATCTATGCAAGCACAGCACCAGTCTTACCCTCACCAAACACCTGCTCTGACAGAGTAACACTATTGTCCTCATTTCACAAAAGCATGAGGACCTGAGGTGTGACACACAACCTGAAGTCCTGACTTGTAAGGAGCAATGCAGTCATAAAGCAGGACAGCAGCAGAGGTTGCTGGGCTGATTCTCAGAGCATCTTCCTGGTTACACAGACATCTGCAAATCAGTAGGACCCAGGCTCACAGCTACATAATTGTACTTAGGCCTCCATGTTTGTCTTTTCATTGGTGAGGTTCTACTGGCTTCTAAAGTTCTGCTTCAGTGCAGAGCCAAAATTACCTTCTTTCTGATCACTCAAATGTTTCAATACCTCCCTCAGACTTTACCCAACATAATACTGACAATTTTGGTATCCTCCCTGTTACCTGAAATGCCAGTTTTAGTGGCTGTTTTGCAGGTATACCTTTCATACATATGACTCAGCACAGATCATTGAAACCCCAGCAGTTTCAGGTGGGAAATAACAATGCACCCGCCTTAAATTTTGTGATTTCATGGTGATGGCACAAAATGAAGACATTTCCATTCAAGCTCTTTTCCTTTTCCTCTTCTCCCTCAAAACTAGATGAATAAGTTGTCCTGCTTAGATCAAGAATTGGATTAGGTGTCCTCCAAACCAAACTTGGTCTATGCAGCTTGATACGTAACGAAGTTAAGTGAGGTTAAGTGCAAGTCATGCTCTGTCAAAATGAGGTGGAATCAATTAGCCAGAGATTGTAGATTGCACTGCAGAATGAGTGACCCCAAACTGTGAAGAAAATCCACCAGTTCCAATTACACAAGCTGAAGTAACGAAATGACACTGAGGCTTCTGGCAGCTTTTCATACACCAGACATACTAACTGTTATCATATATGAATACAGTCAACTCAATAAACCCATTCTGCACGGCAACTCTTTGACTCATACCATCAAAACTGTTGAAATGATGACAAACATGGCAAACCACTACTGTAACTTGAATTTATGCTGTCTCACTGACTTGCTTAGAGAAGGCTATACCTCTTGAGAATGACTAATCAGAAAATTAAGAGCAGAGATGCTAAGTTGACTTTTTTATCACTGCAGATTGGACGCATCCCTCCAAGAACTACTCAAATATTTAAGGCATTTTCTTGCATCCTTTGATATAATATCCATGTCAATTAATAAAACAACCTTTCAGGTCGAATGTTTCTAAGATGGCCAAAGAAATATAAATAGATACAAGTTTCATACATGAGCATTCAAACCAGTAACTCTTCAATGCTGTTCCTAGTCCAGGTTCTGGACTTTAAGCAGACTGTTGCAGGATTCACAAACTGATGATGAGAAAATAGATGGCCTTTGGAATTTTTATTAATTCCGACAGCAGAAGTGAGCACAGTTGATGAATAAAAATTTTCACCTTTTTGTCTGAAAGAGAATATAAAAATTTCTACCTTTAATGAGATATTACATCTATGAAAACATGAGTTTCTTACTATGTTTTCTTCAAGTTGCAAGAAAATGTGTCAAAATCATGTGTTGACTCAAAGATTTCAGCATGTTCAATATTTGTGGTGTGTAGAGACAGCATTTTTTGTGAATGTGGTTTCATCATTAATATTTGACAACTATATTCACAAAAGCAGGGAAATCTTGCCTGTAGATGAGAATAGAAAGCATGTTATGCTTACCCAAGGGCTCTATAATAGGTAGATAATTCACTACAATTATTTTCCCATGAATTGTATAATTAGTATAATTCAAAGAAGTTACTAAAGGATCTGCTCTAGAAAGGGAGACAAAACTGTCTCCCTTTTTTGTTTGTCTGTTAAAAGATCCATGCATAAATTTCATAAGAATTGTTTCAAATTCTTTGTTTCTTCCTGAAGTTGGTTATCAATTGTATTTCTTCACTTGACACAGAAAACACATGGATAAATATGAGCAGAGGAGGAGGGGAACAGCTGATGCATTCTGATATCTGTTTTAGCTTCCCAGTGTTACCTACTTGCAGAAACTAAATTCTTCACACTTACTGAAATCCTAGAGTGTACTGGTTGATGACAACCATGATCTTTGGTTGCAAATGTAAGTGCAGGTTAATTTGAAGGGTTCTGAAAAAGAGCCACTACCTAATGCCATCTACTACCTTTGAACACAAAACCATTAAAACAAAAAATTTTGGAGTTTTTATTAAAATTTTTACATTTACTAATGTAATTGTTTATATCATATATTTCAGAATAATTTATCACATTCTTCTTCAGATTTATTTCCACACATATTTCTGAGATGTAAGTTGTTTCATTATAGCCATTTAATATTTTTAACACAGGTATTACAATAGGAATTTATCACAAAGATTCATGGGAGACTTACCTTATTGGAGCATTATGTTGATAGTAACCTTCACCTTTCATAGACATTTAAAGAAACATTATCCTGTGTTTCTGGCAAGACCAGGATTTATGAAAACCCAACATTTTCCTAGATTCTCAAGGAGGAAACCCCTCAGTGTGCGTAGAATTTTAAAAGTGAACATAGCCTTTAAAAGGTTGACAATTATAGAACTTACCTTCTAAGCAGAAGCCTGGAACTCCTGCCCTGTGTCATAGAGAGCTTGAGTGCAGCATCTGAATATGTGAAGGTGATGTTTTGTCATGCTGAATCCAAGCAAGAGACACAGGGATCAGGCTTAATGTGTCTTTTGTATAAAGTCTCCACTGCACAAGCAGAGCCTGGCACCTCCCTGGCATGTAAAGGTGATGCTGAATCTTGCATAAAATGAAATATTAGTCGATGCAGGAAGTGTTCTATAGTGCTGAATGTGTTGTGGTTCTTGTACAGGAAGTTCATGAGTGAATTTTAGCCAGCTGGACACAGGGCCTTCCAAACTGGAGGCCTGGACCTGTCCCCCATAGATAAAGAATTGCCACAATTAGAGATTCAGGCCTCATTCCACAGGAAATTCTACTGTTTAGTCACATTTCAGAACAGAATTTTACAAAGCCAACAAACCAAACAGGAATTACCAAGCTCATCATTGTCCATATTCATACTGAGAAATTAAAATTACTTACTTTTAATATATATGTCTTAGCCTTCTTTCCTTTTTTGGAAATGGAGAAATTTCCAAATGATGCATCTGGAAAGCTGGGTGAGAGTTCCACCCAAGGGCCTGTATCCTTCCCAGACAGAAGTGTCTCGCAAGAGAACACCTTCTAGGAGCCAAGCTCTGCTTCCTTGGTGTGTGAGGAATTCCAGCAAGTGATATCAGCCCAGAGTAGTGATTCCAGCTCTTGTGATTTTCAGCTCCATGCTGGAATCCCCAGGCCAGCACAGGAATGAGAGACAGAGGAGCCTGTATGGCAATTCCACAGAGATGGCTTTATTGTCAGTGTCTCTGCAAAGGGAACCAGGGACAGAAAGCTCCCGGGGTCAGAGGCTGAGGTTTTTATAGGGGCAGGCAGGGGGTGGGTACAGGCTATCTGCATAGGGGAGAAAGGCAGGCTGGGGTTTTGGACCAGCAGGTGACTGTGAGCTTGAGATGAGTTGCTGATCTTAGGAATGACTCAGGTGATCCACTTGACTGCTACATGGGAGGGTGAAGGGCCCTTGTCCTCCACATTTGGCCACAATTCCTCTTCTACTGAAGCTAAGCATCAATGTCAGCAGCTTATCTTTCAGCAAAACTTCCCCACAGTAGTGGATACTGCCCTCTTACTCAGCAGATCACTGGCTAAGTGCACTAAACCTGAAGAAGTTGGCTACAAAGTGAGTTCCTCCCTGTGCCTCAGGTACCCCATGTACAGCCCAGACAAGACCAACCAGGATGCAACAATCATCATGGCTGAGTCTCTCAGCAATTCCTTCCAAAGTTCTTTCCCTGTATGCATTAAAAACTGTCCAGTAACATACTGGACATGAAGATAAGTTCAAGCAGTTCATATAATCTTGGCTATAAGGGCATTGAGCTCTCAGAACTGAGCAGATTAAATATTAGCATTAATTTTTCTAGTATGGAATTCCATACCCTAAACTTTTCAAAATGGTGAGCCTTTAGGTGAAAACACACTTGGAAATGCAAAGCAAACATAATCAAAGTAGCAGTAGCTGACAAAGCATTGGCAAAGCAGCCCTGAACATCAGCAAGAGTAAAACCTCCAATTTCACATCTGCATGGGAAGATAGAGATTGCTGCACACAGGATGTAGGCAGCATTTGATGATAAAGCCATGACATATTTTAATCTTTCCCTGCTCACCTAAGCCCCTTCAAATCCAGTCAGAGTCTTCCCCTGCAACAGACCTGAGGAAACATGCCATGGAAAAACAGATTCTAAAAGGAATACAAGGCACTGGGCACCCTGTCTGTCACTGCCAAGCACCATTAGAATGTGAGATCCTCACTATGGCCACAAGTGGAAAATGCCTCTAGGTGAAGTTATTGCTTCTCTTTGTACTTTCTATGCTCCATCTGGTGTTTACACTGATCAGCCCACTAAGAAATCTCCAGATCAACTTTTCAGGTCTAGTCAGCCATGCTTTTGTTATTGGCTCAACTATCAACAAAATGTTGACCCCACTATAAATTTAACCTCAACATGCTTACAAATCTTTGCTGAATTAACCTTCCTGATAAGCTTTCCTCATTGTATTTCAACATTTTCCTTTACATAAGCCTTGTCTTTTAATTATTATTTTATTGTGCAGGCAATATGTCTCATTTATCAATCAAGCATTCCTCTCTATCCTAAGATCCACTGATTTTTCAGACTAATCTGCTTTTTCACACCTTTCAAGCCTTTTGATGATTTTAATGATGAATTATTCAGATTTCAACAATTTTGTCACCTTGAATTTTGCTCCCAAATCTTTAGCTACCATATTTTTAATTCTTCTCTTAGTATTCAAAAGCATCTAAATCTTCTCAGGTCAAATAAAAATAAATGTTTACTGGCAAAATAATGTTGTAGATAAATATTCTTACCCAGAGATCATCTACATTGCTTAAAAACTGAATTTTTCAACTCCAACTATCAACTCCAATATCTGAGGCCTTCCAAAACTATAAACACAGAGAAATTAATAAAGTTATATAGAGAAGCATCTGCTCCATTTATACAAAAGTATGAATAAGACCTTCTTGCTCCTACGTTTATAAAAGGAAATTTAAAAAAACAACTAAAGCTGTCCAATTATCTGAATAACTTTGAAATCTTTCTCTCTAGAGCCCATTTCAATAGTGATGTACTTTTGCTTTTTTGACATGCAAATTATTAAGAATATATAGGAACTTTTGAAATCTATTCCTCCTGCCTTGTTATTTTAGTTAGGGTATAAATTTGATAATGCAGGTCTCAAGAGACACAGAGGAGAGGCCTGGCCTAATTTCAAGAATTTCAGATTTTTAATATGTGAAATGAATGTCATTTATCTGCCTGAAACCAAAACCTGAAGAGCATTACTATGCACTTGAGAGATTGATATGGATATCAAAGCACTTTGATTAGATCCCATATGAATTAGACTGCTGTATCATATTTTGAAAATTGCTTTATGATGTTTTGAAAAAATTTTGTTATATTTGCCGAAGCTCAGGACTAGATGTCAGGAACTCCAGAATTTAATAACAGCTGACAGTGATTCTGTAGATAACCTTGGTAAAACTATCTCAATATTTTTCTGCATGTCACCTGGAAAATTTGGACACTGTGTAGATTCTTTCATGTGAGAATAAAGGGCGTTTGTTTAGGGCATCTTGGAGATTAGCTGAAGTAGAGCAAAGCATTATCAGACTTCTACAACTAGTCCTGCTCTAGAGCTATCAAAGAAAACTAAAAATCTTAAACATAATGTTTTAAAGTAAAACTGAGACTGTCACCTCTGTGAAACAACTGAGTTAAGTAATAAAAACTCAAATTGGGAAGGGCTTATTTGTTATAAACACTGAATATTTTAATTGCATGGGCTTGTATCAGAAAAAAATATTTTAAAAATTACAGATGTTATTTATTTTAAGAAAAGTTATTCAACTTAGTGTTATTTGGATTATTTACATGATCAAATGATAAACCTGTAAAATCTGCATCACTCCAGTTTATTCAATTACTATGTTGCATGGTAAAAAGAAAAGGTATCAACTAATATCTATGGATTCAATTTCATAATAGCATGCATCTTTTTTATTTTTTTGACACAAGAAACTGAAGTCAAGGCATTTAAAAAGGTATAGATGGAGGCATAGTTTAGTAAAGTAAATGGCTGAAACATCTGTGAGGCTTAGGTAAAAATTTCTCAGTTCCATTTCCGCAGACACAGGGGTAAACACAGATCTGAAGAATTATGAGGAAATATTTATGCCAGAAGGCAAATTTTCTTCCATTCACAATCAGCAAATATTAGGAAATTCATACTGCATGATCACATGGAGACAGGCTGATGCTTTCTTCTGTTCAAATTTTGCTTTAGTAAAAAAGTGATTTCAAAGATTTATGATAATAAAAGTTATTCCAGTAAGAGAAATTCACTAACCACAAGACATAAATTTTATTAAATCTATTGCAACAGATACACTTAAAAAACAGATTAAAAAAAATAAAAGCATTGAAGGGAAAGAATGCAAAGAAAAATAATTTTAAAAATTTATATTCACTCTAAATAGGGTGACAGAACAATGCAAACTGAAAGCAGAAAATATCTGGTCACTTCTCAGAATGAAAATCCCAAATAGGGACCCTAACATGGAGACTGAAATCATTACAACAATTTGAGAAGGATCTCTTTTGCCAGTTTTACGAATAGTATAATTCTTAATTCAAGTTAAAGACTTAGAGGTAAATCCTGGAGAAGAAGCAAATCCTTCAAGAAAGGCCTCTGCTCCATACAAAAGCTATCAAAGAGCTTAGTGACAAAATTCTCTGCCCCAGTTGGTCAGGCTGCAGGGCAGCTGGTCAATCACAGTTAATTCACCTTGTGAAAGGTAACAGACTTACAACTGGCTACTTTCCATGTGGATTTTTGATTCTCTCTTCTAGGGGATTTCAGGAATCTGCTTTGAGATTTCTATGGTATTGGATCTTCTTCTCTCATTCTGTACAACATTCAAATAACTCTGTCTCAGCTGACTCAGTGTTTGGCCACTTGTGGATTCTGTTGAACCCAACAATGCATTTTCACAGGGGAAATTCCTTTGATGCAGTTTATGGTTTGTGACCTGACATTAATGTGGAAAAATTACTTCCATTTCATTTCATGTCAAACATTATATGACTCCATCATCATTTTAAATTACCTTGCAACAATTAAGCATTTATAGGTCTGCAGGTCACTGTCTCTGGCATGCATTAAAAAGTAATAACAATCACTTGTTGCCTTTGTTTTATAACTTCCTTTCTTTCAGACAATATTCATCACAATCAAGCAATTGGCTTTTTTCCACATCAGAGTAGTGCCTATCTTAAAATATAGATGTTATACTATGATTTCTATACAGTGAATAATGGATATTCATTTGTAAATGAATAAGAACTGAGACATACATAGACATACATATATACGTCTACTGACACACATGGTTGAATGTTCCTCATTCTTCATTTTCCTTACCATTCTATAAAAGTATTTTTTTCAATTATTTTTATCTTATGACTTATCTGCCCACTTTTCTTTAAATATTTAATTAACACAATTTCAAAGTGTCAATATAATGTGTTTTTAACCTTTCTTATTTTCTCTTGATTTGCCTAAGAACAGGATAATTAGTGTTTGTTATATTCAGCATGACATTTCTTCTTTCTCCAGCAAACTGATAAATTTTTACTCTTATTTTTCTTGATAGTGTTACTCCTACTGAATTTATTCCTTTTTAATCCTATTGTTTCCCCTCATTCTTCCAGCAGAAGCTTTAAAACCATTTTTCAATGTAATTTTTTCATTTGATTCATCAGGATTCAGAAACACAGATACCTTGCTTAAAGTATTAAAAGTTTTCTTATTCTTAAAGTTTTCTAATTATTTGAAATTTTCTTCTATTCTGCTTATATTCTTCTTTATTTTTCATCTGTAATTACTGTATCAAATGACAAAAAAAAAGGGTATTTCCAAAGTTGTTTTAACATCTTTATTAACATGTATACAAAATTTTGGAAGATAACCTAAAAGATGCTCATTGCTTCTATCACATGATCCTGCAAAAGGCTGTATTTCAGCTCATTTAAATCTGTATCTTATACACTATTTTTAACATTAACTTTTCCACACTAAATTTAGCTGCTATGTCATGTAATACTGCAATACAAACACTTTGGAAGTGGAACCAGATGAGTCCTGAATATTTGTGATGGGGGTTTCTATGCTTGAGATTATCTTGACAGCCTAGAAGCTCTTCCATTTTTCAAAACTGAATAGCTTCATAAGTAAAATTTAATCCTAGGTCTTCAATTCCTAGTCACTGATTTCACTTTTTTCTACTGTAGCTGTTCCACTTTGCCAGGAACATTTAAAGATTTATTGAAATACGATGCCAGAGCATTCACAACACATATCATCCATTTGCAAAGAAACAATCATAGTCTGTTAATACTTCAGTTTATGTGAAGGAAGGATAGAGGAGTGCACTGTGGAGTGAAAGAGACACTGGAAACAGTTCTTTCTTCTCCCAAAGGCAACAAAATTCCTGTTCAACTTTTGCAAGTTTCAGGGTCTAGTTCTTGGGATGGCTTCAAGGTTATGAACCTGATTTGAAGGGAGATGTTCCTTGAAGCCCAAAGGAAAGATAAGATTTTAAAGACTTAAGGTAGAACTATTTCTCATTTTACTTATCTGCTAGTGTAGACATTACTTATCACTGTTCTGTAAATTTCCCTACAGGGTGATATGCTCACAAATGAGATGCTGTAGCACAGAGTTCAAGCACTTGCATGTCATTTGTGGATCTAATCCAAAGTCACTTTTGAAAACAAGATTTAGAGCTTCTGAAACTTTTACCCTGTGTGTCCTGGGGTCGCAGGTTGAAATACAAGGAAATTAGTTACCAAGTCACTTGGGCCTCAGTTCCCCTGTGTGGTCAGAGGCCACAGAGCCTTCTCCTCAGCACAAAACTTCAATCAGTGCATTGTTACTATAATGTAACAAAAAACTTCTCAAGCTCATGTCCATTTTCAAGACATGAACTTGCATTGGATACCTACTGCCTAGGCAAAGCATGTTTATGTACTTTCTTGGTTTTTTATTTTTTACAGAAATTCCTACTAAAATAAACCGTGCTGAAGCCAAACATCTTGCAGTCACCTCAGGGTCAGACAAAACAGAAAGAACAACGAAGCGGTCCAGGATATCAACCATAAGGCGGATATTTGACATGGCAAAACACAGAACAAAGAGGTCATCCTTTTTCTCAACTGGTGTGAAAGTTTGCCCACAAGAATCAGTGAAGCAGATTTTAGCCAGTCACCAAGCTTACTATAGATTAAGAGGTAAGATGATTATTGTAGTATGCACTTCCTCCTTCAAAGTCTTTCCTTTAACTGAGGAAGCACAGTAATTTTCCAGAATCTTGTTCTTCACCTTTAGGCAGTGTATGTGCCATTGACTTTATGCTTTATTTTTACACAGATAATCAAATGTTACATGTGCATCAGCAGGGTTCAAGATAGACAGTTACAAGGAGAAAATAAAACAATGTTCTCAAAGGACTAATGAGCTCAGAGTCATTGCACAGTGTTCTAGCATGGCTGAACATTAAGAACAAATTGTGCTTGTATTAGTGTCAAAAGAAGTACCACCTTTCTCAAAAGAGCAGGTACCATCATTGCTACTCAAAATCAATAGCGCCAGTTTAAGATAAGTATTGAAATTATTAAATGGTCACTGCACAAATGTGTTGGTGTATCTGTAGTTATATTAAGTCTATGGCAGTGTTGGCATACAATAAACACAGAGATAATTGCTAGCAAGTCATGAAAAAAGCTTAGGGAAGAAGAAATATTTGAGACATTTTAAAAATTAGACTTTCTCTTCTAGGTTAGTCCCTTCCCATCTCTTCTTTTTACTTCCCTTGCCTACAGAAAGCCTGTCAAGTTACCATTCCAATTTTTGGTCTAATTTTCTCTCTTTCTTCATCTAGTCCTCCCAGTCTTTCATCCTGCAGCTATTCTATTTTGTATTAGAAAAATGTGTGTATTTGCACTGCACCTGGACAAAAGCTAATTCTGAAACCTAGTCACCATTTCTGGGATATGAATATCTAAGGCAATATCACCTCCCTAAATCACCTTTCTTTATCTCTTTATTCCTCTTTATCAGACACCATCCATTCATATTCATTTGTGTAACCTGGCTGCTCCTCAGCTTTCTCTCAGGGAACCAACTAGTTCCCTCTGAAATGAGATCTGGGTGTAGAGCTGCAAAAATTTTACTCCAGCAGCCACTTGCTATTAGGCAGCATGGGAGAACTACACTAATACCTGTAGCTGTTCTATAGATAAAAAAATATTTGGTATCCATTGTAACATCCAACAGGCATTAGACAAAAATCTAAAATGTGTCACAGAGGCTGATCCAAAAAGCATTTATTAAATAGAAATTATTCCTGAGAGTCCCTGAAACTCCCTGTTTACATCTTAGATTGGGCTGAAAACAAGCTATCCTGAAACAGACAGGTATCATTAACCAGAACTAGAAAAATTATAACTATGACACTTTCATTTAAAAAAATTGAATATGACAGTACTACCAGCTTTTTGGAGAGCAGCACATCCACTGGGATATTGGACTTTATAAGTCTTGCACTGCAGGAAAGTTTAAACTTATACTTCTTCTCCCCAACAGTGTTCTACACTCACAAAATTTTCTAAGCAGATGTCATCCAGTTCTTCAACTGAAACTGGAATACTTCCCAAAAAGCAAGCAACAAATCACACTCTGCAGCTGAATAATTTGTACACTCATTCATAAAAAGATGTTTCTGCTCCCATGAACAATTGCATATTTTCCATTATAATGTCTTTCATCAAAATGTCAAAAAAATTTTCCTTCAAGGAAAGATCAGAACTTCTGGTAAAGACTTCTGCCCTCCCAGCCGAGCATGTTAATTTATCTGACAAAACTGATAAATTAAAAGAAAGGCACATTTGAAAATGTGGTGATACAAGCATCATCCTTGAATCTGTAACCACAGTACAACCCTTCCTGAAAAGGTTATCTGGTAGCCATGGTGGAACCTGACAACTTGTACCCACCTGTGGGACAATCTTACCTTCATTATGTTTTGGAAATATATTTTCAGATTCTTTTCTGTGTCTAAAGTCTAGGAGATAACTGCCCTCCCCTTCAAGTCCCCTGACATATTTCTAACTGAAAAAGCACTGTGAATCATATCAGTCCTTTAGAGAATTTTTCTGCTAAGAAAATTTAGACAATTTTACTCTTTTTTACATATATATGTATTCCATGCTTCACATGGGCACAAAACACAAAACAGCTCAGATGCAGGAGCTCAGACAGTTGCTGTTGGCTGCTTGAGCCTACTGTGACCTTACACCAACTCTGAAGTAACCCATCACAGCTTAGGTCACCATGAGGACGTTCCCTTATGTGGGGCAAACTGGGAGAACACACTACAGTGCCTCCTCAACTGGTCATGTGTCACGTTTATCTGGTAACTGGATTACTTATCATCAGATGGTGTATCTTTATTCAGCAGTAACTGCTCAGAAAAACAAATACCAGAGAGTTGCAAGAAAAAGGAGATAGAAAGTAACTTTAATTGTTAGCTCATAATAAATAAATCTCTTCAAAAGATAGGCTGTTCCTTTTTAATAACCTGACCACATCTGCTCCACATGCAGCTGCTCTACTGGGAGGGCAGGTCGTTCCTGAGGTATTATTGAGGGGCCCTAACACAGCTAGGTGAGTATATCCCTACAGCAAGTTTAGAGTATACTTACTGCTCTAATTTCAGAGACACAGATATTTTAGATAATGCAGATAATGAACTCACTCTAAGCCAAAGTAGGTATCAAGTACTGAAAATAAATGTCCCATCTCACAGTAATGAGCTTTGCAAAGTAAAGTGCTGAAGGCAACAGCTTTTAAATTGCTACCAAGTTTTGGTTAAAATGGTTTTTCTAATACATTTAAAAATTCCCTTCTCTAGAAGAATTTTTAAACAACATTTTGAAGAAGTGTGTTCCTCCATCTTGTGTGATGAACATGTAAATGCCAAATCACTCTTAAAAGGCTCTCAACTTTACTATTTGGTACAAAGCATCTGTCCCCCACCCATTTCTTCTTACTCAGTCTGCCAGGAAGCTGTGTGGGAAGCCTTTCGTATTTTCCTGGATCGGATTCCTGATACTTCTGAATATCAGAACTGGGTTACTGCCTGCCAGAGGGAAACCTTTTGCATATTCGACATTGGCAAAAACTTCAGCAATTCCCAGGAACACCTGGAAATAATTCAAAGGGTAAGGATTACTGACATTTGTTGAGAAACTGGGAGAGACTTCCAAGTCCCTCCCCACCTGATTATTTAAGGGCAAAGTATTGGTCAGGAAAAGGAGGGGGTGTGTCTTAGAAGGAAAACATAAAAGTTTAGTAAACAAAAGAGTTAACAGGCTCAATGGTTGGATACACCCACTAGTAAAATGCTGTTTTTCTTAATCTTTTTGCAGCGAGTAAAACATAGAACCTTCCAGGAAAGGTAAGTAGCACAAGTAGAACCTTGCCACTTGATGTTACTGCCTTCATTGAAAAGATTTGTGTAGATGTGTGTGGATGTGAGCAGATATTCAGATAGCACTGTGGTGTATTTGGTGTGTGCTGTGACAGATATGTAGCCTGGATATATCATAGGACACAGTAATTGAATCAAAAACAATGGATATGGCCAAATTTCTGAGTTGCCTGTTCATTTCAAGACATCACTGAATGTTTTTTCAGACTAATGAGAGCATGAAACCCTGAGAAAGACATGGCTTTGCGTTAGGCTACTGTTGATTGGGAGTGTGACAAAGATTGCTATAATTCTCAAAAGGAAAGTCAGCCTAATAAAATTTTAGCTGAGAGGCTACATTAAACAGCAACATGAAAACTCTATGCCTTCACTTTAGACAGTGTTAATTAATGTGATACTTTATTCTGTAAACTCTTTGGAAAAAACATGCTCCTGGCAATGCTCAGAAGTTGGAGAATGGCAGGATTAAAGCTGCTATACTGAACTCTGGCTCTCTGTATATAAATACCATAGTGCAGCCAGACAAATCACTGTCCACAACTTCTGATTGATGTATTGTTTTTTCCTTCAAGTTTCATTGATTTTCAAGATATTTTCAGACAAAAACTCTTTTCCATTCATAAGTTACACTGTCTCATGATCACAGGGGTCTTATGTATCTCAATTCATTCTGACATGGCAGATCTGACATAATTTTAATAATGTAGGGCCTAATTGAACTCCCCTGGAAGTCCAAAGGAAGGCTTTTTTCATTTATCCTAGTGCAAGCAGCAGTAGCAGCAAGGGATTAAGTGAAGTGACTGATGTCAGAGCTCTTAGATTCTTTGTGAACACTACTGTTTTCCCTAGACACAATACAGAAGGTGAAGTACATTCCATGAAATTGCCTGTATTTCAGCTGGAAATACAGGCAGCAGTGATTATACATGGTTGGACTTCATCCTTGCTACTGTGTGGCTTAGAAAATATTTTGTACTTCTGTAGATGTCATGTAGAGAAATCATTCTCTAAGAATAGATACAACACATAACTAGTTAACATTGTGAAAACATTTCAAATAATACTTTAGTTCTCTCCATGCAAGAGATCCAGAGGACATACTAAATCATTTGTCATTCATTCATGTTCTTTGTTTATGTCATTAAACATCTAGGTTGTCCCTATATAGAAATGCAGCTCATACATCTTTCTTCTCTATGCTACAAGCTTTATGCTGTCTCTGTTAACACCACACTACACATTTGCAGTGCCCTTAGTTTTTTCATTCATACCAGTTTCCACAAATACTCCATCTGTATGCACTGTAGAAAATATGAGGAATTATATATACACTTTACTGCCCAGTTTCAGGAGAGAAAAATCTCAAATATCCCTTAGAAGAGTCTTATTTAAAAACCTAAATTTTTCCAAAAGCTATAAATTAACAACAATTTGGTTTTAAGGCTATAGAATTATTTCTGTTCCAAGTAAAAGAATCTTTATTACATCTATTTAAAGATAGGTACTATTGCTCTTTTTCAAGCAAGCTAACAGTAGCTATTAAAATGTATTCATCATCACATGACTGTGAAACCCAAACCAGAAAATAATTATCAACAAAACCAAACCAAATCCTGCGATACATCATACCCACCATATTCTTACTTGAGTTTATAGCTGCTCTCTTTGGGGACCATGGTAGGCATTAACCCCTGAATATTACATCCAGAAGCAAACACTAACATTTCTACATCTCAAAATAATCCAGATTCAGGAATCTCATTTGATACTATAATTATGTGGAAGCATCTTTATGGTATTATAATGCAGGCTGTAAAATAAGCCCACCAACTATTTTCTCACACCATACATATGAAACACACCTGGAACCTGAAATATCCATTGTCTCTAAAATTAGAAGAATCCCAAAGCTCTCACTGAACTACCTTGATAGGATGACAAACAGCAAAGGAGACAAAGGCTGATTTAGGTGATGTACAAGGAATGCTTCCATTTTAGACAATGGTCAACACTTCACTGACTTCCAAGAGTGAAAAAACCCAAACCCAGTGCACTGATTTAATCTCTGTCGTCCCATGCCTCCGGTGGCATTGATAAAATCTGTCACAAAAGCTCATGAGCAGATTCCTGACAGGTTTGATAGTCCTTATGCTGTTCCAGTTACCTGTTTAATCAGGTCACAAAATATTCTATTAGAGGCAACTTCTCTCATTTAAACTACACTTAATGTAGGGATAATTTCTATATGTTCTTGGGTTGGGTTTTCACACATTTGTCATTGCCGGTACAATATGCAGATAATTAAATCACTCATTTCTATTTGATTGATAGGAAAGATGAAATATCAGCAGAGAAAGCAGGAGGCAAAAAAGTGGAAGACATCCCCTCCATTTCTACAGGTAGAATCAAATCTGCTTGTTCTGTGTCTGCCTGTTAAATAAAATTGCTAAGGCAAATGATTCTTAGGTCTTAGAAGGCTGTAATTTAATGAATGTTGTAGAAGCATGACAAGTTCAGTGGAGTGAAAACGTTTTAGCAAAATAATCTTTGAGAGGAAATTTTTTATCTCTTTACAGCGTATTTGCTACTCAAATGTTGCAAAGTTTGTCTTCAAATATCTGTTTACCTAGCTCCAAACTTAGATAATATAGGGTTAATTTTTCTTCAGTTATAAAATACCATTTAGAATGTCAGCTGCTGCATTTTGTTAACCAAAATAAGCAAGCAAGGCAAATAAAGACTGACAAGCAAGAAAGTCAGGGTGATGCCAGCACAATAAATTGATCAGATTATTACAATTAGGCCTACCAACCCTGCTGTGTACTAGAATTCTTTAAAATAATGTTAGAAATTCAAACAGTGATAAAAATCTGTAAAGATGATAAGTTTGGTTCAAGGAGAAACCATCCTGAATTTATATTCTTATGAAATATAATAGAGTCTTATTGGTAAGGACTTTCAGCATGGTAATTTTTCCTCTAGGTGGAAAACTCTGTCAACATCTCTTGTTACTTTAAACTAAGCCCCAAAGAAAAGTGGCTGTCGTAGGGACAAAGACCTGAACTGGCAAAATTAAGCTTAGACATTTGATGATATACAATGTGATATGATAGAAAATTACCAAATATTAACTCGCACAATTTTATTGATGAGTGCCATTTTTGCCTTCAGTCACACACATGACACACCACTAATTTTTGGCCTGGAATTAAAGTTGTCTGTTGTATAAAATGCAGCAGCTTTCCTCACACCCTAAGTCATGGCCACCTTCCACTGGCAAAGTGCTCGGGCACACCCTCCTGGGGAAAGCTGCTCTAGTGAGCTGACACCTGACCAACACACAAAGGGGAAGACTTTTGATGTGCAAACCATTCTCTCCTGACTTTTCTTCCTTTTCTCTCCACAGGCTCTCCTGGCACACCCCTCTCTCCGTATGCACCTAATGGCACATTGCTCAATGAAATTTTCAACGACACAAAGACTGCTGTGAAGGTGAGGGCAGCCTGTGTCTACCCTCTTTTTCCTTTTGAGCTCAGCTAACAGGAAAGAGGGAGAAACCTTATAAACAGCAGTTAAAAATGAGTGCTCCCCTCTGTTTCAGCTAGCAGGACTGAAGGGGGTTATTAGCTTCTGTTATATACTGGAGTAGTGCACGGTGCTTTTTGAGTATATAGTAGAAAGCACAAAAGCATGGCAACCAGCTTTCAGGCAGTTTTCATTCTTTTAAAGAGGAAGCATGTTGCCTTTTTTGCACCATTTGTAATGCTGCTTTTCATTAAATAATTTCAGAAAAGCATACCTGCTGGACTTTCCATGTCACAGGAGGTAGGATTGAGCCTTCCTTGCCTTTTTCTGACCAGCCAGCTGTCAGAGGGTTCTCCTCTGCTGCCTCCCCAGAGCAGCGATGCAGCAGGGCACTGGGAGCTGTCCTCTGCACACCAACAGCCCCTGCTGTAAAGGATCTCTCTGGGAGAGGGGAGGGGTGCTGGCAGGGGCTGTTGTTTCCCCTGTCCTGGCTGCTGAGCTCTCAGCACAGATGTGTGGCATCACAGTGGAGGGAAAAGCTGAAAATGCTGTTGGGAAACAGCGAACAGAATGAGACAACTTTTAATAGCAGCAAAGTCAACTGCATAAGAAAGGTGTATCATGGGTAGAGATCATTCCATTTTACTACCAGAAAAAAGAACCAAATGCAAACCTCTGAGCATGAAACAGCTATGTGACTTTATAATGATGGAACTAAGACTTGGTAACAGTCTCTGTGCAGGAAAGGCTTGATATTCTTCATCTTCATTTATGCATATCAAAGGCAACTCTTAAGTTACCTCTCAAGTAATGGAAACTTGCTTGCAAAGACAGAAGAATTAAACCAACAGATATACCTAGGAACATTCACCTTCTGTGGAATACAGTTCAGAAAGTTATTTTGGGGATGGGCTTAAATGGGAATACTTCTACCAATTAAATACTGAATTGTGGAGGGAAAAAAAACACTTAGTTTTCTTTCTTCCCTTTTTGTCCATGCCTTTTCTTTTCCAGGATTTGGGAACAAATGCAGTCCCTGAACTGCCTGTGGAGCAAATGGTGGAATTCAGTGTCACTCTCACTGATCAGGAGTACACAGCTGAACTTAGTGACCCCAATTCCCCAGAGTACCAACAGCTAGCTGCCAAATTTCAGCTGCAGGTATGGACACTTAGTAAATGCAAAAATGTTGACTTTGTACCTTGGCTGAGGTTCATACCATGAAATTACCTTCACCATGAAATTGGATTAGAATCTACTGCCCCAACTTTAAACTGGTCATTCCTGTTCTCTCAAGACCTTCACATTTCCTTCATGTGCAGGATCAGCTTGTCCCTTCATTTCAGCCATCTATTCAGCCACCAAGCTAACAAGACAACATCTTTGACATCAGTAGAAGCTTCAGATAACTGATGAACAGAATAACTTTAGGAATATTGTTCAGACTTAATCAGGAATTCATGAGCAGCACTTTGTCATAATTTAATTTCTACAATAAACCTAATGAGAAATGTAATATAAACGTTAGAAGTAATTAGCTACTGTTGTCTGAACTATTCTTCAAAGGACGTACACTCACTGTGCATTATCATGGTTTATGTAAGAACTGGAACATCTGTGATATTTTCATACAATTAGTAATATTAACTGAATGTTCAGCTATCAGTTTAAACTGATAGCAGTTAATGACTTGAGGTTCCCAAAAGGTTTTCTTAGTAAAATTAACTAAAGCTTCTCATCACTTTCATGAGCATTCCTTAGTGGAAGCTATTTCACTTTCCTGGTTCAGTTCCAGATATATGTAGAAAAATGGTGAAGGATGCCTTGGTAGAGCTGACAAAAAGTGGTTTCTCTGAAGATTTTCAATATTACCCTCAGACAGAAATGTCTGCAGACATTGTTTACTACACTTATAATGCCTCTTCTATTCAGAACCATGTAATTGACTATTGTAAACAATGGAATTAAAATGTATTTTTATTCTGTTTGTACAATAGTTAAAACTGTTTAATTTCTAAATTAATTGTAAAATAATCTAAATCAATCTGCAGTTGCTTAATATTTCTAAATAATTAACAGTTCACAGGTGACTTGAATCATAAAATTATTCATGAACCAGAGCTGCTAAAAATGAGAAAACCATTTGATTCACATTTTAGTTGCTGTGTTATGAAATAGATTATAATTTGTTTGCATAATTACATTACTAAGAAAAGCAATACTTTGTGCTTCTTTTGGCCTATTAACAGGTAATAATAAAAGTATAAGCAAAGCAAATATTGTGTTTAAGCTGAGCAATTATTGTACCCAAAAGAGGCCAATTGAGACTGCTCTAAAGGTCTTTCTGAAATATCAAGACTATTGTCCAGGTAGTCAACTTGTGATTGCCTTTTAGTCATAGATCTTGTGCTGAAATTTCTTTTATGATTTTTTATAGATGAAAAAAATATTTGAGAAACTTCCAGGATTCAAAGAAATCCGCGTGTTAGGATTCAAGTAAGTAAGGAAATGGAGCTCTCTTTTTTGTTGGCTCCTGGGGTTCTCCTCTTCCTTCTTGTCCTCAAAAAGAAAGAGACCTGTAGGATGGTGGGATATGGATTGCTGTAAACAGAAAGAAATTTTATGGGAATATCATGGGGACAGTATGACAGGAAGTGCAAACACATCCCAAGTGGGACTATGAGGTTTCTGAATTACTTAGTAAAAGTAGCTTTGATTCCCTGAAGCTTGAAGAATACAATAAACTCTTTGAATTGTTTGTTAACAACCCTGTATTGAGGACTTTTTAAAATTATGAGATAAAGAGAGTTAGTAGCATGATTATTTAGGTGACAACTTTTTTGACCTTCACAAGCCACAGCGAAGGTGCCTTGGCAAGAGGGAGTTGCAGGAGTACACATGTTCACACATATAAAACTTTTCCAGTAGTTTTTCCTCAGGCCTTTCCAACAGTTGAAAAAGTTTCTCTTTTTCAGTAAATTTGGGTTCTGTCTTGCCATTTCTTTTAGTTTTAGCTTCCTTGTGTGTTTACTTCTAACACAACCTCTTATGTACTTTTTCAGTAGCGAATCTATAGGGGAGGAGGAGAACATTGCATAAAGAATCAAATAAAAAACAAATAACTAATAGTAAGAAACTGCAAAAATGGAAAAAAGAGCAGGGGAAAAAGATAAATTTATGTGGTCTTATGGCACAGCATCAGGAACATTCAGTACTTGTAACAATATTAATACATGTTGAAGAATACTTATATTGCAATGCAATTTTAGACAAGAACATCCTTCTTCCTAGCATTTCTCTGCAAAAATTGCTGGAGAAAACAAGAGAGAAGAGCAAAATAGTCTGAAAATTAGTTCTTTATATTTTTATATTGAAATTAGTAAAAACAAAAAGCTGTCTACTGCAATGCAAGCAGAGATAATCTGTAGTAGCATCTCATAGTTACAACTTGCAATACCTAACCTCTTTTAGTTGTGACTCCAGGAGGGCTGGGATCCATTTTCATTTCATATCTTGGACTTAGCTGTACGAAAGAACATTAATCAGTGTGGAAGAATTGGATTAATTCCTCTTATCCAGTAATTTGATCAGCTTTGGGAGTTACAGATCAGCAAAGATGGGTTGCTGTCCATTCTCCCTTGGCCATAGCACTATAAATTTTAGGACAAGGCAATGAAGAAAGATAACATCATAGGTGCTCTGGAGAACTCAGCAGGGAAAATGACTGGGCATTATGTGTAGAAGGTCAACATAGGCCTGTCTTCCAGAGGTTCAAGTTACCCCTGTGACTACAGTCTGAGTAGGCATCCTGTGTGGTCACTGTGATGGTGGAAAGTACTGCCACAAGTGCTCACTGCCACCACAGAGATTAGCAAGGACAGGCTTCAAACTGCACCATTTGACAACAGAAATAGGAAAGCTGATATTTTAAACTGCCATGGCAAAGTAAAATTCCTCTTTCCCCACACAAACCACGATGATTCCCATAGTTTGGAAGGGAAAAAGTGAACTGATGGAGAGTAGACTGTCATTTTTATGCAGAGATAAAAATTACAGATGACACACAGAAGATAAGATAAATTGTTAAAAGATGGTTTTGATGTGTGTGACTGAATGATTTACATGAATCTTTGTTTTTCTTTCTTTTGCAATCCTTTCTCACACTCTTTATTCTGTGATGAAATGAAGACAGAAGAAGGAGAAAGATGGGTAATCTTTCTGTGATTTATAATTAATAGTTCTATCTACTAATTACAATAGTTATGATTATTAACATTTTTATGATGTACATAGATAAATCAGTAAATGTCTTTATCTTGATGTGACAAAATGAATTGGTTGTGTTCTGCCTAAGTATAAAATCTGCGATATAAAGTGTCAGGGACAGCTTTAACTTTCATCTGAATGTTTCATGTAATCAAATTTTGTCTGGATGTCTCTGAAAGAAAGAAAATGTTTGACCTAAGAAAAATCACATTTATATGACTAAAAATTTATATCAGCCATATACTGAAAGTGAAAAATAAGTAGGGAAACTTTAAATTCATATTTTCATTTTTGATCTTCTGTTTTCTAGCTGTATTCCCATATACATAATATGTCCAAGAAGTATGTAGAATTTGATTTCTGATCTCCATTATCAAGCCAGATAGAATAGCAAAGAGACCAGTTACTAGCTTGATAAAATGCAGGGAGATTTTCACTGGTAATACAAACAGCTACAGAGTCTATTGTTGTTGCTGCTTAAAAGTGCTAGTGAGGAATAATTTGCTCAGCAGTTTCCCAGAATTTCTCTTTTGCTTATTCTTTAAAAGGAAGAATTGTCTAATGTGTTTCCCGAATTCTCACAATGTCATATAAATGCAAATACATAGCACATACTAGATAAAGTGAAATTCTTCTCTCTATAGTTATTTGACATTTTTAAAAAAGTAACATAGTGGAGTAAAAATGTTTACAATGTACTCATTATTTTTCATTTAATTAGAGGAATTTAGCATGTATGAAAAATGATGTACTAAAAACTGTGAATATTTGAGACTTTTGTTAAATGTGAACATCTGGGGAGAAGCCATACACAATTATTTGGACTTGGAAAATATAACTCCCATTGTGAAAAATTATTTCCCTGCTGTTTTTTGAAAAAGAGCAAAATATTGTCTCAGTTGTGATAAGATTTTTTGCTTATCTGCAGTTTTATGAACTGTTTAATCCCTTTTCTTAGGGTCCTGAATAATTAATGCATGATTATGGCTTCTAATAACCCCAGTGTGCATTTATAGCTGTTTGAATCAGTAGCCAAGGACTTCAGACTACATTGCTAGTTCTACAGATTTCTCAGTAGTCAGATTAAATCAGATTATGTTAGAAGATTTTTTGCAATTTACTTCAATGTGGGAATTTTTATTAAAATTTATTCATAGAAAATAAGGGGTTAGGCTAAGGAAAAGTAATTTGAAGGTGACAGTCTCCTTAGAAAGAAGTAAACTTGCATTACTCTTACAGAAGATGATATGTTATGGCTGCACGTTTGTTTGTGTGTAAAATCATTTCTCAGGCAGTGACTGATTTTGTTGCCCTGGACGTTTTCCCCTTTCCCCCCTGCAGGTCAAGCAGCACAGTAGCACGATACGTGGTGAACTTTGAGAGAGATGCCTCAGAAACCACAGGCACAGCAGATGACATCTCAACTATTGGTTCTAACAAGGTTGAAAGCGAAAAAATACCCATTTCTCCAGTTGAAGAGAGGGAAATATCAGCAACTAAGCTGACAGTAACAGACCTTCAGCAGCTGGTTGCCACTGCACTCCATGAAGATCAGTCCCTGCCAGTGGACCTGGGAACACTTCAGTTCACTGATGGTCAGTAAAGCAGGGGGCAGCTGCCAGGCACAAACTGATGCAATTTCAGCAAGGTTTCCTTTGTTCTCTAACAGATTATTTTCATCTGACATAGTCCATTCTCCTTGGTGTTGTATAGCATCCAGAGGATGTAGTAAAATTTTATAGTAAAATGTGTCTTTATAATTATACAGTGTAGCTTGCAACCATATTAGAAGATTTTTTTCCCTTGTTTTTTTGTTTAGAAAATCTGGATATTTTGCATACTAAGATAATTAAGAGGATAAAATTAAAATAAATACTATGACTGTTCACTGTATCATTTTAACTTCGCAATATGGACAGTCTCCTTTAACGAGAAAAAAATTGTGAGATCTGCCTCTAACAGAAAATCAGCTTTCTGAAAAGTCTATCTTAGTTGTAAGCAAGCCATCTAACCTCTTAGCAAAATCAGAGATCAACATCTTAAACAGCATTTGATCCCAAGATAAAATCAGTGAAGATGTTTTTCACTCACACTCTGAAACACAGAGGTAGTGCAGAAGACAAGCTGGGTGTGAAAACCTCCAGCAGAAGCTGAAGGTCTGCACCCTGTTCAGTAGTCCAGCTAATAAATATCCCTTTCCAGTTCATCAATGATTTTTGCAAAGCTAACAAACTGCTTTTGGAGAGATGTGCTAAATAGGGGGAAAAATAATTTAAAATATTTTTTCACATGTATATTTACTAAAACAACCTCAAAATCTATACCAAATTTTAGCTCCAGTGTTTCACTTGCAAATAGCAGCATTTTCTTGCCAAAAAAATTTCTTCAATTGAACTAATACTTTCTGTAAGAATAAAGCGTCATATTTTAATGTAGATTAAAAGTCCCAAGAAAAAAATTATATAGAACACTTCAATAATAAATATTTTAATCAACTTTCTCCAGTAGGTAATTCTAATAACCAATGTTAGAAAAACAGTTTGCATGCAAGCACTTTAAAGATCTCCTCTGAGAGGTGAAAGGAGCAACTTGAGCACTAAAGCCAAAACATTGACATTAACAATGGTGTGGAATCAGGGTACAACTGGCATGACTTTAGGCTTAATGAACACAGTATAATGAGTTATCATAGCCCATGCAGATTTAACTGAGGGGCTCACACTTCAGATGATTTTAAGCATTCTTCTGTGGTTCAGCTCTCTGCAGACCTATCCCGTTTATGCTAAATAAAGCATATGCAGAATAATGTATATAAAATTTGGTTTTCTTCATAATTGCCTTTTGAATAGGAATTGATGCTTTTTTTTTTTCTTTGTCTTAACATAGGTTTTTAAAAGTGATTTTTTGATGGAGAACATTTTCGTACTTTTTTTTAATTGAGTTTATGTGTTTAGATCCATTTTCAATGTGCTGGTACTGAAGTATGGTGTGCCATCTCTCTCTCTCCCCCTCTCTCTCTCTAATGTTTTTGATTATTTTTTTTGCAGACACTATTATACCACCTAGTGATTTAGACAATGATATCCAAGGAGTGGTCACTATTCCTCTGGCAGGTCCTGATTTGGTAGGTTAATAAGGTTTTTTGTGTTTATTTCTCCATGGGAAAAGAAACAGTTTTAAGAGGTACATAAGCATACAAAAACTTTCTTATAGAATAACATAGGTGCCTTTTGTGCATGCAGTAAGGGTGAATGTTGTGTTGTTATACGGCAACACATGAAACTGTTCAGAGCATTTACAGGTGAATATTATTGCTTTTGCAGATCTAATTACAAAGTAAACAGTGTCTCATCAGTTCAGTAGTACATCCTAATGACAGAAAGAGAGTAGTTTACAGGGCTAGTTAAGGTCATCTTTCTTGGATCACTTTTAAAATTACAGGCACTGTGATTAGGATCACATGCACATGTCAAATATTTTACACATCCTATGATTTCGTAGCAGCCTTTTGGTATCTGAGGGAGGCCTGAGGGAAGCTGGAGAGGGGCTCTGTCAGGATCTGCACTAACAGGAGAAGGATAATGGTCTCAAACTGAAAGAAGGGAAATTTAAGTTAGACGTACAGTAGATGCTCTTTCCTGTGAGGATGGTGAGGCACTGGTACAGGGTGCCTGGGGAGGTTAAGGATGCTCCAGCCCTAGCAATGTTCCAAAATATGTTGGATGTAGCATTGAATAACCTAGTGTAGTGGCAGATATCACTTACTATGACAGGGAAGGTTGTGACCAGATGAGATCTAAAGTCCCTTCCAACCCAACCCATAATATGATTCCATGTAGATTTAGCTATTTTCTAGCTCACATGGCTAAAGATTATTGCCTTTTTGTCAATGAGACTCAAACATATTAATGAAAGCTGCTCTTTTAAAACTTTTTTAGGAGGAACTCCCACTGGGTTATCCCAGTCCAGCCACAGTGGATCAAAGAGGAGATGTATTTGTTCATGAATTTACAACTGAAAGCCCTGCTCTAAGTGAAGAGATCAGCATCCCTGAAGAATTTAATAATTTTATTACATCTGAACCTGATTTTCCTACCAAACCCTCGAGAGAACCATTTCAGGACAGATATCCATACACCCAAGTCATTGCTACCCACTATCCAAGTTTCACAGTGCCTTTCAGTGCTCTGGGCAGCACCAGCAGTCCTCCAAAACCAGAGGATTCCTATTTGCCTCCCCCAGCAGATGATTCTGTTGGCAAAGACTTACTCACTGATGGCTACGAGTCTCCAGTGGAGCTGGCTACCACAGGAAGCTTCCCCACACCTGATCTCCTGCCTGCTGGAGAGGTGGAGGGTGAAGCTGAAGAGAAGCAAGAACTGACTGACATTGCAGAACCTACCTCCAAGGAAGTCGACCAAGACAGTCTGTCTGGGCAAGGTAAGACACAAGAGATTTTTATGTGAGAGAGAGGAGGAGTGCAGTTGCTGTGACAGAGTCACATGTCAGAGCAGGAAGCATTCCTTTCCATTCTGACAGGAAATTCTCCTCCACAACCAAAGGTGAAAAATGTATATTTCTGATGGTCTCTTCAGCAAAATCTTAATGCACCTTAGTTCAAGGCTGTCAAACCCAAAAACAAAAGCCTAAAGGTAAGGAGCACTCAGTACAGAGTATTGTGGTAAAATTTCAAAAAGGTGGAGCTGTAGAAATCCAGCTGGAGAGCAGGGCTCAGAGCACTGCTCAACTCATGACTGAAGTGGATGTACTAAGTCTGATAGGCCACAAGCCCTGGCAAGCCAAGGCAGAGCCCTGAATGGAGAAGCAAAAGGTGTGCTTGGTGTGCTTTGTTTGAGATCAATCCTGCGAGACTGTTCGTGCCTATACTGGTCGGTATAAGTCTGTGCAAAGTCTCTATGCAGAGCTCTGATTAAGTAATGTTACTTAGAAACACCCATCGTGTGATTGTGCTATTTTTAGCTATAGTTGAAAAGGTATATATATATTGATATGTGGAATCAATTAATTGGCTTCATGCTTGCATCAACCTGGGGTCTCGTCTCTTCGTTATGCAAGGGGGGTCCTGTCTCTTTGTGGATTGCTGTCATGCAGCAAAAAGACATGTCTGGAAGAAAATGTAAAGGAAGTTATAGTTTAACACAAAAAAAAAATTGATTCTTAAAACACGGAGGGTGAATTACTTTGGGCTCTACAGACAGTTATGGATGACAGCAGCAAGAGTAACATGACAATTTCTTCCAAGAAAAGAGTACCACAGCTCAGAAAAGCTTACACATCTGCAGGTCTGATTAATGTAGAAATTTTTAAAAATGTCTGTTTTCTGCATTTGTTTATTCCATTTTATCCATGCAGTAGACATGGAGGCACCCATCTATGTGAGGAAAAATACATAGTAAAATAGAAAAGGATATATATAAGTATGTGGAGACAACTCTGGATAATGCAGCCTTTCAAATGAAAAATACAAGATAAGCATGTTTCCTACAGCTGACCCTGTAGACTATAAAGAAAGTTCAGACAAAGATAGTAGGGTCAGCTTTAGGACACAGGCAAATTAGGCTTTCCCCCAGAACAGCAAAATATCTGTAAGTTTACTACTTCCACCACCTCCATCAGCAGCTACAAAGCCATACGAGCCACTGTGTGCAGGTCACTGAACTGTGCAGGGCAGCAGCCTCCACTGGCAAAGCAACAAGAGCTGTGATTTGGAGGAGCTGCCCTCCATCTGTCCCAGCTCTTGTCTGCTCCCTCTCCCATCCTGCTCCCTTGCCTGGCCTTACCATCTCAGTGTTAGGTCAGTAAACTTAAATTTTATTTACACTTCAAAGCCTGTGCTTCCTGTGTAAGATGCAAGAGGTCACTACAGGCACAAGGGAGGAATTAGTTCTTGGATGAATATTCATATGTGCTTTGTCTCAGATTTTGGACTGACTCTCCCAACAGAAAAGCAGAGGGCAGGTAAGCACATCTCAGGTATCAGCAGGATTCTTTGATGTCCCCACATAGTCTCTAAGCAATGCTAAAATATCTGCAGAGGAAAACAAACAAAGGCAAATTCAGGGCGAAATTCCAACAAAGTGCATTAGCTTGCACAATGGCACTCATCACTCGATGTTTCTGGATCTCTAAAGATGTCATGCTCAAAGCTTGTAAGTTTGCTCCCTGCTGCAGGACAGTTCCCTGCTCCCATAGGAGGTTCCACGCTGTCCCAGCTCAACCAGCTCCCTCCTTGCCCAGACTTTGGCCTTTCACCTCTCTCCTATGCTCCAGAAGTCTCTTGAAGTGAGAATAGTGAACCCATCTCCCCCTTTAAGATGTTCTTCCTTATCCAGCATATCCAAAACCAGCAGGAAGAGACCTTCACCCCTGCTGCCTGGCCCCATCCTGTGAGGCAAACAGGCAATGTTTGCAGAGCTGATTGGAAACACTCCCTGCATGGTGATAACATCCTTCACAATGCTCCTGCCCTGCAGAAGTGTGGGGTGAGGAATGTCCATGCATCATGCAGTCTGTAGGATTGTTAATCTGGAAACTCTGAAAATCCCCACATCAGCATTTTAGAGAGCAAAGGATTTAAGATGTGCCACTTGGGAACAGACAACCCTCAGCTCCTGACTGGTAAGAGCACAGCATTTTTCATGGTCGTGTTGTTGTCTGGTAATCAACGCACTGAATACAAACTTCCCATTCTATAATCTAGCCTTCATATACAGAGTTTGGAAATGAGAGAAAAGCAAATAATTTCTGATTGGCAGAGTGACTTAAAGTTTAGAAAAATCACTTCTTACAAGAATCAGTTGTCAAAGAATCAGTTGTTCCTGAAAATAATGTTTATGATGAAATGTTTTACATGCAACTATTTTCAAATGCATGCTGAGAAGTCTTGTAGTGCTACTGATAAAAGCATAGTATACCTTCAAATAACATTCATTAGAACTGTGGAAAAGTGTTACATTTGCAGGGAAAAGAAAGTAATGCATTTTTCATTCTATTTACTCATTGCTTTAGAGACTTGATGTCATAAAAACTGCATGAAGTCACATATCTATTTCCCAATTTTTTAAACACTTCTTGCCTAAGAGCTCCAAATGACTGAAGGGTCTTTAACTCACCTATACTGGCTCCTTAAGAAATTATTTGCTGCATATTTAGGTTAGAACCTGTCAAGCTACGAAACAGAACAAAATCTAGAGCTGTAAAAAAAGCCTCCCCCAAAATAAGGCATCTTATCTTGTTTCTCCTTGTTGAACAAAAGTTATGTCTAAAACAAGCACCAGAGTACAAGAATTCCATCATTATTTCTGCAGCTGAGTAGCAGGGGAAAAAAAATAATTGTTCCCTATCTAAAAAGTAGGAATGCTGTGTTAACAATGACTCAAAGCTCTACCTATTACATTTTCTTAAAAGCCTAAAGTACACAAAGCATACTGTACACTTAACGGTCAGGAGAGCTGTTGAAAACCTATCTATTGAGTTTTTAAAATGTATACTCTTTACTCTTAAAACTTTTTTCCTTTTTAAAACTTTTTTCAAGTCTAGCAGTCCGGTGTGTATGGTATTTCCTGTAGTCTTTTATTTCCTGATATATTGTGTATTTCATGAGAACTGATGGAATTCAATCTGGAAATTCAGGTTTTATTAAAGTCAGCAGTTAGTACTATTAATTTTAATACAGCAAGCAGAATCTACTTGGTACTGAATATTTCATACTTTGTTCCTGTCCGCATTTCATAGCTCTTTTTCTTAGTAATATTAAAAAAAAAAAAAGGGTCTTTAAACTGTTATTGGTGTGAAATGGCAGGAACTACTCAGACAGTGCTGTATAAAGTTGAACAGAGGATTAAGGTCTAAATAGTTGTCTGAAATTCTACTGTATTCATTTTCTGCCATTTCCCCATCCTATCATCCAGAAGATGGAGCCCCTTTTCTTCATCATATGTTTAGAAATTCAAATTCACTCTTCTTTACCATGAAAGGAAAAACTGGCTACCAAAAATGATATAGTCTGAGGTTCTTTTAGGTATTAGTTCTGTTTCAGAGATGGACTTTATTGCATTGGCTGTCACATGTGTGCCCTGCAGGCTGGACATCGTTACAGACTCCTGAATAATGAATGCCTGTATCCTACACCAACTACTTTAATTGCACCTGCCTGAGGTCACCAAGCAAGTAATAAAAAAAATTTCTTTCGCAGCTCCCAAAAAGATAATCAGCCTCAGCCTCACACACATGACTATAGGCAAAGTTCTGCATACACCTTGAGAAAGGGGAGCTAAGACAGGTGAGGGATGAAGAGTCCATGAGAGGTGTCCCTTTAGGCCATGCAAGAATGGGATTTGTCAGGAGTGGGCAGCCTGAGGGAGGGATGAGGCAGGAGCAGACGTGGGGCTCTTTGGGACAGTGCTGTGCTTGTACAGTTCTGCACGGTGAGGCTGTCCCTGGGCCAGTGAGGATTGGAGCACCGTGCTGGCCACGTGGTGATGGCAGCTACTCCACCCTTTGCACGAGTCCAGAACCAGCAAGAAGATGCCAAGCTGCCCTTAAGCACAGCCCAGTGTTGTGAGATTAGTGTTCTAATTCACTGTAGAATTAGAAGAAAACCTGTGGCACAAGTTTCCCGAGCTCTTATTGAAAATTCTGAAATGCCTGTATCAGATGTCACTATTTCAACATCTGACATCTCAGAAAGGTTTTTCTTTGCTATAGCAGCTTTAAAATCTTGTCTATTTCTATTTTCCATTTATAACCAGTGCAAAAAAAGCTTTTTTTCCCGTTATGTCTGAGATGATACCTGAGATGGTCACTTTTCTCTAGCATTCTTCTTTATATTTTTCTCCTTCTGGAGTTAAAAGTCATCAACATTTCTTCTGTACGGTTAAATTTCTTCTCTTTGCAGTCCTCCTGTGTCTGTCTAAAACAGTATGACAATTCAAAATGGAAGCAATTTATGTAATGTGTTATTTCCAAACCTAAGAAAAACTCAGCAGTAAAACAAACAATAATATTTAGCTTCCTAAACAGCAAGAAGAAATTTAATTTGAATGTTTTAATTGTAGCTACTAACAAATTGTACAGTCCAGGTAAATGTTTATCCCAAAATCTTGGTCATCATGGAGGAGGCATTATTTCTGGAGAAGGTATTGCAAAACAAAACAAAGCTAGCAGTAAAATCCTTCAGCTACTCAGATGAGCTACCTCTCAGTTTAACCAGCCTGGGTCATCTTCAGAAAGACTCAAGAAAGATTCAAGAAAGACAAGTAATGTGAGACTCTCCAGAGTTTATTGCAGGGTTTTTTTCTGTGAGAAGAAACCACTGATAAGAAGTACATAAAGGTCACATCTCTGTATCTGTAACTGATAAAAGCCTCATTAATTACTGCCATAATTTATCTCATGTTCACACAAACCTGCTGTGAGTTGTCCCCATTAATATTATCCTGCTACTCAACACTTAATTAGATGGCACACTCTTCACTCAGTCTTCTTTCCAAGTAATCTCTAGGAAAAAAACTCAGGTTTTTGCATATTTGTGGATTATTTCTGTCTCTGGTTCATCCTCAGCTGTCTAAGCACTGTCTTTGCTTAGCACAATTTTCTATTTGGCATAACCAGCTCTGTCACTGAAAAGAAAACCCTGTTGTTCCTTGCAAGAACCTCTCAGGATCTTTCCAGGATTGAAATTCACCCATTCTTTGTGCCAGGAATGCTCACCATTTTTTCACATCGATGGATATAGAGGGTAAGAGCTCTTCTGTTCCCTTGAATATTTTTATGTTTTCCTTATGTTTTCTTGGATCATAAACTGAAAGGATTTTCTTGACATCTTTCACCAGAAGCTTCTCTCTGTGCCCTTCTACTTATCTCTTGCTGCTTCAGATGTGCAGAGTGTTTTTTGTGAAGGTTGCCTGACGTCTGGAGAATTGAACAGGTAGGTCTAGCAATGTCATTTTCTCAAGCACCTTATGCAATATTCAGTAGTCTGAAAGTTGTCTATAAATTGAAGATGAGGGTGAATAGAAGAGTTTCAGCAAGCCCTTATTAGGATATGTTGGATTGAAGGAAAAGTCTTCATCTGTTAGAATTGCCTACTCAGAGTATTCCTGAAGAATCCTAGACAGATTAGAATAAGTTATTAGCATCTGGTCAGAATTTAATGATATCATTCTGCCCAGCAGTCTCCGTGCTGGGAACAGCAGGAGCAATCAGAATAGAACAAAATCTACATCATGTCTTCAAAACATACTTAAAAATGCTGAAATGAAATTACTAACCCAAGTGAAAAAGTTTGAGAGAAAATGAGCACTATCTATTTTTCCAATTTAACACATGACTTGCTTAAATTATTAAGCTATCCAACCGCTTCTGGTTTACTTTAAGGTTAAGCTTTTCTTCCTTCAAATATTATTTCTTATTCATGACCCCCCAAATACACAATACAAATGAACCAAAACAAGTGATAATTTTCTTCAAACTCAATTGGTAATTCCAATGACTCATTGAAATGATTGTGTGAAGTACTGAAAACAATTTATATCGCTGCTAAGAAAATTTGCTTATCCAGATGCAAATCTTCTGAGCCATTTTTATGATGAAAAAATCTAACACCTCGTTGTGCACCTATGAAAATAGCAGGAAGACAGACCTCAGTGCTCCACCACTTGTTCAGTCCCATTTTGTAGTCAAGCCTACAAACCAGACATAATTTTTCCTCTTTGTTACAGTGCATGAAGGAGCTTTCCCTCCAGGAGGGATATATATGTATTGCTGCATGTGGTCTAATTCCACTTTGTTCCAGAAAATTAGTTTTCTTTAGAACTAAAGGGCTAGAAACTTATTTGAGGCAGTTTACAGTTTTTAGACACAACTGCAATAATTCTAATTGTCTAATAAAGGAGCAATATAAAAGGCAGAAATAAGTTCAGAATTTGAAGAGCAAGTATCACAAATAATTTCAGTACATTAATGTCCCAAATAAAATTAATTTAAAACCCCTGGCCTTTGCAATAATATAATCAGAATGCTATTTTAAAACAAATAATACAGACTTCTGTGCTGGAGTGTAAGGTAAACATTTGCCATGTCATAAAGGAATGAAACTAATGAAGTTTACATGTCATGTAGTCCAGTTGGAACAAATATTAGACAAAGTGGCACTGCTGAGACTAACATGCCCTAAATAATGCATTTCCCTCACTTATTAAAAATCCTTCATCTTTCTAGAAATGCTGGGTTTGAAAAAATTGTGGTATGATCAAATGGTAGTAAAACTTTGACTTTCTAAATTATTGATCTCTCTTTGGAGAATTCAATATTCTTCCAGCATGGGAGAGTCCACTTGACCTCAACATGGAAAAATTTTTAGTCTGTTCCTTGTTAGAGAAAAACTTGTACCACATGCATTGGACTGTTGCAGGGAAGTTTTAACTTGGGTGCTATGAATCGTCTCTGCTCCATCATCTGCTCTCTGTCTCAATGGAATTTTGTGTCTAGGTCTATAGAGAGGGCTTGGCCTTCCAGCTTTGATCTTCTCAGCAATCTTGAGATGCCCTAGGTAACACTGATGCTAATATCAATTCAAGCTGCTTGTTAGTCAGTTTGAAAAATGCTATAACAAAGAAAAATACACAAAAATCCTAAATGGAGACATATTTGCAATAATGTTTGCACTAAATTTAATGTGATTGGTATTTAGGAATATTTACAACTTAAACTCCTGTCAGAGGTGTCACATACTTTTTTGGTTGTAATTGAAATGTGCAAGTAATTTCTGACTTTTGGTTGAAGATAACATGCAATTTTTTCCCCGAAGTCCCTAATATTTCTTTCTTAAATAAACTTTCTTTTAATTTCTGTAAAGGAAGAAACTAAACCCAATTTCAAGCAGTGACATCCAGGTGTAAATTAGAAAGAGACAGAATTTTCACTTTCATTCTGTAGAATGGTAGGATCATTACATGCATCAGTAGGAACATGATTAAACTAAGCCTTGATGCAAAAAATTTCATTTCTTCTTTATTTTACTGCATTTACATGTTTGGGCTTCTTCCATTCTTCCCCACTTGGTAGACTTTCTAAAATTAAATTATTCTAATATACAATATTTGTAGAATAGTGGTGTCAATAACAGAGTTTTACAGTCAAAATTTTATACAGTGTCAAACATTCCCTTAATAACCATCTTTATTACCATGCAGTTTGGAATAATGGGCTTTCAAGCAGAGTTGGAGCAGGGAATTGTTGGCACAGAAAAGCCTGCTGGGCTTGTCTGAGAAAACAAAAGGTATTGTTCATAAATGGCATCTTCATAGCTGAGGATTTCAGTTCCTAAGGTTTATCTTTCAATAATATTTGCCATAGTTTTCATTTATCTTTCTAGTTTTAATTTATCTTTCTGAAAGAAATAAATTTCTGAAAATATTTTAACACGTCAGTCCTTTCTCCTAAATGTATATGTAGCCTAGAGCAGTGGCTGAAGCCTGGTCAAACTTGTCTTAAATAATTAAAATAAGTTCAAAGTTCCATTCTCATCTCTATTCTATATCATCTGCATCTATATCCACACCTAGCTCTCTCTATATCTCCTTCACTATTTCAGAATCAGGCACTAACTGACACTTCAAAGTGAAACAATAAAAATCAAAATTATGCTGAATAAATCTAGAAGGACTTCACAATATGCCTACCTGACACTAAAAAGCTTAAAAAAAAAAAAAAAGTAATGTGACTTGAGGAGAACATATGCCTGAAAGCATCAAGGCAGATGATGTCAAAAGTGATAGGTGGCAGGGTAGTAGAAGAGAAAAGAATTGAGCCAGCATCAGCTGCAGTTACAAAAAACTGATTTTTTCCCCCCCGATGGTAAAAAAGGAGATTTTCCTCTCTTATTAACAATTCCCTTAAAAACTATGGCAAGAATTTTAGTGTTAGAAATACTTAGTAGTTCTTTCATAAGGAATGAAGACAGTATTTTATGGACAGCTCACTAGTTATTTTTAGTTACCCAGTATGTCTGTAAGTTCAAAGAGAAGTCAGAGTAACAATTTTGCATCTTTGTATTGTCGCTGCTACTCAACAGCAATTGGAAAAGTTAAATGAAACTCATACACCTTAATTGAAACATTTTATGTGAGAACAATCCCAGACGTTCATTTAATGGTCATTTTTTTTAAAAACTAGTTTATGGCATAAGAATTTTGCACCCCAGTGTGACATGAAGGTCTCTTGAGGCTGATGTCTGTGTGCACAATTTTACTGCACTGTGGGTGTAGCATTCAGCATCCTGCCTGGCAGCAGTGCTCTGGCTGTTCTGGGATGTTCAGATCCACAGTCCGAGCACAATGGGGGTGTTTAACAAGCCAAGTCTGCACTAAGGCATCTGGACCAAAGTCCTTTTCAATATCAGTAAGATTGAAATGTGTTCCTAAAATGAAATAGAAAGCCAGAAGAATCTTCCCACTTAAGCATATCCTTCTATCTCTCCCTCACAGTCACATTTTCCATTTCAAAACTTTGAGAAAAATCAGACTAGCTACATCCAAGGCACAATTTAGAAGACCAAAATTCTCCTTATTCTGTAACGTTCATTCCATGAATTGTTTTCTCATAAAAGTGACTGCATAGTACAAGGGGGGAAAAAAAAGTATGTTCAGTGTTTTCACTTTTCCTGGCAAGTTTTAAAGTGCTCATCTGATGATGAAATTTTAAGACAACCACTGGTTTTAACTTACTAATTTCATGTTTTTCTTTTCTGTTTCAGGTTCTTGGTTGACACATTTTATCACTTGAATTTGTATCATGTAACTTCTATTTTGTTTTTTGTTTTTACCATTTTGTAAACCAATAAACTTTGATACCACAAAACTGTCTGATGTGTCCCATCATCTACAAAAATTTGCTCTGATTTTTTCCTGTTGCACTGCTAGGAAAAATAGAGAAAATGGGCAGGAATTGAGAGAGTACTTTAAGTTCTGAAGGATAAGCATTGCAACTTGGCAGATTTTGTTACCAAACATTCCAAAGTAAAATAAATCAGAGTATGCCAGGTTCTCCTTTTGGGGTGCTCTAAAACTGCTACAGTGTCATGCAGCGTTTGGGACATGTAGATGGATGCCTCCTTTTGTCTCTTCAACTTTGTAAAGTCCCAAGCTGTTTTCACATAGATCTCATTATTTTAAATTCATGAAAGAAATTTTTCAAATTTAATTGAGAACATTCAACAATGGGAATAAGAGATGTGGAATCCTCCTGAAGCTATTGTTTTAAGCAAGAGGTTTCTTATGTGTTTTTGATTCTATTCCTCTCTTGAAGTGCATGCTTCCAAGATAGCATGGTACCTTTCTTGTTTAATATATATTTTAATATGGACTTCAGGACAAAATATCTTACAATACATCACAGCCATGGTATCTCTGTCATTTTTAACATGTTTTCATGTAAATGTACTCACAAATCCTCTTACTTCACAAGAGTGCTTTAATCTTGGTTGCATCATTTTTTAGCAAGGACTTTACCCAGAAAACTGATTTTCAGAGTGCTCAATCACAGTATGTACTTTTATCTGGAAATCCCAGTTGCAGATGAGGTAGAGGTTCTGCAAATGGTGAAAGGGACTTGTCACATTATGGAAATAACCTACCACTGACCTACTGTCCATACAAGGTATCTGATTGTACACCTCAACTCTCTGCATAATATTCTTATATTCTACTCAGAATTTTGGGTATGCTTTAAACACCACCTGTTTCTGTATTGTTTAAATTGTATTTGTGTTTCTGAAATGCTTAGTCCTCTAAAACTGCTGAAATATGAGAATACCAAAGAGAGTTGTTAAGGTTCAACATCAGGTTTCTCAGCATATGAATTTGACACAGGTCTATAAAGTAAGATTTCTCAGTTAATAGTTATCTGTTGTATGACCACCTGTTGTACTTAAATTAACTTGAAGTCAAATCTTTTTTTAAAAAAATATGAAATATATTGATGTCATTGTTTCAAATCTTTGCAGAAAGAGTATTTTCCAGAAAACTTTTAATTGAAGTAACAAAAGACCTTTATAAAACAGCAAATGACAAGTAGAATTTCTATTTTCAGCCATGCTGTGACCAATGCATGTGAAAATGGTAAAGAAAGAATGAAGTTTTAATCCCACAAGAAACTTATATTTTAGAGGGTTCCTAGGTACAGTGACCAATTATGAAACTGTTAAAGGCAGTTAAAGTCTGTTTCTGCAACAGACTGACTTCCATAAAGTCTAAGGGAGCTTCCATTTCCCAAGGACAGATGGATCAATTAAATACTGACCCTCAGGCATTATTTAAAAAGAATTTTTTATCTGTACTGAAAACTTTGTGTGAGTTGAGTTAGACTGGCTAATTTGCACCAGTGAAATGTTCATGGACAGTCAGACTACAGTGAACTGTATTATTCTACTGCTCTTGGGCAGACTTGGCTACTGTGAGGGAAAAGAGCAATAAAAATAGTCAGAGCTTGGCTTTATTCTTAATGGCTTGCTCCTTATCTTCATGCACCTTGGAGGAACAAGTGAAGAGTTCTTTGCCTTTTATTTGTTCAGTCATTGCAGAAGCAAATAATATTACTGATGTCCCAAACACTAAGGATGGTAAAGATCCCAATGAGATGAGGGCAATGTCATAACTCAGTTTGGGGGAACACATCCAAAATCAAACACAGTCTGTTGCCCTTTACAAATTACTTAGTCAAGCAGGAAAGTCAGTGAAGCAGGGTTGTCTGGTAGTGAACAGAGGGTTGCCTTGATTTCCGTGTGGAAATAGCTAAAGAATCATCCTTCATTCATAATGAATATAGACAGGATTAGTAAGCTTTGGTTGCTCAATGCCGTGAATTCTGTAGTGGTTTAGATTTTCAGGTCTTGATTTCACAAATTTTGTCTTACTCTTTAAGTTTTCAGTGTCAGGTAGAAGTGAATAGTCCTGAGAATAATGAGAGAAGATTACTATTACTAAGCAGTATTTAATTAAGATAGAAAATGCTCTTCTTGTGATATCGTATGAGAATGACATTTATTTGCATCTTTGATGCTGACCACATTGATAATGAAGCACAGCTGCAAAGTGTGGAAATTTTCAAAATAAGATGAAGGCTTCTATAAGTTGCACAGAACACCACAGTGGTGGAGTAAGTAGCAGAGCTAGAGCTGGACTCTCAGGCTGTCCTATGAAAAGTTAGACTACTCAAGGAGCTCCAGTGTGAATGCTCAGCAAAAAGATTAATAGAGAAAAGAGTTTTTAGGACTGGAGAAGAAGGAGAGATGGTGTGCATTCCCAGTGAACTCAGGTTCTCTGGAGTCAGTGGAGAGAGTTCTATGGATTTATTGGACATTGCACCTTGCTGCTGGAGGGTCCTTACAGACAGAATGAAACTCTTTGATCATTGTGGCTCTTTTGGCTTGGCTTTACAGTTAGAAAGATGAATGTAATCAGTAATCATGTGCTGGGAGACACTTGTGACACATTAGGTTAATGATCCTCTTCTCTTAATTCTCTTAATCCTCACATTACTTGCGCCCTAGTTAAAAATTAAAAGCCTCGAACATAAATTCAGCACTTTGTCTGTACACAGCAGTCCTGCACCCAGGGATTTGGTGACATTTCAGGCACCAACAAAATATGTAAATATGAATGCAGCTGCTTTCTGTATCCATCTGGTATTGGTAGCAGCAGAGCTGCAAGCAAGGTGATTCGCACTCTGTATTATGAACCTCTGTCTTAACTGCTCACTTTTCCCTTCTTTGGTTATTTCTTTCAGCCAGAAAATATGCAAATATATACATGGACATTGTAGCACTGTAACATTTTGTATACAGAACATGTACAGAGTACCCACCAGTGGACTTGGAAAATACATCAGTGCTTCTTATGCTCATGAATGAAAGGAAATGCCAGGACCTCTTAATGCATAACATTCTGGGCCTGCTCATTAATGCAAACCCACTAGGAAAATGTCTCATGGCAATTTGACCTTTCCCAAACAATTACTCCTTACTCATGGTCAATTAGAAGGGCTTTCCTCACTTAAAAAAATATGAGGACCAACTAATCAGATACGTAAAATAAAGTTATTGAAATGGCAGCTGATTTTTTTTCTAAGTTAAACTTAAGTATTTTTTTCCCTCAACATGGAATAAATGCCTACATGGGAAACTCCTTTTACAAAGATTTAATATAGCATGAGCACAGGAAATTGCCTCCTTATTTAGTGTTTTTACATCTTTGCCAATGGGTGTTTAATTTTTGATATAACACTCTTGGTACAATACTGTCCTGCCTTGGCTATGCAGTACAAAAAACATCTGAGGAGTTCAGTGAACAACTTTGTGGGAGGATAAGAGGGGGCTGAAATTTGAGTTGCAATTTGTATTGCAGACATCAGCTTCTAATTCCATTGCATTTTTTAACCTTCAGTGTGGTTACTCTGGGGGTATATTTGATTTCAGTGTCTTATTGTGTGCCCTCTGTGGATTCCCTACACCTGGATAATAGTGCTGTAGACTAAACTTTAGGCTGAAATTAAATATGCTGAGATTGAGTGTCTAAATCTTTAGAGTTTGTACTTGTAGAGGTGTGATAAAATGTCTTCTGATGTGAAAATCTCATTTACAAAGAAAATTGGTGACATTTTACAAATAATTCCTTTTTGATGAATATTGCAAGTGCATTTTGTGTTCTGTTGCAAAATTTTACACATATTTCTATGTGCATATGGATTCACAGACTCATAGAATAAGTTTGATTGGGAGGGACCTTTAAAGGCCATCTAGTTCAACCCCTTTACAATAAACAGGAACATCTTCAACTAGATCAGCTTGCTCAGAGTCCCATTCAACCTGACCTTCAACATTCCCAGGGATGCAGTATCTACCACCTCTCTGGGCAACATCTTTCGGTGTTTCACCAATCTCATGATAAAAAAAAAGTGTCTTCGTCTAGTCTGAAAATCAATATATATTGATGTTATATATAAACCAAGCATTTTAAATGCAAAGGCTTGGGATTTTGTTTTTCACTTCACTGACTAGCAGGTCAAGGGAGGCAATTCATTTCTGAACTCCACTCTTGTCACAACCTCTCTTGTTGGGAAGGATGGAACAGGGAAGCCCTGTAAATGTGATTGCCTCACGGAAGATTTTAAGAATGTAGAAACAGTGAGATTGAAATGAAGTGGCATACCAAAACCCTAGTTGATGAATACTTGAAAAGCTGGTATGTCCGGGATGAGTAATCCCCTAGTTTAGGTATGCAAGACCCTCTGGTTGGTAATAGGTATGGTAATGTAAGGATTCTTATTGGCTGTATGCAAATACTGTAGAATTTGTATGTTACAAGAGATTGGTTAGTGGAATTTAGAATATTCAACATAGAAAAGGATTTATTGCATTGTAACCAGAACTTAGCTCTCTTGCTCTTACTCCTCTTGCTCTTCTCCTCTTCTCTCTTCTCTTCTCTTCTCTTGCTCTTCTCCTCTTTTCTCTCTCTCTCTTCTCCTGGCTCTTCTCTCTCCCCCTTGCTCTCTTATCGGCTCTTATCTCTGGCTCTTCAATCCTTTGTTCTCTCCCCCTCCTGGGCCAGCTCTGAGCTGCTGCAAGAAGCTCTAAGCAGGGTCCTTGCTTGCACCCCATACCTTTTGTAATAAAACTTAAGTTCTAGGATCCAGCTTATAGAGATCTCTCGTCTCCGTCCGCCGTCCCATTTTAAGCCGGGCACGCAACAATCTTACACTCCCTGGCATGCTCTGTTCAGCTCTGGGCCCCCCAACACCAAAAAGACACGGACCTGCTGGACAGAATCCAGAGGAGGGCCAGGAAGATGATCAGAGGGCAGGAGCCCCTCTCCTAGGAAGACAGGCTGGGAGAGCTGGGCTTATTGAGCCTGGAGAAAATAAGGCTCTGGGGAGAACCTTACTGTGCATTCCAGAACCAAAAGGGGCCTTCATGAAAGTTGGACAGGGACCTTTTACAAAGTCAAGTAGTGACAGGACAAGGGAGACTGGCTTTAAACTGAAAGAATGTAGATTTATGTTAGATATTAGGAAGAAATTCTTTACTGTGAGAGTGGTGAGGCACTGGAACAGGTTACTCAGGGATGTTGTGAATGCCCCATCCCTGGAAGTGTTCAAGACCAGGTTGGATGGAGCCTTGAGCAAGCTGGTGTAGTGGAAGGTGTCCCTCCCCATGGCAAGGGGGTTGGACTAGATAACATCCTTTCCAACTCAAAACAATCTCTGATTCTATGAAATGTCTAGGTCTTCTATGTTTCATCCACAATTCCTAACTTCTTAGGGTTGAATTTTATTGAAGTCTCATGTAGACAGAGGAAAATCTCTCTGGTAAAACCAGCTGCAAATCATTGTACTGCTGATTTCAATGCATCACTTGTGTAGGCAGGTCTTGTAGCAGTAACTCAACACCTGTTAGACAAAGAACAGGTCAATAATCCCTGGGTTTGGGACTGGTGCTGTGCTATAGGAGGTGCTCAGCAGCCCTTGATGGGAGCTCATTTACTTTTACTAACAGAAGCCAACACAAACTGTAGGGTCACTTGCTGTCTGTCTCTTTCAGCTGGAGACACAGTGATTGCTAAGGACTGGCAGCTTATTAAAACAGGTGATACATGCTCTGACATCATCTTGGTATGCCCTCAAGGCCTTTTAAGTTACTTTGCTTGTAATAAGAGGATGCCAGAAGACCTTTATAGTCTATGTATAGACCGTATGCATATATATTTACACAGCTATAGGGCAGGCTTGCAATACATATCAGGCTGTATATATCTGCTTCAAATTTGCTGCAATTTCAAAGCCACTTGAGTACATCTTTCTCCTGTAGTTATCTTTCTAGAATATAATCTGTCTAACAAATGCCATCACAGTCGTACGCTCGAGTGCGTGCTCTCGTGCTGAGAGATGTCTGTGGGGCTGCAGGCTCATCCCATCAGTAGATCATCCTGCATTAATGCCTCAAGCACTAATGCCAGCAAAGCTGTTCTGAGTTCTCTTAACTGATAAGTGACTCTCACTCCTTATCAGCATAACAAGTAATAGCAAGAGCTTTGTAAACAGAGAACATCACTAGGCTTTGCTTTTCTAATCTGTCCATATCCTTAATCACCCAAGAAATATGAGGACGTGGCAAGAGAAGAGAATCTGAAGCTTTTAATGAAATGAGGTGGTGGAACAATTGCCACCTCATTCAGTCAAGGGTATTCCTAATGCAAAACTTTGCTCTCCTTTCATATTTTCATTGGCCACTGTGAGGAAATTAGCATATAGGGAAAGGTAGAGATCATCAGTGGGAGAAAAATTTCTTTCCTTACTGCCAATAAGTGATTTTGCCTGAAGGGGGCTGCCAAAAGTTCCATTTTATCACTGGAAGAGGAGAAAGTCACCAGTTTGGGCAGGTGGCTGTTGGTGGAGGCCATCATTTATTGTGCAGTCATTGTGGCCAGGTAACTGCAAGCTGAATTCAAGGAGTTGCATTTCTGACACTTTAGATTTGGATTTCAGCTACAGTTATCACATACCCTAGAGCCATGCCAAGCCCCAATGGGAATATGGTAAGAGTTCTGCTTCAGGTGCAGTAGATAACTTCTTAAGGTTTGAATATTTTTTCATTGCTGCTGTTGTTTTTTGGATAAATTGACACAGTTTGCATCTGGAGGGGCTGTATTGTTTTTTGTCATCACATTTTATGCTTCCTGGCAAATAATAGCTTTAACTTTTCGCAGAGCAAAGCAGAATGACTCTGACATACAAGTGTTCCAAGCAGAGAGCTCAAAGCTCCAATCTCCCCTTTCAGACAATATAAACTGACAGTGTGATTATGAACCTTCAGAACAAGAATGTGCTTTAGAGGCTCAGGAAGTACTTGCCAACCATAACTATTAAACATAGAACCTGCAGAAATCCCATCACTCAAATACGTGTATGAGGCATTTTATTCCAGTAGTCCTTCTTCGCAATGGCGTTAACATTTTCATATTTAGATACATTAAATTTGTTATTAAAAATGTTTCAGTGGTAATACCATATATATTTTTTTTCTATGCTTGATGATTTTATGCATGCTTTTCAACATAACTCATTTGGGCTTACCCTGTTTTCCTGCAGCAGTTAAAATCATGGAAGAACCAGAATCATCGGGCGATGACATTTTTGTTACATCCAGCACTTACGAAGGGTTGCCTTTCTTTACTGGTCCCAGCGATGTCTCTGGAGCTGGCATCACAGACGTGCTGCCATCAATAGCACCGCTGCCTGCAGCCACCAGCCTGTCCTACAGCCCCTCGGAGATCATCGAGCAGTCCCTCGAGCTGCCCGCTTCCCCAGCGCCGGCCCCCGAGGGTGTCCCTGCGGATGGCACCGGGCTGGGAGTGCAGGACATCGCTGCGGAGCTGGACCGGATCGCCGTGAGCACGGCCGCGCTGGACGAGGGGGAGCCGGGCAGTGGCTTCATCCCAGCGCTGGCCACCGAGCCCGCAGACACCACCCCGGCGCCCGTGCTGAAGTACGTGACCACCAGCTCCATGACGACTGCAGCCAAAGGCAAAGAGCTCGTGGTTTTCTTCAGCCTGAGGGTAACCAACATGCACTTCTCGGATGACCTCTTCAACAGGAGCTCCACAGAATACAAAGCACTGGAACAACAGTTCATGCAGCTGGTGGGTGAAAATCAGCTTGAACAACACATGTGGTAGCTGGGTGTGGTTTAAGGGAATGCACTGAAGTGCACAGCATTTTAACAATACTAAACCTGACTAGAGTTCACTCTGATAAGCTGTATTTTAAAGGATCCATAAGCCTGGGATGCTCTTAGAGTATGAAGACAGGTTTTATGAAGTCAGTGATGAAAGATTTTACTTGATCAAGAGAACCCAGATGTAATTTATTTGTCTTTTTCTTAGATCCACGTCAACAGTACAGCAGTGCTGATTATATCTGAGGCTTGTGTCTGCTTGCTGCATTTAAAAATAGGCTTTTAAAAATATATCATAGCATGGACTGTGATTAGATATGGATTTTCTCTGTTGGTACAATAGGGCACAGGTCAGCTCAGTAACATGACTACTATACTGTGCCCTAACCTGCTTGGATTGAATGAAAATAATTAAAGTTGGCTTTTGAGTGAGGTAATTTTTTTCTCTTCCAGATTAATAAACTCCCCAGCTGCTATGCATTTCATTACAGGGGAAATTGCTGCCCATCCATCCCAATACTTTATTGAGAAAAGAGTAGAAATCCAGAAGAAGATACTGTTAAACAGAAAAGTTAATTTGTTGGTGGAGCTTAACAATTGTATTAAACTCAGGGAAATAAATCTGTGATGTGTGTACTTGATAATGAAAATTGACTATAAGAGAAATGAGTAGCAGGTAGACACTGACAGTAAATTAAAATAAAGACAAATCTCTGTTTTGCAGCTACTTCCATACCTTCAGTCCAACCTTACAGGTTTTAAGCACTTGGAAATTCTCAACTTCAGGAATGGAAGTGTGATTGTGAACAGCAAAATGAAATTTGCCAAGACAGTGCCATACAACATCACAGAAGCTGTACACTGTGTTTTGGAAGACTTCTGTGATGCTGCAGCTCAACACCTCAATTTGGAGATTGACAGCTATTCCCTGGATATTGAGCCAGGTAAGATTGCATTACTAATGTATGTGCAAAATCAAAAGTAAGCAATCTTTTTTCAGACTGTTGCAGCTTCAGAAGTATGACTATCTTGGAAATAACCACATCAGCAAAAGCCTCCCAGTGACAGGGGGGTAATAAGATAATAAAAAGACATTGCAAATTCTCTGCAGACATATTTTCATACTGTAATGAAAAGCTGGGTGGAGCTGTTGGGCTGTGCATGTTCACCAGCTGCTTTTCAGAGACAAATAGAGTGATCTCTAGAATAAGTGCTGGGTGAAGACAGGTGTAAGAAAAGCTCACGTGCAGTTTGCAGGTGTGACATGCAAGTCTTGCACTGGAGTACAGAAACATAGTTTCTGATGATTATTGCAATGTTGTAAGCAAAGCATGGTTTAGAGCATCATTAAATCTTTTTTTAAGGGATACAACATTCAAAGCAAAAGGAGAAAATATTCAGTAATAATTGCATTCTACAGAGACTCACTAATTGAAGCATGACTTGATGTAGTACTCCATAGATTTGTAATTCTAGAATCCCTCTGGATTCATATCTTTCAAATAAGTTTGTAGTCTTTGTTAAACAATAGAAAGTCAGTAACTACACGTCCCGACACTATTTTTACATCAAAAGTTTAGTGTTTTCAAAACCAACACTGTTTTCTAAAATTGAAGCTTGAATCTATTCAGGCTCTGGCAATTATTTCAGGGTTGAATTTAATTTCATCATAATGGAGAAGAACAGTAGCAAAGGTATGCAGATGCCTTTAGGAGTTTTGGTTAAGCTGTCTTTTTATGTACAGATCTATGACAATTCTGGAACAAAAATCCATTTACAATACAGGCAGGCAATTTCTAACCAGTTTTCATTTTATGTATGTCTTTGTGGCTGCTAAAAGCATAGGTAGCTTATGGTAAAGAAAGTTAGGAAATTCACAGTATTCTACCCATCAAATACTGCCATGATAAACTGATGTTTGATGAATAAAGTATTAAATTAGTTCATTATACAATGATGAACTTTGGGCTACCATATGTTCCCTGCTTTAGTAATAAATTTTCATTAAATAAAAATTTAGAAAGATCCTAAAATGCAAGTTCAGAAATAAAATAAAATCTCTCATCTTTGTCCAGTACACTTTACTGATGTGGTATTTCAACATTAATTCAAGAAAACAGAGTTTGTTACAGAGAGCTTGTGGAGGGAGCTGTTTTTTCAAGGCTTATAAGCAGTAGTATAGAGTCAAAATAGAAAAAAATGTGTTTACAAAGCCAGTATATTCAGTACAGGTGTTTCAAAGCCTGATGCGTTTTCATTTCAGCAAACAAACAAAAAAATAAACCCCAACCTGTGTAGCAAGTTAAGGGAGCATAAGCGAATTCCTCTTTATTGTGAAACTGAGAGCCATCTAGTGGTAATGACATTCTACCAAAGCAAAACATGGATGGGAGCTGGCAGTCCAAAATCTATATGGAGTCAGCAGCTGCAAAGGGCTGACTGCACGGATCATAAATAATACCTTAAGAAGTACTTTTAAAAATACCTGCACGAAATATTTCATTAATCTAAATGAAGTGAAAACACAAGATGTAACAAAGTATGCATGTATGTGTTAAGGAAGATGAAATATTACCACAAAAGCTCAGCCCAGCCAAAAGCTCAAGCCAAGCTCTGCTTGTTGTTAGAGTTTACAAGTGAACACACTCACAAAGGACAAATCAAACCAACATGCACATTGCTTACAGCAAAGGGAAATGGTGCACACTAAAACCCACTAGTCAAAAATTCGAAACAGGAAATAGCCATAAAATTATTGAGGGATTATAAATGAACAGCTCTGATGGATTCATTTCTATCACTGAAACCCATCCCATTGTGTGTCTGAGATTTCCAGTACTCCTATAACAAATGCAATCCTCATTTTTCATTTAAATTACCATTAGTGAGCATCTGGTAGGTAGAGCAAGAATGGCTGCAGAAAAAAACTCTCAGCACAAGCTGCAATATCCAGTACAAATCTTCCCTTTAAACTATACAATTGTAAAGGACCACATAGCCCAGCTCATACCTGTATATCTTCTCTCATTTCCTTCTCTGCTCTCTTTTCCTAGTTTTGTCCACTTCTTTTTTCTTTTTCTTTCTGGATTCATACCTCTTACTGAGGCTGTTTCATGGCAAGAACAGGATTCATATCCCCTGGTCTGCTTCTCATCTTTTCCTTTCTAAGGCTTTTGCCCCGTGGTACACAGGAAAAAGGCTTCATGAGACAAGACAGGTGGATGCAGCTCTCCTCCTCATCACCCCATCAGCACAAGCTGGGTTGAGGGGTTGAGCACTGGGCTAAGATCCCTCTTTCTGGCTTAGTTGTTTTTGTTTTTTTTAAATTCATTTCTACAAGCAGAGAATGGGGAAGGAGAAGCAGATGTGTGTAATATCTGTCTCTGATTTGGGCCTTCCCATGAACGTCAGTAGGGTCTTTTTCCCTTAATCTCACAGAGGCATCCCTTGCTAATATTTAAAAAACCAAAACAAAATACCAGCAAGCCTTTCTAACATTAACATACCACAAAACAAAAGAACTTAAACAAAAAAACAAACAAAAAGCCAAACAAACAAACAACCCCAAAACCCAAAACAACAACAACAAAAAACCCAAACAAAAAAGACCTAAACAAAACCCATACACACAGAAAAACCCAACACTACAAAGCCTATAAGCATATATTTCCTTTGGAATGTCACAGTATTTCTACATTGCAGGTCTTAGTATTGTGCAATATTCAATAATCTAATTCCATTCCTCTGTCATGTCCTAAATTATGTGTTTGAGACCATTACAGTTGGAATTATTTCTCACACATAAGGCAGTAGCACAGGATCCATGTGTACAATAATAGCACTCAGAGCAAAAACAAGGTAAAAATATCAAAATGTGAAAATCCTTGCCAGTGAGATGAAAATAAACTCACTAGCAATGGGGTTAATCAGTGCAGATGTCAAGATGAGCTTGCAGGCTCGCTGTGTCCTGTACAGGCAGAAGGCTGCGTGTCCTTCCGTGCTGGACAACATCCCCCTGGTGGCACGCCCAAGTGGCAGCCCACTAAACGTGAGCTGTTTCCTCTGGCTGCCACAAGCCCTGCCAAGGCCCTTGGGATAATGCTGCAGTTAATGATTTACCCATCCCTTCCAGCTGATCAGGCAGACCCCTGCAAATTCATGGCATGTGACAAGTTTTCCGAGTGCATAATGAACGAGTGGACCAAAGAGGCCGACTGCCTTTGCAAGCCTGGCTATGCCAGCCAGGATGGATTGCCCTGCCGGAGCCTGTGCGAGCTGGAGCCCCATCTCTGTGTCAATGGTGGGAAATGCGAGCTGGTTCCAGGAAGAGGAGCTGTCTGCAGGTAAACAGATTGATGAATTCTGTTAACAGCCCCATAAACTATGCTAATAAGCCAAAACGTCGACATTCAGATGCTGTAAGTCAAACTGCAAATACCCTTCTGAAGTATAAATAGTCTCAGCATGGATAAATCCATTTCTGCATGTTATTTTTCACAGAACATTATGATCTAGTTATTTTTAAAGATGCTTCAGAAATTTATTAGAAATTCAGCAGCATCATTGGCAGAGATGACACACACAAAGGCATACATTCCTTTTAGATTTCTAAACACATTTTGAATAAATGAAATAACACATTCACAGTTTTGCTACTGATTACATGGTAGCAATTTTAGAGAAATTACATTTTTCTAAGATGTATTAACAAGGAAATCTTTATTTATATGGACTCTGATTCCAGATCACCCAATAAAGCACATGAAAGCTGAAGCTGCATTCAGGGCTTTCTGAGAAAAAACTTGAAGATTAGCAGCTCTTCCTCACTGCAAATACATTCCTTAAAGATTTTTAAACGCAACTATCTTAAGTCAATACTGAGAACTACAGAGTATTTGAACATATTAACTCTCTTTTACAAAGTATCAAGTTTCTTCTCATTCTAAGACTAGACAATTCAGAGTATTATGTGAAATTGTATACTAGACCAGCACACAGTACCTGACCCACTGTGCACATAAGCAAGAATCAAGTTACAATTCTTGCATTTGTTTATTCTCTCTTAATACTTTGACGAGATTAATGATACATCTTTTACCTTACTTAAGATTAACAGCAAAATCTAAGACCACTGGAGAAATTATTCAAATTACTCACTGTAAGAACCCAACTACCAAAATTAATTTTCTTCAATGGGCATCACAGCAATTATACTGAATTTACCACAGTTTCTGCCAAATTCCTGACTTTCAGAGTCACAGTAGAGCAGCTGCAGTGTTTAGTACTAGAAATCAGCCTGTAAGCTAGAAAGATCCTCTTCAAAACTTTGCTGAGGTAGCAAGGGGTCTGGCCTACTCCTCCCAGACTGATGCACTACAGAAAATAACCTTTTTCCCATTCAGAAAAACCCTGACTTGATGTACAGGTATAGGCAAGCCATCATGAGGAATTATAAAAGTGTTAAAAATAATAAATGAATTTTTTCGTGAATTACAGCAAGCCACAAATTCCCACCAGTGTCAGACTGACAGCTTGTGCAAACTTGTACAGTCAGAGAGAAAATAATGAACTTCTATTTGCACTTGTGTTCCATGTAAATTCACTTTCCCCTTGTCTTAGGAGTAGAGTCCTGCTATTTATAGGAGAACTCATATTTCAGACTTTGCTCCCCAGAGTGAAATCACCAGTAAATAGAATATAGGCTTCAAAGATGTGTGCAGACATTACCTTAAAACACATCTGAACTTCTAAGGTTCTGAACCACAAATGTGATCTGTGGGGTTAGAAATTTGTCAGATATTTAAAATTAATTATTTCCTTAAAATGTAGGTCAGCAAGGAATGTATCAGTGTCTTTTTATTAAAAATATTATCTTTCACTATCATCAATCACATTATTTTCATACCGACACATAATTATTTGTAGTGGAAATGATGAGTTCATATTCAATTGTAGATTTTCCTTTATTTTTAAGATACGCAGTATTTTTTGCCTTGAAATTCTGTACATTTTTTCTCTTCCTTTCCTTATTTTAGATGTCCTGTACGTAGACACCAGCTTTACCAAGGACAGCGCTGTGCAAAATTTGGTCCAGAACCCACACAACCCTTCATTTTTAAACCTCTCATTCTTGGCTTAGGAAGCCTTGGCTTTATTTTCATCATTTTAATTATTAAGATAAGAAGAAAATGCAAAAGAAACTCTAATTTGCAGTAAGCTGCTCACAATCTTTTCTTTCACAATTCAAAATATTCTTTCTGTTTCTTTTGCAATTTTAAAATCTTACCTAAACAAAAATGTTCTGCATTGTAGAAGTCCTACTCTCAGCAGCTGCAATTCAGAAAGTGCTGTGAGGATTAATCCTGCATTTGAACATGATGAGCCCCTTTCTAGCTTTTGTCACACGGCTTGCAGTGTAAGTGCTTGTCTCAGTTCCTCAGAGATCCTTGATCGCGAGGCATTACACGAACTTGAAAACACAATTCAGCCCGGAGGTAAACTGCATGGAAATCCCTTTCTCACCCCTCAACAAACAGCCCCACCTGAAATAACAGATCCACCTTCTTGTATTAACTCCACAACTAAACCAAACTTGAAGCTACTCTCTTGCTTGGCAATTTCAGAACTGAAAATACTAATGCATTCATCACTTTCCACGTTCACTGCAGTGTAGGTTTCATAACTGTACTCTAGAACTGCTTTTCTTACAGCTCTCTTGCATGGCTCTGGCAGTCTATCCTATCTGAGTGCTTCTATTAATTTAGAGAAATAATTACTGGTTTGATTTTTTTACTCTTGTAGGTCACCAGATGAGTTTACAAAACCAGGACTGACAAGTTAGTCTCCGGAATTCTTCATTTCCAGCACCAGCCAGAGAAAACCAAGGTCTGTGACTATTTTCCAGAACCTTAAAAATCTGTTGTATCCCACTGTCAATGTTGCCAGGGAGTCTTCTTGTGGTAATTCCATTCAAAGAAAAGCGTCAATTCTTTGGATGCTTGATATGAAAATTACTTTTTTTTGTTAAATGTTTTTATGTAACAAAGTTCTATTTTGTATAACCATGTGCTTGCTTATGTGGCGATCACTGGAACATTAGAAGGAAGAAGAAATACCTGAAATGACAAATTAACACAAAATGCAGTCCAAAGGGGAAGTTTAAATAGCAGTACTAGATCACTTAAAATTTCAGATCTCTCAGTCTGGTTAAGTTACGTGGAGTTTGACAAGTAGGAATTATAATTTAAACAGAATACTGCTCATATCTCAAGTATTATTATTTGTGGGGGGAAAAAAAGACAGAAAGGAGAAAAACTGAGTCAAAAATTCCTCTAAAATTGGCAGAATGTTTCTGATGTATCTGAATATGTCTTCTTGATAAGTACAAAAAAAAAATTATTTTGCCATTTTCATTTTTCTCAATTACAGCCCAATTAGAAGCAAAAAGGTTTTGCCATAGCTGTCGGCACCCATTGTTATTGTGGGGAATAGCAGAACAGGAGTGCCCTTGGCACTAGCTGGACACTATGGAAGGCAGGATACCAACTACAGGAATCTTGGGCTCTTTACACGTTTATTGTTATGTAAATAAAGGAACAAGCAAAGATACCATAGAAAAAGATTTATTGTCACTGATCTTCATCATACCCAGGTCTGGTCTCTTCAAGTACTGCAGCCACAGTTACTGAGCTGAAAATGGGGGGACTGGAACACAAAGATAGAGATGGACAAAGACAGAGATGGACAAAGAGTTGGACAAAGCAGCAGGGAGTAGCATTTTGGGAAAGCTCAAGAATCAACTCGCTTCACTGCTCATAAAAGCACGAGCACAGATGTTTGCAATTAGTATTTTACACCCACCTTAAAAGAAATGTGCCTGTGGGCAATTGTAGACCAATAAACTTGCATAATAGCTAAACTACTTAAAATTACTACATAGAAAAGCATTAAATATTTTATTAAAGTAATAAAATGGCACATCTGTGAAAGAAAACCAGGTCTGTCATTTAGACCATTATTAGAATTGTCAAAAGTACACTGACAAAACTCTTCTCAAGATCTAGTTAAATAAATTAATTTAGCGAGAAATCCAGAAACCACAAAATTGAAATGGGTTTTAAAAACTTAGATGGTTATTTTTCACTGTTAAATTCACAGTGAATGTTTACATCACCCTTAGGTTCAGTAAGTTTTTAACTATTCGAAAAAAGTCAATGGCAGAAGAAAATGAAAGAATAACAGCTTTCATTAGCTGAAACTAAAAGAAGCACTTTGTTTTCACAACCTAGAAAACTCTTCCAGGGATAAAACTTTTAAAATAGAATACTGCACTTGAACTGAATTTTCAGGAGGATGTGGCTATCTACAGCTTGTAGGCCAAATTGAGAATTCAGTATTTAAATTCAGGTTTGCAATAGGTAATGACAGCAGTGACAGCTTTTTAAGATGTATTATCTGAGTAAGTACAGCTCTATATTTATGTAGGCATATATGAAAATAGGCGTAAAGTATCAGTAGAAACTTAAATAACCTTCAAATCCTTCCCAAATATGAAAAAAAGTCTCCAGTTTAGTTATAGAATCACTGCATGGAAAATTATTGCAAAACTTACTTATGAGAGGGGGTTTTGATTGGGCAGAGTTTTACCCAATTAGTCATTCGAAAACAACCTTTATACCCCAACATCCCTAATACCCCAGAGACTGGGCACCCACAACTTCTCTGGGCCATCTCTTCCAGTTAAGCCTCACCACCCTCACAGTTAAGAATTTCATCCTTGCATATAATAGAAAACTCTTTCAGTTTAAAGCATTCCCTCTAGTCCTACTCCCTGCCCTTGCAAAAAGTCTCCCTCCTTCTCATTACCTTTAGGAAATGAAAGGCCACTATAAGGTCTCCCTGAAGCCTTCTCTTCTCAAAGCTCGATTCTTACAATGAACTACAATTATCTTAACAGATTTAATGTCATCTTGCCTATCGGCTATTAGATAAATAGTACATTTTCAAATGTCTTATGGGACTTTCTCTCATAGGTACCCAAGAAAGAAGGTCTGCATTATTCAAGACTTCAGGATGAGTATGAAAAAAACCAATCAAAGATTCCTAAAGATACAATATTTTGGCTCATAAATCAGTGCACATTAAAAAGAATAGTTTTACTGAAGGAAAACAAATGACAAAAATCAGCAGCAGTAAAATGCCTGGTAGGAAGTCCCCACTATTAAGATGCATGCATTAAGCTTCTGGTGCTTACACATCCTAACTGTTTTATTTGAGAGCTGAGTGCTAGAAACAGATTTTGCTCAGATGTGACATTATTCAATATTGTGTGTTACAACCGTTCTGGTAAACATGTCAATGGAACTTCAGTGCATTTCTATATCCCTTTATCAACCTTCCTTACACACAGAATGGAGAACAGAAATAAGAGCTGTCACTGACCAAAGGCCACATTAAAAGCACCCTTCATTCCCTCCCTGAACACTTACATTGCAAATCACACAGAAGTTGGATTTAATTTTTCAAGGGTTTCTATGAACATCAGATTCCAGATTTTCTGTTAATAAATACATCATTTTTACACATGTACATATTCACTTAACTGTCTAATTTCTGGTGACAGTGAAACTATCAGGTTATCCTAAGACTTCAAACTTTTTGCTGAGGTACAATATGTGGAGTTTCATCTTTTCAGAACATTGGATTTATATTCACAAGCACCCTCCTGATAACGAATAGATTAGAATTGCACATGAGCACCTATAGACTCAGTACCCAAACAAATAATTTTGAAAGGTTACTGTTAGTTTTTGTAGGAGAAATCCAAGCAGACAACAGGTGGCCATGAAGTATTTTGTAGGCTAATTAATTTATGCACTATGAATCTGCAATCCTGATTCAAGTACGAGCATTATTTTACCTTGAGTATATATCTCTGTTTATATCCTGCACCAGTGCTGTATTCGGGCACTGCTTGGTGCACACCAGAAGTCATAAGCACAGCTCAAACCGAGCCTCTGCAATGTTCATGACTATCCTGGATGACAGCTCCTCATCCAGATGCGAAACTTTCGTGTATTCAGGACAGCAGCTGATTTTAGTGACAATCCTTACTTCGCACCGAGCAGTCACCCCAGCAAAGACTGAACTTCAGTTCACCTTCTCAAGCCGGCTCAAAGAACTGTTTACGAATCCCAAGCAGCCGCGCGGATCTGCCTGCGGAACCGCTGGAGCCGGCGGCTGCGCGCGGATGAAGGCAACGCACCAAGAACACAAGGTCGAGTTTCTACAGCTGAAATAGTGGTTTTACTTACTTTATTTAAGTAGGAAAGAAAAGTAAAGAAGAAACCTAAGATGTGGTTTTACACAGTAACAATTCAGAGTAAAATTACTTTAAAAATACTTTTTGCAGGGCACCGGAAGTCGTCCTTGCCTACAAACGCTAGCTTCTCATTACTGCTCATGTAAGCTAAGAATGCATTAAGAATGCTCACAGCATTCCATTTTTTTCCATTACAAATGTATTTTTGTATGTGTTTAGTGTATTTCAACTTATACTAGTTATCATTAGTCAGATTAAAAAATAAGTAATTTTAAAATGTGTATTTTAATAATGATTATTCATGATTGTATTTATCACTCTCAACTATTAATTACCAAATATTTGCTGGACGTAAACCTTTTGTATTTCAATAAAACATAATAAAATTATTTACTTGAAAATTTCAAAGGGAATTGAAGCGATATCTAATCTTACATTAAAACTCTTCACGTTACTTTAAAACTGATGTAAAGTTACAGTTGGAGACAAAAGCCAAAAGGAAACTGAAACAAAATTACATTTCCTAGATAAAGTATGAATTACTTGAGTCTTCTTAAATTAAAAAACTACCATTTTGATTTGGCCCTTAAGATGAGGAAGCTCTCTAAGACTGTAAGGGGAACACAAACAAAGAAAACCCCACCAAAAAAAAGCCCACATCTCCATTCCAAAGACAGAGCTTCCCCCACAGCGCACACACTCAAAGCAGCAGAGCTGGTGTCACCAGTCACTGACTGACATAATCTAAGATTAAAAGGATGCAGAGTACACAGCATGACAAATGACAGACATATCAGAAGTTATAGCAATAAATGCTAAAAAAAAGTAATAAAAGTAAAAAGATACTTGTTTCAATAAGGAGTGAGAAATGAAGTATGAGACTTAAGACAACAAAATCAGAATTTTCTAATATTGGAATGTTATTTTGGAAGAACACTTGCCTTAGAAAGTAAAGACAAAATCTTTACTAGAATAAAGCTTTAAAAAGTAGGTTTAAGCACCAAAAATATCTCATGGAAAAGCAGCAGACAGTATCAACAAAAGAATATTTTCATCTTTCTTATAACTTAATTAACCCTTATGCTTCAACCCTTCAAAGACAAAACAGTAAGATACAAGTAAGATTTCAACATGGAATGTGTTTATTTTTTATTTTCAATTTTCAGTACAGTATTAGGAGGTCATTTAAATACTTAAAATAAAGATTTTTGAGAAAAACCCAGGGGATTCAACTAGGTAAAGAAAAACACAATCTTATCAGAGGATAAAAGACAAGTTTTGAATGACCTTAGGATCTTCAGAGTAGTATTCTCAAGAAAATGCACATTCCTGGGTCATCTAGTCAGGAATGCAGCTTAATGTGGTGATTCTCTTCCTCTTTGTTTTGTGGAGCATTTTAAGCAGATCTCAACTATAATGGACAGCTTCACTGACAGGCAGGAAGAATTTTTTTTTTCTTTTTAATTAAACACTCAGCAAAACAAGCCCATGTGCTTTAAAAACTTGATTATAATTTTCTCTATAATTGTAGATCAGAAGGGCATCAGATCATCCCACAGTCCTAAGGAACAACCCTCTCCCCTCCTTTTATATTTCCTCTCCAAATCAACCAACTGTAATTATCTGACACAGTACAAGGGACCATGGAAACAACTGGTAAGCAGTAAATATTGCCAGACATGTAAAAAAAAACCAATCTGAAACTAACTGAAAATTAATTTTGTTTCACAAAAGGATAAGTAAAACTAAGAGCAAAAGCTGCTTTTGGTGAGGAGTGAAAAAAAAAAGAGGTGGGAAAAAGCAGCCTGCTATTGTGCAAACTAGAATATCCTGACTTCTGGAATGCATATCCTGCTTCTATCAGGCATACTTCTGGAGCAATGCTGAGAGGTGAGAGCATCTCATTTGAGATGTCCAGCCACCAGACCCTCTTCCCCTATTTCCAAGTCCATTTTATTTTCATGATAGCTCATATCTGTTAGTCATTTAGAAAATTTTCCCTACACCCCATTCTGAAGAATAAATTTTCTTTGCAAAGCCAGCCAAGGAAATCTTGGCATAACTAAAAGAAGAGAGCAGAAAAATTCAGTTAATTTTATTTTAAGTTCCCTGCAGGTATGTTTACACACATACATACAAAAACATTTAAGCACATATATGTGTATATACCTAGGCATGTAAGCTTTTGAGGTTCTTTGCTTACTGTGTTCGGTCCCATAAGATCCATGGATTTTTAAAGATATATACACTGAGTTGGAATGTGTTAAGTCAAGAAGCTAAACGCAGACAGAAACAAACATAGGTCAGGTCAGTGATTTTTCTTCCTCGGTTCACATGAGCGAGCACAGCTTCTTGCAGTGCTAAGTGTCTGGGGACTGGAAGTTCTCACGTTTTGGTTCCAATGCAGTAACACATTAAAACAGTAATCTAAATTTCATAAGCTGCACCTTTAAACTCATGCAACACTGTACAGGTTTGCACACAGCTTTCCAGCCAGCAGTGTGATACACTTCTCTTTTATTCTTCCAGCCAAAAATGACTGTTTCAGTGAAGAATTTGGGTAAAATGAAAACAATTTTCTCATTTGCAATCATATGACCAGGAAGTAGGGTGAGTCTGCAGCAGAAGCTGATTTCCTGACACAGTGGGTGTGTAGAGAGTTAAATACCACTTGAATATCTCCACATTATTCCCATAAGGAATGCATTTAAAATAACAAGCAGACTGTGGCACGCAACCACAGTCTAAGGTCAGAAAGGAGCTTTCTCTGTGCTACATAACCTCTTGAAAATGAAGTATATTTATGCACTTAAAACCTAAAGTTTCCAAGAGGTTCCACGCTGAGTAAGGAGTGAGGAAATTATTTTATACTGTAAGCAAACTGTCAATTAAAAAGGGCAATAATTCATTTTTAAATCAGGCTATGTAATTGGACATCAAGCTACTTATACTTGGAATTTCTATCAGAGAGATAACAAATGGTCATGTTGGATTTGTTGAAATAATGGCAAACAAGGCAAAGCAATGTTCACAAAAGTGAAATAGATGCATCTTAAAACTGTATGAAATTAATGATTCCCACCCACAAAAACTCCCCAAACTGCTTAATAAGGGAACTGTTACAAGCTATGAAACTTGACAGAGGACATTAATACAGAGCTCAGCATCCAAATCACTATGATATTCCAGTACACTAAAAATTGTAGCTATTTCATTAGCACATAGTATTAAGATGCATTATGTTATTGGACCAATTTTTTTATGCAGTCTAACAAAAGGTACAGACCTTTGCATATCTCATTACAGTTAAAATAAAGAGGATTTCTGAGGCTCAGGCCTCGAAATTCAGTTAAGTTATACTGCCAGCAAAAAGCTGAACATATTTTTCCCTTAATGCTATCCTTTATCTTATATACCTTCAGATACAAGGCTTGGACAATTTTGTGTAATACATTGAAATTACACTATCTGGCTAAACAAACTGTCCAAGAATTGCTAATAGAAATGTGGTGAGAAAAATGAAGTCTAAAGCAGATTTGTACTAAAGAGAAAAAAAAAATATCCATGAGAGAAGTGGTATAAGCCTTAAAGAGCAGTACATTCTTTGAGGACCTCCAATATTACATTATTTTGATGTCTATGAATGCTTTTTTTGGAATGTACAGAAAACCATTTTTCTTAAACTAAGACAGAGAATGCATTAAACAGGAGTTTATAGGTCTCAAGTTTAGGAGGATTTCCCATCAGGTTCTGGAAAAACAAAATTCATTAAATACAGACACTAACCAGTTTGCAAATCAGGACATAAAATGTCTCAGATTATATAAAAGTATACTCCAACTTCTCCGTAACAGAAGTCAAAGCTAAGGCCTCACAATTCCAGTTATTAGAAATAGCACATTCTCTTTACTAGGCCACCACTTGAAGCCAACTACTCGGTGTTCTAAAGAAGGAATCTTATAAAAAGGTGGTTGCAGTGCAGTTCTTTGCAATATGTACCCAAGTACAGACAGATTGCTCAAGAGTGTTAAGAGTTATAACAGAAACTGTTAAAGAAAATGCATTGTATAAACAAAATGCAACAAACTACACTGACTGAAGCTTCTTCAGGGTCCTCATACCTAGTAAAGTTCACTACACAAATTAAACATCATGAAGTACAAATTAACAAACCACATGATTAATAAAATCTGTTCACTTTATATTAAACACCTCTACTGTGATGACAGGACGTTTGGGCCCCCTGCAGCACAGAGGAACTCTTCCCTTTGTATGGCGGGCGCTCCGCGCCGCATGCCCGGTTATTTCAGCAGGTTCTGCAGCATGGCTGTAGCGTACGTAGGGCGCGCTTGTCTGCTTGCAATTGCGTTTTGGAGGTACTGGATGCCTCCACAGCGCTCCCAAATTTCTTCAAACTGTCTCGGTAAAATTTCAGCCCCTCGCTTTCGGGTTAAGCCAGTCTCTTCAAGGTTAAGCTCACACATATCCATGTCATCCTTACCTGAATTTGTAAAGGGAAAAAGAAAATATTATTTACATCATTCAAAGGTCCCGTTAATAAAGGTGAGATTCTTGTTTATTATATTTTCTGTCTGTAGATCTGGTTTGCTAGTAGACTTCAGAACTTATGAACAAGTCCTCAGATACAGGCATTTTTCAGTTCCTGTTTTTTTGTTACACTGAGAACACTAAAGTAGTATGAGAATAGACTAGTATCAGATGCTGTAATTGACAAAGGTGTGTTTAAACAGCAAGCAAAATGGAATAAAGGAAAGAAGCTGAAAGATCATCATCTTGATATATTCTTCTGAAACCCATTACAGAATGACAACCACATTTGGATTACATACACTTTCAGCTTCAGACCACTTCACAGTGAACTGCTTTTCATTTGGTTAAACGTAGCAAAGCAACTAAGAATTCTAGACTTTGCATCAAGTAGCTTATCTGTCAGCCTACTATCCAAAACAAACAGTGTCTACCAAATAGTACCAACATAAGCAATTCAATGAAATGATATGCGTAGCTCATAAACTAAACTGTAATCTTATTTTTAACAGGTACTCACAACAGCAGTGCTACTTTTAGCTATAGGCTTTGGTACAGAACAGCAACAGTTGGCATAAGGAATTCTACTTAAAATAATCTGCAGAAAACAAACTTTTGTTGCTAGTAAAGCATAATGCTGAAGTGAAACAAATTGGCTATGGCCTTCTCCTCAATCTCTAAGTCAAATACAAAAACTCAAAATACAGAACCGTAAGTACCACTTCTCCAGTGTTTTCTCCCCTACTTATCACCCTCCAGAAAGGAGGATAACTTTCACTACCAGATAAATCTGTACCTATCCATTGCAACACTTATTTTAAATTTTTAAGATTAAAAAGCTATTCTCCTATACTAAGTAGCATAAAATGGGGTAAAAGCATCAGTTTGCTATTAGCCCCATGCTATGGAAAGACAATGCACCATATGCACAAATTGTTTTGATACAAACTTGTAATTCTTTATAGCTAACTAAAAAACAGTATAATAATGAGTACCACCTTTCCCAGATAAATTGTGATGTTTTATCTTCATGCTGTCTCCAGTTCAATGAATAATGTGAGGACTTGTAATATAATAAAACCTTTTACATTTGGATTCCCACTCTGTCTACAGCTTCCCAAACTGAAGTGTGTGTACAAGTAAAACAGGATTAGTTCCACTTCCAAATGATATTCTGAAACATTTGGCCACCATCAAGAGAATTCCCGAATCCTCAAATTCTGCCCAAATTCTGCTGATGGGGAAAAAATAAAAGAAAACAGAAAAACCAACCAAGCAAAATAAAAATGTTTCTAAAGTTCGTTATCAACTCTGAACCTTTTTGAAGTACCAGTTTTGGTCTCGATACTGACCCGCTACGAGCAGGATGGGTGCCTTGTCAGGGTGGAGCTCCATCTGCCGAGCAATCCAGGGCCCGTCGAAGTGCGCGTACCACCAGCCCTTCTTCTTGTTCTGGGGGTCTTTGTACTGGTCCGCAGGGCGGATGAAGGGAATGCGGAAGTAGCGCTGCTGTCTGTTTATTTCAATCTCCTGTTGTCTGCCTGGTAGCTGGGCTGTGGGGTTCTGTTGTGCTATCATACAAAAAAATCCCCCCAAAGATAAGTGAACAGAACAATTAGCAAAATTAGAAAGCCGTATCACTTGCTTTATTAATCAGCACATTAAAAAAACAAACAAACAAAAAATCAAAACAAATAATAAAACAAATAACACCCCCCTCCCAAAAATCCCAAGAGATTCTCTCTGAATTCAAGGTCATCTGAAGTCTCAGCAAACCTAAAAAGTAATCTCATCTCATATAATGTGCATTCTGTTAATCTCAACAGCTAAAACTCTGATCAGAAAAGGCTCATGTTAACTGCTGTAGCTACATGTTGCCCAACGGCATGTTTAAACAAAACAAAGTAAATAAAATAACATATTCTGCTTTAAATATTTAAAATAAAACTTCCCATGTAAAATTTCTTACCAATCAGAAACATTTATCAGTAATTGCTTTAGCTCAGTCCATTTGTTTGTAAGAAAATATCACAGTGCACAGAAGCATTTTCAGTTACAAACATAAAAAGCATCACTTGATGTTTGACAGTCAACACAAAAGAATGCATAATACTGTTAGAGGTGACTAATTTGTTAATAGAAATGTTGACAGTAAATACTGCTTATTACAAAGCTGCCACCAGACAATTTTCTGCATAGATTTCTGTATGTAAAAATTAGGCATTAGAACTCATTACTGGCTGCTTTCTTCTTCCAAGGAATTCTTTATTTCAGACCATTAAGATCAACTAACTGAACTTCTAAAGGAGAAAGTTTCATATATATTTTTGGTAAGTATTTTCCACATGCATTTTTGGACTTTTTGAGTTCCCCATATTTCAGACTCTGGAGAGAAACTTGCTTTCAAATAAAAGCACATACTCTCTATGTTAATTCATCAGATGATCAACTGTCTTAATATTACATATACACTAACATAATTAGTTTTCAAAAGTAAATGCTCATAAAAATGAGATCCTTTCCTTTGTTACTGATCTTGTTTTAATGCTTTACACCACCATTAGATTTCCTGTCTTTGAACATTTACCATTCTCTACAGAAGAAAATCAGTATTACCTACTTATATTTTTCAGCATAAAAGGAATGATTAGAAGTAAATTCAGTTTTTTTCCTTGTCTACTGAGCAATAAAGGTAATTTCTGAGCTAATATTTAATAATATGAAAAATGACAATTACTTTTAATAACATATTTTTACAGTCATGAACAGGACTAATATAGACTAGCACCTGCATCTTGAAATTTCTACTGCTTATATTCAAGTAAAAAATAATTTTTCTAAACCTGAAGAGCAGAATCAAAAACTCCATATGTTATACATATCAAATATCTTTTCTTTTTTTTTTAATGTGTGCAGTAACAATAAACATAGAAGAAAAAGCACCCAGATTTTAACAGGTAAATGCAACTTTTATACATCAACTCTGATAAAACACGCACCTTTCATGGAGAGAGAGATTATAAAAACCTAATTCTATTTTCTACAAATTGCCTGAACATTTATCCCAGCATATCAGTGCTTTAGTATTGACTAATACTTTTTGCACTGCAATGGTAATTGCTAAGGCTCATTTCTACCCCTAAGCATATCTAAATCCAAGGGAAAAATCTAGAGAACAGGAATGCTAAGCAGCCAATGGAGTCTCTACTTGGTTGCTAGAGAGCTATGGCTCTTTATTCAGAAGAAACCATCACCTGAATGTTAGTTTGTGTGCTGGGAAAATAGTTGTTATATTACGTTGATTCCAGAGTTTTGCTACAACAAAAAGCCATGTTCACACAATAAAAAAAATGTTAGAACAAGAATGTTATTTCATGGTATGGTTATTATCTTCCAATAATTTACATAAAAAGTTTATTTCACTCTCCCTTCCCATGACTCCTGCAATGGGTAATTTCATGAAATAAGTACATCTGTAAATTACTAGGATAACATATAATTGCCATCAGATGAATAACATTGTTAAATTACAATTTTTTTTTTACAATTAACTTTGATGTACATGTGTAGCAAAACATTGGATCAATCAATGTTAGTATAGAGCTCTCAAGTGTTCCTATTCTTCAAAGTTAGCTTAAACAACTGTCTCCTCACTTACTTGAGTTGCTCAAAAATGGTGCAAAATCTGTGAACAAATATTACATGTTGAACAAAACGTGAAAGTGCTGATCCTTTATAAGTTATGGTTTCATTACCTCAACATTTTTCACCAATGCTGGTAACAGACAAATGGGAATTCTAGTTACAACATAAACACAGATTATAAGTATTTCTACTCATTTGCTACTTCTGTTTTCATCAGGATTTAACCTTGAAATTCACTTATAAAAACCTAATCACTATAATAATTTGCAATTCCTGTTACAAAGCCTCAGTGGTATACATGCTAAGCACAGACTGTTCTGACAAATCTGCTGGTTGTCAGAACATTAATGTGGTACTTTTCTTCTTTGACATTTCTTCAGGGAAAAAACTTCCAGACCTCTGTCAATATCAACAATAATATACAAACCAGTGCTTAACTTCTGTACTGAATGTATGAATTTAATTAAAGGATACTTGTAAAATTACATTAAATCAATTAAGAAATGGAAAGAAAAAACTACATCATTTGAGGCATATATCCACTGACATCAGAAAGACTTTCACCTGAAACACCTAAAAAACCAGAATTCCTTTAATTATTTGCAGTATGAAGAATTACACTGGCATTAACATTAAGAGTCTCTAAAGGTCACTATCATTTTTTTCTGAACTGCAAGATTCCCTTCTTCAGAAATACAATGCTGTACTTCAATTAAGGTAAAAAAAATACAATGAAAAACATTGAAAAGAATGTGGCAAATGTCTGAATAAAAGTGATAATAACAGGAATATTCTCAGCTTTGTGTGCAAAAATCCAAAGATCATCTGCTCTTTGATACTTCCAGTGTATGAAAATTTTACCCATTTAGCTCCAGAGAGAATGTGTGAGCTCAAATTCAAAGCAATTTACCACCCTGCAGAAGTGCTTCAAATGCCTTTTCCTGCCATTTCAGTCATAAGCTTTTCTAAGCACCTAAAACCACATATCAGAAACAAGGACCCATTCTTTGATAATATCTTCTCTGGATTTTGCCTGCCACATATCCAGACTAAAGGTCCCTGAAAACCTCAAACTCAGGTAATGCTCAAGCAATGCATAACTCAAGTAAATGAATCAAGGGGAAGAAGGACTGAGACTACTGCCTAGAGCATCTGCATTCCCAAGGTTGTTTATTCTCCATGTCCCAGGACAATGCCTTCATCTCAGGCTCATGTGCCTCTGGGGAGAGCACTTTCTCCCCATCTTCCCTCTCCTTTGTCTCTCCCATGAATTGTGTGGCAGGAATGCAAATATCAAATATCATGGAACCAAAAGACAAAACAAATGATCTGACTAAATTATTCTATGCATTTACTGTGATTCTATAAATTTCTTAGATTCCTTTTATAACAGACTTGTGAGGTGGGATGTTGGGACAATAACAGTCCACTCTGTAAATATCACTCCAGAAACCACATATGTAATTTTCAGGTCTGGCAGTCTAAAACTCCCACACCTTCTTGATGAATGTAAAAGAAAGTCACTCACTCTTCTAGTGACTCTCTCAGAGTGTTCAGCAACACTCTGATTAGTGTGTTGCTTTGTCAATAAACATCTGCCTGTGAAATAAGTAGAATGACATTCTAAATAGAAAGCCAGATCTACGCGAAATTTGTCACCCCATGAGCCAAAATTGCAGTATCAACGTTCACAGATTATTTAAAAGAGGATGTAACATGATGTATGTAAGCAGTGATGCAAACGAATTATTAGCATCTTTTTAAAGTATCTACATCTATGTCTACATAGGCATATATTATGAAATATTAAAGTAGCACAGCAATGAACTTTTAGCAAAAATGCCGGCACCAGCATCAGTAGATCAAGAACTCTTTTAAACAGATGTCAGATGGATGTGAGGAAAGGTTTTAAGAGAGAGCTGTTCAGCACAAGTAGCTGGGTCCACTGAAATATTTTAATTTCTGTGAAGAATTTGCCAGCTTCAATCTTTCCAAAATAATTACCTTAAATCAACATAAAACACTCCTAAAAATTCCAAGTTTCTTCAACCTAGCAAACCCGAAATCCATTCCAGAAATGTTTTCTTTAGAATATTATCACCAAAATTATTATAAACACAAAATGCTCTCTCCTCACCATAGTCTGTGACTGATTTGGGAGCACGCTGCTCTGCTTCTGCATTGCGTTTCTTATTCTTGGATTTCCAAGCATGATACACCTTTAGCCTTCGGTGGAACTCTTCTCTGCAAGCTGCCAAGAGTTCAATATCTATTCCAGAAAAAGGAGAAGGGAAAGCATGAGTGAGAAAAGGCAGAAAAATTATTCATTAAATGCTTTTCTATATTGATAAGGTATATTATTTGAGATCAAGCCGTAACACTAATATGATGAAATGTAATATAAAAAACCTTCATTCTCTGCAGCACAGGGACTGTGTTTTATGGCCCAGAAAGTCCCTCAGTCTGATGAGTCCTTTTCTGCTTTAGAGTAAAGGCAGTCCCCAAAATAGTTGTTGTACTGGGACATTTAGATCAGTGAAATGCTAAAAATATTTCTGTTAACAGTATCTTAACACAAGCAGCACAGAAACAAGTAAAAAAAGATTAAAATGCACTGCTGAACATTATTTCTGCAACTGAAAAAAAAAGAAGAAAAATGGCAATTGCTTCGTTTTGCATTCTTTTTTCATGTATCTATTTTAATTTTTCTGAATTCCATTATACTAAGAGACTGAATGATGACAAGACCTTTTCATTAGTCATCTCAGAGCATCCAAGCTGGCTTCACGAGGAATGAACTCCACTTATTACTGCACCATCTATGCAGCTGAAAACATTGTTCCAGTCTTGCATATGGAAAAACAGTAAAAAAGAATGAGCTAGTTTCCAATTTCTACATCCAGGAAGAAATTCTGAGTGATTTTAAATCACAAATTAACCAACTGCTTTCAATAAGAAGCAGGAAGAAACAGTAATATCTAAAAAAGGAATTATTCTTATCTGTTTCTATCTTCTCAGCATTGAGGGCAAAGTGATTAATGCCCCACTGTAAGCTTCCAAAAAGAAGTTATACATTTTGAAAATTAAAGAATAATATGAATATCTAAGACAGAACATATTTTTACACTGTGCTTTATGTGAAATTTTTGCTTTCTTTATATTTTGGTGACAGGAAGAAGTGATAGCAAAAAAATTCTTAGAACATGCAAATTCTAGGTAAAGCATAATAACTACAATTCCCTCTGTGGAAGTACATCAAACTGAGTGAACTTAATTAAGAAGTTATATATAACATATGTTTTATGGCCCAAGCCATTTAATATCATAAATATATAACCCCTAAAAGACATAAAAATGGAAATTCTGTTTCCTTAATACGGAAATAGCTTCATGTATTTTTCTTTTGGGGGTAAGAGAATTTTTTTAATTAATTTGTTATTCACTCAAATTTATAAACTTTCTATCTTTGTTATAGGAAGAAAGTAACACCTTTCATATAACTACAACTTGAACTCTTTCTCAGAAAAAAACCCACTTACCACAGGATGTGTTGATTGTATCACGAAGCTCTGCGTATTTCCACTTACTGAGATCATGCTTCTTAGCACCAGCAGCAGCTTTTGTGGCTTGCACTGCAGGACCCCTGCAATTATTTTAAATATATGTGTGCATTTTTTCAAGTATTAAACAGGAACTGTTTTAAGAAGAGATCTCATGATCAACATACTTATGACCATGCAGAATTCTAAGACAAAATACTATAATGTTTTCAAGATGTTCAAATTATTAAGAGAAAATGAAAATATATTTTTATGCACAGAATCATACCGTAGTCTGATTGGCCTCCTAGAGATTAAAAGGAATTGTCATTAATACTGTTCATGTATGGAAAGACACATATTCTATTTATCTCATCCCACACTGAAGTACATTTTACTTAGTGTCAACCAAGATGCAGAGAAGAAGGATTGGCTATACACATTTTTAGTTCCATTCAAAAAAAAAAAAGACAAGGAAAAATATTTCTGAAGTAGAACAAAGAGATGGAAGAAAAGGTATTTCCTCTTCTATTTAAAATTGATCTAGGACAAAATTCTTGTTCCAAAGCTTGAGAAAATATGCTGTCTTGGACAAAAACATAACTTACGAGAAGAAACCAAATTGATTCTATATTGGCTGTGTAATAATGGCAATATTTACTCTGGGGTTGGGGGTGATGATATTGATCATGAAGAAATACCAAGGTAAAAAAGACCACTCAGACAAAAGGCTGATCAGTAAAAAAACTCATCAAAACCCAATGCTTTCCAAAGGCAAAAGGTTTTCACCATGTAGGTAATACACAAGTAAGTCAACAGCAAATGCAAGTGAGAAATTATTACTAAAATCTCAATCATCTTTAAGAAAATGTACAAGGTTTCCATGTACAAAATGAACATTAGATATAAAGATAAGCCTGAATTCATTTTTCCCCCCAAGAAATACAGTATGGATAAGTGGGAGAACCGTCCCTCAGGAATGGCAAACTTCCCGTGGATTATTTGCTTATAAAATTATAAGTTCAAAACACTGCAACAATCAGTGATGATCAGCACACCTATCAAGGACAGACACATGTTTTTACCAGCCTCTGCTCATGACTAGGAATAAAAATTGAATTCTTTCAGGATCTGAGGGAATTTCTTCAAAAGAAACTAAATTGTTAAAAAGGTAGCAAAGTTCTTGATGTAATAAGAAAAAAACAGGCCTTTTCATTGGAAGGTCTGTTTGTGCAGTAATTTCTTTGTGGGACAGGCACATTATTAATAGGTATAATCTAGTGAATATTATTTTAATGTTTATTTTTCCATAAAGGTCTCATGTGGTACTATGAAGTTTTATGTTTCTTTTCCTTTTTTTAATTAGTAAGTTATAAATAACTATTACAACCTGAAATTTTTTCTTTATGCAGATACAGTAGTTTTGAAAGTAGAGATAACAAATGCAATTTAAATTTCATTGAATAAACCTAATGTTCTTCTTAATAACAACTGAACCATCTCTTCAGTATAATTAAAACTACAGAATCTTACTGCTGCAGTAGTAGCTTAATGACTACTCATACTATTAATCCAAGTCCACACATAGCTTCCAGTTAGAGTTGGCAAGTCTGACTTAAAAAATTAACTCTGACTTAGAAGTACTTATGAGTGCAAAACAAATTACTGGACAAACTCCTTCAAAATAGATACTTTAATATTTTGTTATTATTGGCATACCTGTAGGACATTAAGGATTCCTGATAAGTAATTTCCACTGCCTGGTGTCTAACCTTCTTGAACCTAATTTGACAAATCCTAAGGATCTTCTTTATTTAGCAACATTACTCACCACTCTAAGAGTTTGCTGTCTGATTTAGCACAGCAGAACTAGGCTGCATCCTCTCTGGTTAAACTAGTAATCTTTAAGAATACTAATCCAATTGAATGGCTTAGTCTTTCTATAAGGGTACTCCTCTGCACTCTGAGGATCACTTGCTTGTTTTCTACACGACTTTAAACATAACAGCCTGGCAGTAAGAGGAGCATCACACTTTACATTCAATTTTCACTGCTCCATATGAGAGTTATCATAAACAGCATTTTCAGACTAAAAATACAAAAGATCACTCTTGTGACAGAAATTTCCAGTGTATGCAAAGTGAGATAAATTTAGTTAAACAAGCATGCACTGAGAGGTATTGCATTTTGAATTCAACCAAAACTCAGAGCCTCTGATTTTGTCCCAAAGTTTTGTCTTTTTTTTGGTACATGAAAAATTAGCCACTGTCATTGAAATTATGTCAATGTATGCAATACAACATGGCCATTTAAATTCACATGTTACCTTAGCTACACACAATGTGGTTTATTCCTATCTTAAAATAACACTGTAGGAAAAAAAATTAGTTACCAGTTGCATTCCAATCATCCATGGTACCACAAGAAAACACATCAAACATGAGATTGATCATCTTCAGACTACATATACAAAGCTTAGTAACTTGTTAAACAAGATTCACTTTCAAAAACTCTAAAGAATTTTTCTTCTGTAAGCTTCATAAAATCAATGTCAAAGGTTATTTCTACCCTCAAATTGAAGAAAACACTTGCTGATCCAGAAGAAATCACAACAATTTCTTTTAACAGAGAATTAGCATTTTACCAACTAGTATATTCAGAACAAAACCTGCATTTTTCTTTCCTTCTACATTGTACATAAAATCTTGCATTACTTTCAAGAAATCTCAGAAGGGGATTTTGTTTGGATATCTTAAGAGGGTTTTTAATATGGTCTTACCATGGTAATTTTCAAAACTGCTTCTATTTTAAGGGAACTCTAATAAGAATATTTTCTCATTAAATGCACCAACAGCTACATTACTGTTAAATGACTTCATTAACTTTGTGCTGAATCTGTAGAAATATGCCTTTAAAAGATGTGGAACCTTGTTTTCTGCTGTCACAAAGGTGAGAGCAGAAGAAAGCTGTAGAAGCATTAACAAAATTACAGAAAATTACATGGTATGTGAACTATTCTTATTCTTTTTCAATATAATCAATTAAAATAGCAAAGAAATAATTGCTAAAAAAAGGTGTTGGCAAAGGAAATTTATCTGAAAGAAATAATTTACTTAACTGCTTATCACTTTAAGAAAACCCAGACTCCATTACTTTTAATTCCATATTAATTCAACCATTTTTTGTGATATGTTTTTATAAAATGATTGATTCACTGGTGTTATACCTTCTCACCTACCTAGACAATATTTCTGACATTTCTGTGGCCATTTGTTCCCTACAAGAAAATTAGTAAATGAGCATAAAATAAATATATTGATATAAAAACAGCCTTTATAACTGTGAAAGTGTCTTGACAATCAAACTGAAATTAAATGAAGTGCACAGGAAATGGCTACTTATTGTAAATTATTTCCATTCAGACACACACACAAACATACATATATATATATGTATACTTACACACAGTCATGATTCTGTAAAGAGCAATAAATTACATAGAGCAGTGAAAAATGGATGGTGTGTGACAAACTTCACAGGAATTATATAACAATTTTTGAATAGATGTTATTTGGTATATTTGATTATTAAAGGGTTTATTAGACATAAGTAAAGTAGTGAATATAAGGTATTACAAACTGATTTAGACATTACAGATGCATACTAATAAAGATTACTATGGGGTATTAGTATATAATAAGATAACAATTTCTTTTGAATAATTAGTGCGGCTTTTATCTATTAGAGCATTCAAATGGAAAAAAATGCCATACGCAGTCATTTGTGGCTTTGTTCCATTGGCTCTGCAAATAGAAGACATTTATGTTAGACAGACTACTGCCTAGTTAATAGCCTAATAATCTGAAGCAAGAAAAGGTGGTCATAGCATTTCCTGCTCTCTCACATTTTCTTTATTGTGAAATTTTTTTATTCCTATTTTTTAACTGATTATATAGACCTTTTTCCCCCTCAATTTTGTCATTAAATCATGACATAAATTATAATATGGGGGAAAAAAAAATGTACAAGTGAAAGCTTCCCCCAGCCTTTCTGTCCTGTCTGATCTTTCACAATCGAAGACTTTGAGACACGCTACTGATCTATTTCATGCTTGGATAAGCGCATCACAAGAAATGACAGCAATCCTCCTGCAGCTGCTCTGGGAACAGGATGGGTGCTCCTTCATGCAAGCTGTGAACAGAGCCAGAGTCCAGCTGCTGTACTGCAAACCCACAGGTGCACACATACAGCACTGAAGACGCCACATCTGGACATTTCTGGATCGTTCCGATGCAACTCTCAGAACAGATACACTCACTAGCTTCTGTTGGTGTTATATGCTCTACTGTATGTTTCAATAAGCTGCATAAATATTGCCCAGCTGAAAGCAGATACCTATTATTTAAATGCCTTTTTTTTTTACTTAATTGCTAATCACTACCTTAATTTACCCCTGGGTGCAGTAAATCATGTATTACACATCCTTTCAAACTGTGGATGAGTAATAAAATTATAAAGCTAGAAGAGGTCCAGCATATCCAGCACATAATGATGGATCTGCTGCCAGAACAAACAACCTTCTTTGACTGAAGACAACAAACATATTTTTCAAGAAAACTACTAATACTTATGCACCTTGAAATATCTGTGAAAGCTCTGAAAGTGAATACAGCAAGATATTACAAAGAAAAGATATAAATTAGTGGCACTCATGCTCAAATATAACAACACAAAAGTGTAGCATCTTTCTTAAAATTGAGCACATAAAATCTCCTTTTTCGTCTTCTTTTCACTCCACAGTTACCACCATATAATGGAAAATATCCTTTTATTCATGCCAATATATAAGCATGAGAACATTTTTTACAAAACCGTGTGAAAACACTGCAGAACTAGTACACTGTATGAATTCAATATGAAATCATACATGTTCTATCTTACTACAGCAAAATTTAACAGGAAAGGTATATATACTTATAGAAAAGTCAGTGATTTTGGTGTATCACATGGAAATATGTCAGTCTCATATGTAGCAGATGGTAGACTATAACTTCTTTAGACTCTAGCAAAATTTTGATTGTTATCGAGTAAAAGAAGTCCTGAGAATTTATGATTTAATTATTAAATTACATATTTTGTTCTAACCAATAGTTTTCATTTCACTGATTTTCTGTAGCTGCTATCTTTAAGGCAACTCCTGAAATTACGTGAAAATCTATCCTCTGATTTTAGTAGAAGTTACTGGGGCCTGAGTAATATTTTAGTTTGATTTTAAACAAACCAAAATAAAATTAAAGATTAAATTAAAAGCATTCTATTCAGGTTTTGAATGTGCTATTAACTATTTGAAGTAGATTAGAAACAAGAGAAAAATTTTCAATGAGATAAAAAAGATCTTATATAAGAAAAGATCTATCACTTCTTTTTTAGATTTAGGTATTATCTTGTTCAAGAAAAACTTTACATTTTTATGCTAACATGTTCAGACCATTCAGCACTTCCCAATCACTAAGGTCTTCAGTCTTCTACCAGCTACACAGCAGAACTGTGCTAGCTACACAGCAGAGAGGAACTGGCAGTGAAGGAGTTATGATGACAAGTACTTTATCATCCATTCTGGGATTATACAAGAAAGACAAATGTCAAAATCACCTATGAGCAGCAGGCAACACAGTGGAGATGAGAGCTTCACTGACAGAAAAGTTATGAATTCTCTGAGCTCTTGTCTATTGCCTCCCTTCTTTTATATTTAAGAGAACTTTACCAGGTCACAACACTAGAGTGACTTTGTGTTTACCTTCAAAGCACTGCATCAAAATCCAGACAGGGAAAGTGATGGGGCACTAGAAGAGGCTTCCCAGGGAAGCTGTGGATGCCCCATCCCTGAAGGTGTGCAAAACCAGCTTGGATGGGGCTCTGAGCTACCTAGTTTAGTGGAAGGTGTCCCTGACCATGGCAGGGAGTTGGAATGAGATGATCTTCAAGGTCCCTTTCCAACCCAAACCATTCTGATTCTGTGAATAGAGCATGTTAGTCTCATCAGAGACAATATGACAGCTATTGTAGAACTGAGGGAAAACCCACAACTATTTCAGTGGTACTGTCTAAAAGACAGTATTGAACATGATAAAAAAAATCACCCACCTACCTCAAGCAGGCATACAGTTATTAAAAAACAGTATACATCTAGATGAAATTTGGGTAGCCAGCTGAACACATCTGGGAGCTTGTAACTCCATAGCAACCTAGGGGATTCTCTTGCAGTCATTTCAACAACAAACTGAGTGGAGTCAAACCAATAAAGTCACCGATTATGTGATCAAGTTCATAGGTCCCTTTATGCAACTTGACCAAAAAGTACCATTTTTACTGGAACTTTTAAGTTGCTTCTAAGGCATCACCTTTCACCCATGAAGAGCTCTTGCTTTGCAGTCTGGCAGTGTGGTTCTGTGCATCAAAAGTTAAGCTCTTCTTATCACACATCAAAAATTCACACAAAACAAGACTAACACATAACATTTGAGCCCATTGATGTTAGATATTTTCATTCCACTTGAAAGAAACTTACAATTTAGGGCCCAGAAATTACTTTTATTTTTACATTCAAAGAGAGTTTCTTGTTAAAAAAAAAAAAAAACAAAAAAACCCACACAAATTCACTGTACAAATGGAATCATCGAGTCCTAGCAAAGATGTATTTTATTATTACTCACCATTGAAAAAATTCAATTTCCTACTATAAATGAGTCATAAAAATCAGAATTTTATGTTTGCCATCCTTGTTAGAACTCAAAAAAAAGAAAGAAACTGCAGCCATATTCGCAAGCACCTACAAAATTACTGATGTAGCAAGATTCAAAATGAAGAAAGCAAAAGAAAATCTATTTTTAACAAATTTCAAAAGTTGATTTGAAAAACATTCTTATACACTGACTTAAAAGCTCCATTTAATGAACACAAAGTTTCATAAACCCAACAAGAGTCTCTCAAAGGGATTAGGATAGGGAGAAAAAAAACTACAGAGAGAAAAATGTATCTACTTAACTCCATACCTGCGCAATCCTAAATCAAGCTGAGCTTCATCACTGATGAGTTCTGCCTCGCTCTGGGCAATTCTCATTGCAAGCTCATGGTCACGACGCTCCTGTTCAAGCACTGCCTGGTGCTGGGTTTCCTCCTCCCGTTCTCTAGCTAGCTGAGCCTCAATTTCAGCCTGTAGTAGAATAAGCCACCTTTAACCTTACCCAATCGAAACCAAAATGCTACATAAGCAATAATAGAAAAATATGCTAAACAGTATATTAGATTTTGAAAACATGTATAGTTTATAGAATCAAAAACTGAATGGCTTTAGTATTTAGTTTGATCCAAAAAAAATGAAACAGCTACAAATTGAATCTTGGTTTTCAGTTTATCAAATATTGTCCACCACTTATATCGCCTTTTCAAATAAAGTGTTAAGTAATTATTATTTATTTTTAAAGAAATATATGAAATATTTTGTTCACTATTATAAAAATTAGTCTTCAAAAGTTTTTAAAATCATTAAAACTCAAATGAAACAGAGACCACAGCTACTCCTCCACAGCACTAACACAACACTTCCTTGATATTCTGCTCTTGGCGTTATAGGACTTTGCAATCGGTGTTATTTTGGATATAGGTCTGTAGTTCATTTTGGAAAGGAATTAAGACAGCCACTAGAATTCTCTGTGGAACTGATCTGACTTTGATTTTAAGCAAATGATAAAACCTCCAACTTAGTGCAGTGCAGGAGCAATTCAAATATACTGCCTCTGCAGAGACAAACAACAACAGCAGTTTACCATCGTTACTCCACAAAAAGCCTTGCACACACAGTAAGTAAAACAGGACCAGCCAATTCATACCTTCAAAAGGCACATACACCAAGTTTTAGCAGTGCCCAAAAATTAATAAAGGAAACAAAGCTGCTTCCCACCTATCACTGTGAAATTGCACCAGTAAAACACTAAAAACTGTACAGTTACACCAGTGACTTTATCCTGCGAATCTCATTTTAGGTTAGCTGATAAAACCAACCACCAGGAGGAAAGATAATGAGAAATTAACTGCATGTGGGAGAATGAAACACCTTACAGGATTATGTATCTACTTGAATCCAAACATAGCATTTTAAAGTGTAATTTACATTCTGCACTGCAGATATCCGCAGCTCAGAAACAAAGAAACATTGATAAAGACAATCACTATAAATGTTCTTTTTCTCATAAGACTGCTACCCCAGGTCACCCAAGCAGTCTCCAAGACAAAAGGAAAAGAGGGATATAGGGGCAAAACACTTCAAAATGAGAGCTCATTATGAAATCAGTAAGAATTGCCATAAATCAAAGGGAAGGATGGAGGAGTGGGGTTTGAGCTGCGTGTATTTAACGTACATGAATGTAGCCAAAGGAGTTACCAAGGACAGTCCTGCATCCTCTCATTGCTACCAGTATTCTGAGTGTTTGCAGTTAAGCAAGCAAATGACTCAGCTCAAGTCAAGATGTGACTTTAGCAAAAGAATGCCAAACTTGCCTAACATGGACGACCCACAAAACCTTCAAAGGCTAAACTAGAAAGTTACAATGTTGTGTGTTTTTAAAATAACTCTTTAAAACTCTTTAAAACCAGATGCACCTCCACCCAGAATACCTGAAGCCACATGGGAACTAGAAATAGGTGATCTGTCTTGGGATGCCCTAAACATGACATTCACCTTATATTTAGTAATAAAGCAACACTGGTGAATGACTCTGAGACATGCATTTATAGAAAGAAGCCATTAGACTCAGTGAAGAATGTAAGCTACAAAAAAGACTTGTAAACAAGCAAATGAATACAAGAAAACACAAACAAAACCCCAAAACCACCACAAGAACAAAAAACCCTCCAAAGCCACACACAGCTAAAGCATTAACCTGAATACGCTTTTCTTCCTCTTCCCTCTTTTTTCTCTCTTCCTCTTCTTGTTTTCTCTTTGCCTCAATCTCAGATTTCCTATTAGATAAGAGGAAAAGGAAATAAAAATGTATCATGACACAAGTGAACAGGAAATAGTAAGAAATACAAAATCTCTTTCATAAAACTGAATGGTAATACAGAAGTCAGTATAGTCCTGATGACAGGATACTACACGTAAGTAAAACTTGAAATTTTTCAAGTTCATCTGTATTTCCAGCTGCATCATATAATTTATTCCATATGCTCTTCTGACATTTGCCTTATAAATCACTGGGAAAGGAAATGTTTCAACACTGCACAGAACACCCGGAATGCAATCCAAGTGACTCTCCAAGTGAAAGTATATCAAAAACAACTTCATTAAAAAGCCTTTCCTGTTTTCTTCTCATTCTATAACCAGCAACTTATTCAAATTCAAGACTCACAGGCGTCTTTCCTCTTCATCCTTCCTTCGTTTCTGGTCTTCCTCTTCACGTCTCTTTCTTTCTTTTTCCATTTCCTCCTGGATGCGTCGTAGCCTCTCTGCTTCATCCTCTTGCTGTTTCTTCTTTTGCAGTGCGCTCAGAAGCTGCTCTGAGCTTTTAACTAAAGCATCATATTCTTTCTGTATCTGTTCTCTAGTCATTATAGTGGTCTGCAAAAATAATACAGGGGTTATTCTTTTTTATTTGTACTTCACTTTCGAAAGCATATACTAAAAAAAATATTAAGTGAAGTGAGATCACTGAGCACTATACTTAAATCATACATACACCTCAGGGCTGGGAAGCCTAAGTCCATTCTTCCCTTTCTTTCTAAAATCCTGAGGACACATTCCTCTCCCATCTCCTATAAAACCACACAAAGCAATCTCCATTTCATTACAGAAATTAAACAATTTCTTTTCAAAACATGCATTCATATTTTGGATCTTGCAGTTTTAAGCAATAGAAATTAATTCTTAACATGTTAGGATGGAAATTAAGGCCTGTCCATGTGTATTTTACATTATGTTTTTATCTCCTTTAGTGGCTATTTACAGCTCAGCTTTTCCGTCATAGCATAAAATAGTTTTTCTTAATATTTCTGCTATCACTCAGAAAAAACACTGCACTGTGATGTGACAAACTTTTTCTAAAAAGTTATTAGTAACAAATGACAGGCTAAAAATGCTTCAAAAATAACCTTTGCTACAAACACTTTCAAACCTTATTGACAGGTACAATTTAATTTCATTTTAAAATTCATATCTTACTAATAAAACTGCAATATGGGGGGTTTGCTGACCTTTTCTGATGGTGAATCATGATGATAATCAAATTATATCATTTTTATTAAAAAAAAGAACTCTAAGTTGACAGGTTAACTCTACCATCTTTCCAACAGTGATTTTAAATAGAGAAATCTTAATATGGTACACTAAGAAAGCTATCATATTACATAAAACAAGAATTCAGGAAACCCAATTTTTTCTATCAATAAATGCCAGTGTGCTTTCATTTTGTCATTGTGCTTCTGTGGTAAGAAAGAAAGGGCTGCAAACCTGAAGCATAATCATCAAGCTGAATTCTCTTTACTACCAAGTCTGAAAAACCTCAAAACTGGAAATGTCTTTATTCAGTGATAAATGTCTCTATTCTGTGATAAATGCATTGTTTCAGCCCCTATTAAGTTAAAAGGTTCATAATATGCATTATTCCAATAATGAAAGCAACAAACAAATTATTGACAACACTTGTCTCATAATATCAACATGCGTTTTTTCTTTAAAACCTTCAGTGCCAGCTTTGACACAGATACCAAAGTCTAAATCTATGCACCTATTTTCAGGATTCACTTCAGTTATATTTACAAATAATTTTAAATAGGACTAACCCAATGACTGAAAATTAAGATGTCTACATTAAAGTATATTTTCTATTAAGAAAAATGCATTTCCCTTCTCCTTCAGATTAAGCTTTTTAAAGATTCCAGTACCAAGATACGATTTCTCTCATTATTATCACATACCTTAATTTTAGTCATTGAAGCATCAATAGAATCCTCCAGCTCCTTGACCTGCTTGCTTGTCTCTGCTTTCCCCTCCTTCAGAGCACTTACTACTTCATTAAATTTATCAAGTCTCTTCTTCAGTGTCCGTACTTTTATCAGGCCATCAATGCTGTGAAGAAAAGACAGCTTATTTGTATCTTGAGATGACTTTGGAAGGTGATACTTTTAAAGGTTACTAGTCACTCATGTAAAAAATAAACATGAGGACAGAAGCTATGTCTTCTGACAAAACTCATCCTCTCTTGTGAAATTCGAATATTATCACATCAAGTAACTAAATAATGGAGCATTTTCCAGGCAGTCACTAAAATTATTTAGCAGACAGTGACTCAAAATGGAAAAATGCATTTTTGTTTTGAGAATTTGGGTTGTTTTGGTTTTTTGGTTTGGTTTGGTTTGGTTTTTTTCACAATAATAAATTACTAGTATCCACTAGAGGATTTTAATAGGAAGGGATAAAGGCTGAGTAGTGACACTTATTCAAAGAGCAATAACAGAATGAATCAGATAAAACTTAACTACACAGCAGGGAACACAGTCATCACACCCCAAAGGAGTGAGAAAACAAGGCTCGGGAAGAGTTCAGGAAAACTCAAGTTGTTTTAAGAACTACTATTGAAGGCCCCACACAGAAGTTACAACTCTGCAGACAATCTTCCTAAACAAAAAACACTGTCCCGGGACTCACAAATCAGCACACAAAAGTTGAAACTAAATCAAATCATTAAAGATGAGCATCATCTAGCTCAAAAATAAAAAAATGTCAGAAATGCCAAGATTCAAAATGAAACATAATTCTCAAAGGATGTAAAAGAATTTATGAGAAGCCTACAACTAGAACAGAGTTGCATCTCTGTCAAAGAATATAAAGGTGTCAGCAGAGCTTAATGATTGAAGTAGCTTTTCCATCAGTATTCTCTGCAATCAGCTAATGGAATTAATTTCAAGAGGAGACAAGAGAGTTATTATTTCTAAGATAAAAATGAAAGGGAGCCTATAAAGGAAGGTGTGAATGGGTAAAGGACAAAAATTAATGAGCTTAAATTAAATTAGACAGACTTAATAAAAGATTGCTAAAAACAAGGCAGCCACTGAAGGATTTTATGAACAAAGAGCTAAAGAAATACTTTTAGGAAAGGTTCAGTTTTAGTCTATTCATCCTTGGGAAAGAGTGAAGGAACACAGAACCTCTCAGATCCTTCAACTGTACTTAGCACCATTCTATGATTTCAGATAGGTTTAGTTAAGTAAAGTAAACCTCATCTTACAGTCACCAGAAAATATTATTAAAAATCTATTTTCTTCAACCAGGGAATATCTACTTACCGTGGTTTGTGCTTTCTCTTGCAAAGCCACATACGAATAGTCTTTTGTATTTTAATGCAGGCACTGGCTCGATATTTTATCTTATTTTTCACTGTAAACACAGAGAAGATAGAATCTTAATGTTTTATGCAGTTGAACACAACTTCTACCTTCCTCACACATCTGATGTCTCTAAACTGTATGCAGACTATGTGTGCTTGAGAGCTTGCTCTATATTGGAACCACAACATTTAAGAAACAGAATTGCAGAATTCACAATCTTGGGCCAGGCACAGAGGTTCCCACCCAAAACCAATAGGAACAATGAAACGTGTGCACACTCACACGTTTGCACACCCCTCCAGATTCACAGATATCAGTAACCTCTGCTAAAAGTCACAGGCTCTAGCAAGTAGGAAACACTCAGCTTGAAGTCTTAGTCCTGTTTGAAGTGTAATCAAGTAGCCAATATCCACTAGAGATAATAAAGAGACTGCAACTTCACTGAGCATTTATCTACAATATTGGAATGAAAAAAAAACAACAAAAAACCCCTCTAGCATTTGTTCTAATGCAGTCTTCATCTAAAAACTCTAAGTGATTGAGACCAGGAGGCAAGATAAACAGAGAACCAAGGTATTGGCATATGCATGAGTGCTGAGTAATTTAGAAGTGCAACAATAAATGAGTTTTTACAGATTTACTAGAGAAAATATAGATGCCTGGGGATCCAGACTACCTTTAGCATACGGTTTGTGGACACAGTGATGTTTAACCACTGAACTTATCTGGTCACAAAGATGCACTCTACTTCTTGTATGCACTCTACTTCTTGTTTATCTGTTTCAGCTTTGTACTGGGAATAAAATTAACTTCCAATTCTCCATAAAATATTATGAGGAAATAATAATCAATATTATTTCCCTGTGTTTCTAATTTTGCACAGTGACATAATTTCTGTTCTGTCTTTCTGAAAAAAACAGACTAAATGGCATAAATGTCTAGGTCAAACACAAGATTTTAGTTTTACAATCTGAGGCTTGAAATCTGTATCATGAGAATTCAGAAATTCTATTTGCTCCACTATAAACAGCAACAAACAATAATCAATCAGTGACAGATGGAGAAGCCATGACTATGCTAGTCCAAAGGTACAGCTGTGTGGGCACAGGCATGAGGCTTTTAGGATTTTCTTCCCCATTTTAAAGGACAGTTTTCACTCTCCATGTTATCAGAGATTGCTGACATTCTGCATCAGACCTTTCCCCATCTCCCAGACACCTTTACTGAAGCACACTGCAAGTGCCAATCTCTATTCCACACCACCTTATTCCTACTCTGCACACTAAACTTCAAGAAAAATCTCAACAACCTTGAAATCAATTACTCAGACTTCAGTATGCAACCATCTGCTATACATGTCCTTGGCCACATTTCAAGGTGATAATAATTGCTTTGCTGTATTTTAACAAACATTTTGATTTAATAAAACATAAAACACATACATTTAATCACCGAGAGAGAACACCACTGAACTTTCTTCCAACGACTGCAGATAAGCCAGCGATTCACTCGTTTAACCAGCTCTGCTAAGTGATCCGGATCAGACTTCATTATCTGATCAAACTCTGCAAACTAAATGATAATTAAAATAAGTTGTACATATTCAGAGGACAGAGAATGTTAGACATTATTATTTAAGATCATGTTGAGTTAAAATGTTAAAATATTTTTAATGTAAATTGCATGTCATTATATCAGCTTTCAATTAAAGTCAGCAGATAAATTTTATTACACTTTATTGTTTAATGATAACAGAAATGACTGCAGAAACTGCAGATTTTTTATATGTTTGTTTTATGGATGTCCAACACTTGGAATTTTGAATAATATAACCATTTACTAATCAGCAAAAATATCTATTGCCAAAATTTTTAAAAATTAATTGTTTTTCTACATCCTGGAAATGAACCCTGGCCTTCCACAACTTCAAGATGCATCTAATTATCTATCTGTGGGAAAAAAATAAAAACTGAAAGCACTTCTCAATTTTTAACCTTTGTATAAGGTTCCCATTGAAGGCAATGTTTTCTGAAAATGCTGCACTTCTGTTTTTCAGTAATTATATGTCAGGAAGAACATTCTTCTGGGATTAAAATAATTTTTCTTTCTCATGACAATAGCTCTCAACTTCATCTCCTTTCTCTGAACAGAAGCAACAATGCTCAGAATCACAGAAAGAGATTTCAGCTATAAACAGGTTTTACTAGAAAATATTTCTTCTTGGATCTGACTTCCTCTTTTTAATAGTCAACATAACTCTTGGAATATAAAAATTGCATTAGAAATACTGTAGCATCAGCAACAAGACTATAAAATCAATTGTATCAGTATTAATTTTTTGGTTTATTCAAAGAAAATTAACAAAATTATTTACAAAAATCCTGTGCAGCCTTATTTAGGTTGGTCACACTTTTATCAATGTGTTAAATAATATGACCTTCAAAGTTCCTTTCAAACTGAAATTATTCTAAGATTCATAATCACAAATTCCAAGAAAAAGATTACCTTGCCAGGTCTAAAAAACACCTTGGTTAGGCCAAATTTGTAATCATTTTCATTCAGCCCCAGGGCTTTAAACAGGGCCTGAAACACAGAAAACAGAAAGGATTATATTCTACCTCCCTCAATAAAAAACACAATAAACAACATCACAATACATTTTCTCTTCTGGATGATACATGTATTTTTCTTACTTTGCAAAAAAGCCTAGGGTCCAGTCGAGCCAATTTTTCAGGCAAATATTTCTTGTACATGTTGTATAGTTCATGAAATGAAGCTCGTGATGGGAAACCACCTTGCATCAAATCCAGAACTGACACCATCCCTAAATTCACAGAGACACATGCACAAAAGCTGGGATCAGTAACATGCAAATTAAGCAGTGAATTTTACGAT
>VZTB01017974.1:5261-18891 GCA_013397245.1 Thryothorus ludovicianus
GGAGGCGGCAGTGGCGGCGGGCCTGGGTGGCGGCGCTCCGAGCCGAGGCGGCGGAGCGGGCGGTGAGTGCCGGGATGCAGGTGCTGGGTGGAGGGATGGATGGATGGAAGGATGGATGGATGGCTGGCTGGGCGGAGGGAGGGAGGGAAGGGACAGGGGATGCCCGGCGGCGGCTCCCCCGCGCCCGCCGGGATGCGGCCGGCGCCTCCCGGCCGTGGGGCATCGCGCTGGGACGCGGCTCCGGGCGCTCCCCGCTGTAGGGACGCCGGGACTTGCTGCAGGGATGTACCGGGTGTGTTCCTGAGCCTCCCTGTGCGTGTTTGTGTGTTTACACGTGTGTGTTCGGTGGCTGCGTGGCAGGGAGTGCAGGAGGGAGCTGGCCAGAGGCACGGAGTGGGAGCTGCGAGGGATGGGGAGGAAGGAAAGCCCCGACCCCCGCAGCCCCTGGCAGGGGTTCGCTCCGCCGATAACATTGTTCGGGCGCGGGGAGGAGGAAACAATGGAAACTTCCTGGCCTGGGCCTGCAGCCCGTCCTTCGGCAAATAATTCCCAGAGCTGGTCTTCTCGTCATGCCTCAGGCCCTGCTGAGCCCGCGTGTGTGTGCGGAACCCCAAGGGCTGGCGGCCTCCGAGCCCGCTGGGTGCTGGATGGGATGCTCAGGGTTTGGTGGGTTTGCCTGTGACCCGGGTCACGGAGGATGCACAAAACGCGATATTTCTTCCCGTCCCAACGTGCCCTTCCTGAAAAAGGCGCAGTGTGGCATCCTGCGCGTTGGTGTGTAATGGTATGCCCGGTGAGGTGAGGAGGTTGGGTGAGGCTGTGGCAAGCTGATTTCCTTGTCCTGAGGACTGAACCCTTGTCATGTCAGTGTAAAATGCTGAGGATAAACTCTAGTTAGGAAGTGGCATGTCCCCAGGTCTCTGAATTTGCGTGCGTCTTAGACCTAAGAGGTTCCTTCTTACATGTCAGGGAGCAGGCTGGGGAAGAAGGAAGAGCAGGGCAACATGTGTGTGTGAAAGATAAGGAATAAAAATTAACACTTTCCAAATATCCTTGTAAGTTGGGCGGCAGAAAGAAAATATTTTGTCCGCCCTTGCAGATTGCACGGTGCGGCTGAGGAAAGAGTGGGTTGTGCTAAGAAATGAAGGTTGGTTTGCCCTGCACTTGTGGACGAGAAGGATCCAGGCAGCTTGAGCACAGGGAACTGAAAGTAACCAGGCAAAAGCGGCAGCTTCCTGTCCCTGACCAGAGGGCAAAGCCCCTTGGACAGGGACACCCCCACCCTCCCTGCCCAGGTGAGCAGCTGGAGCCAGGAGTTCAGCGCCCGGCACTGCAGGGTGGCATTGCTCCTGCTGTCAGCCTCCCAAAACAATGTCAGCAGCACGAAGCTAATGAAATTCCTGCGTGCAAAACAACCTCGGGTGATGAGGGAAGCGGGGCTAGAGGACTCCGTGTGGGTAGCAGGTGAAGAATGCAGTGCTGATGCTTCTGAAAGTATGACCTCAGTGCCCAAAGGCTGCCTTCGCCTTGCTGTCTGTGTGAAGACTGAGTGGCTGTCATCACTGTCTGCCCTCACTGATGAGGAGGGCTGGGCAGGGGAAGGCTTCTTTCCTCACCTCTGCAAGATGGTATTTGGGGTTTCTTAGTTTTGGCATAGCCTGCTGTTAGTGGGCCAAGCCAAACACGCTTTTTCAAACTGCAGCATTGATAAATCTTTGCTGAAGAACAGCAGTTTCGCTGAACCCTGTTGCTGTTCATGGACTTGGCTCTGCACTGTGTACCTTGATATTCTACTGCAGGGAAAGATGAGTTATGATTAGGCCCATAGTTATGTCCTAAGTATATGTTTTCTGGCTCTACCCTGTATTATGTAGTGAGGTGTCATGCAATTAATACATGCAGGTTTTGACATACAGTTGCAATTCCAGGAACTTGACTGGCATTGCATTTTTATCACTTGTTTTCAAGTGATGGGCTCATCACCTAACAATGCTTCTTTTTTTTCCATCTCTTAGGATTCTCAGTTGCTCTCATTTGAGGAAGATGACCCAGCAGAACCACTTGAGCTAACAGTTAAAGAAGTCACCAGTGTTGTAAAGTCAGCTGGAGAGAAGGTAAACTTTGGATTTGTTGCCTTTCAGTGTACTTTGGGTCAGGAAATGTTTTATTAGTGTCAGTGAAAGTTTTATTTGTCAGTTGATCTGTACCCTTGACCTGTGTTTGTCGAGGCAGGTAAGAGGCTGCCTCTATAAAGAACCCTTGCAAGCTCTCTGCATTGATTCATTAATTTTGCAAGTTGTGAGCAGAATGTGCTCCAGGGCTCCCACCAAGTGCACAATAACCAGGGTTATGCCAAGTTTATAGCTACACCCTCAATGAGCTCACAGAGCAGCCCTCTCCCCCACCTCCACAGTCCTGATGATGGTTCCCCATCCTATTGCTGATGTGTGCAGTGGGAACTTCATAGAGAAGGAAGAAATTTCTCTGCAGGGACAGGCAAACATCTCTGTCCCTTGCTGTTTGTGTGGCTGATGACAGGTTTGCTCAGTAAGGATCCGTGGAACAGGTGCAGAGTCCTGAGGGTGTAGCCTTGACTCTGCTGGACCCTGTATTTAGTGAAGATCTCTTTCCTCCTCTCCCTTTCCTCCTCACTGCAAATACTGGCAGGTGGTTCAGTGCCTGTGAAATTAAAACAAGGCAGAATGTGGCTCCTGGAACAGTAAAAATGCATTAAAAGGGGGGAGAAATCTATATATGTTTATTAGCAATGATAGCTCCTGCATTTTTATCCTAGTGAATGTAAGTTACTGGTTTGGCACCTGCTTCGAATTAGCCTAATGCTTTTCTTTTAGTTTTGCTTTTGTTATTTTGCTTTGCTGGTCTGATTTAGATGCTAAGCAGCCCTACTATGATTCCTTTGAAAACTATGCATGCTTATCTGCCTGATACACAACTTAGAGGCACGCCCTGACTGGTGGCAGCTGGGGATTGTTAACATGCAAAGCTGTTTGTGTACTTATTATTTTCTCCCTTTTTAAAAAAAAATTTATTCCAGTCTCAGTGGTTTCTTGCCCAAAAGTGGAGAGGCTGGGCTTGGTAGGGCTGTGGGGTCAGCACAAGTGTTAGTCTGTGCCACTGGAAGATGCCAGGATGGGAAATTGTGAGGAGAGGGCACTGCTGGGTCTGAAAGTGATCTGCTGTGTCATGTGTGAAACCAGGACTCAAGGGAGAACTGCTGCAAATAAAAGCTGGCAAATAACAGCACAGAATGCTGGTGTCTTGCAGCGCAGTGTCTAAAATGTTGCTGGAAGGGACAGGCAGGGCTGGGTTGAGCCATTCCAGCATTTTTGTCGAGTTGTTAAACTGCAGGCAGAAATCTAAGGTTTCAAAACAGTTTGGACCAATAGAAGCACATTTTAAAATCTATTGGAATAAAACAAGTTTGCTTTCATACACTGAGTTCTTCTGAACTGTGCAAAAACCTATTTCAATAGGCTTATGCACAGCTGCTGGAAAAAGTTCTCTCAATCATTCTTACTCCTTCTGTTAAGGTACAACCCGAATATTTATTTGAATTACAGGGTAAAATAACCTTACAGTGGCAGTCTGGTTGCTACTTTTCCTTCTTCTTTAAATGCATACCTCTCTCTAAACACCTCAGGAGTTCTCTTATATGGTAATTGTGTCTTACATTTCCTGAGGTAATACCCAAGGATGTTTGGGTTTTTGGGGATTTTTTTTTTTGTGTTTTCTTTTCCCCTGTCCTCTTCAAACTCTTAACGTTTGCCTGTGAAATCGAAATCTCTCTCTGCAGCTTGCCCAAAGTCAAAATTCTGGCAGAAATTGGTGTGTGCTGCAGACATGGTTGGAATGCTGCTGCTTCTCAGCTTGGTCCAAGCTGTGGTGGTAGGAACAGAGCTGCTCTGTGGCTGAAGGTTACACCACACTGCCCCTTGATAAAGCCTCTATTTATGTGCTGCCTTCACTCCAATTTTGGGCCAAAGCCTCATATATAGAATGAAGTGGCCTGTTTTCATTGTGTGGTATTGGTTGTTTTGTTTTAAGAAAGTAAACATTAGAAATATTCCTAGTCCTAGCTCTTTCTGCCAGCCTTTCCATTAGTGCAGTCTATTTCCAGAGGACTTGAGCTTCACAACAGAAACAGCAACAAAAAAGACAACAAAAAAGAGAATTCTCTTGCTGGGGACTTGGCACAGAGGGTTTGGATGGAGCAGGCTGTGGCAGAAGTCTCCCTTCTTTTTGTGCTTCTTGCTCAAATGGAAAGGGGTGAAATTCCTTCAGAGTGCCATTCCTTTAATGTCACTGCTGCACTCCTAGCTGGGACCATTCCTAGTTATGTATGTGTGTTTATTTCTGACTATTTTTGGTGGGGTGAACTACCCTGACCGTGATGTACAGTTCCTGTTGTCTTTTAACTCCACATTTTGCTTCAAAAGCCATCCCAGATCTTTGCTGCTTTAATGACTGGGGATTTTTTACAAGCCTAGGTGGAATTATGGCCCGTGGAGACATTTTCCTTGGCTTTTTTTAGTTTTTGCTCTAATATAATCCTTTCTTCTTAACGTGTTTACTCTTCTTCCGTGGTGCTTGCTGTCAGTAAGTGTATTATGAAGGGATTATATTTCCTTCCAGCTTTTGTTTAGCTTGCCTACATAAGTTGCTTCTTAAATATCCTTTTACAATGCTGTCCTGGCTCCTAAGTCTCTCCTATGCACCCATTCTGAGAAGCAGCTCCAATTAAATCCATGTTTTTGAACTTGATGGCTGGAAGGGCCACACAGCCCTACGGGTAAGGTCTCACAAGGCAAGGAGGCAGCTTCTTTTAGTCTCTGGAAGTAATTTCCTGAGGGGTTTTGGGCTCAAATCCACCTCTCCTGTGGCTGTGAGTGCCTTGTTGCATCAAGGTCTCTCTCCCTGTGGTGCTGTCCCAGTGATAAGCTGTCCTTTGTGTGAGCAGTGGTTGTTAATTCTTACACACACACTACGTGTTCTGTATTGCATTCCTCTCCTACATTTCAAGGTCTTCCAGCTTTCCTGTGTGATCACCTAATCTTCCTTTATGTTGCTGCTTCCCAGCTTGCTTTCCTGAGCATCACATTTTCTTTCAGGTTTCTCCTGAGGTATTTTGGACTTTTAACTGTGCAGTAGGTTTGGTGCCTGAAAGAATCTTTGCTAACCTGTTCCCAGCTTTCACCTCCCTGCTCGCTGTGCTGTCCTGTCCCTTTCAAACATCCCAGTCCATATTAATGGGGGAATGATGGAGTACGAGCTTAATTGTCAGTGGGGCGAGCCTACAGAAGTAAACAAGACAACATTATGATCTAACATTCTTCAGAACTGAGTGCCTTGTCAGGGGGAGATTTTGAGGTGGGAGTTTGTTTGCTTCTCTGGGGTGGATCCTGGGTTTGGCACTGTCTGTCTCCCAGCTGTTCCTGCAGATGTGTGTGGGCCTCTTTTGGCTTGTGCCTCATCTGCCAGCTGGGCACAGGGGTCAGGGAAGCCTTAGCACCCCGACACAAGGAACTGTCTGCAAGTGAATTACTCTGCAAGCTACCACAGCACAAACTGGCAAACTTCTCCTGGGGTTTTCTGTCTGCTCATGGTCTCTGTGTCTTCAGCTGTGCTGTGTCTCAGATGCTTTGGAAAGGCTTGCATGATAGTGACTAGCAAATCTAGTTCTGGTATTGATTTATATTCCTCTTTCTGAAATACAAGTATTGCTTCCTGTCCTTGCACTGTTTGATGTTCATTTGTACTTATATTAGGTGGATTGAAAATTCTTCCTGTTCTGTCTCCTTGTACTCCCTGCTTGTTTATTTTATTCCCTCACTCCCCATTTTTTCCACCTGTTTGAATTTGAATGTGTTGCTCTCAAAGGAGTGGATAAATTCACATGTTCCATCAACTTCTGCTTTGTTTCTGTTGCTGACATGGGAACTCTCCTGCACTGAGTCCATCCCTCACCCTGCCTTCACTGTGGTGTTTACCACCATTTGGAAAACTGGTCTGGGATTTTCACTGTATTTACAGGCAAATTCAGTTTGATACTGGCTCCTAAAAATCCACACCTGCCTGTGCCTGGCTTAGACATTGCATTTGTCATCTCCCCTTCATTTTCTCTGGTCGCTTGGTCAGTTGTTTGGGTAAAGGAGAGCAGAAGAAGCTGGAGAAACCCCCTCAAGAAATGAAGGGATTGGCTCTGGTAACCAAGAAGATCATGTAATTCTTCTGAACAGCTGAGTGCTAATGACTGTCCAAAGGCAGAAGTTTTTGACTTGAAAAATTTTCTTGTGGTGAGGTTTTAAGATGAGCACACAAATTGTTTGTGTGGCCATTGACAAGAAAAGTTTTCCTTGCCCAAAATAAAAATCTTCTCATAGTAGTACCCTGTAAGACATATGGGAAATTGTGAGGGTCCTAAATCTTACAATGAGATCAAGGCAGCTTTCACTGCTGCCTCCTGGTTAATACTGATTTTCTTGTGAAAGTGTTCAATATTTATATTACTTACATACTAATGAGTAACCTCAAGTAACCTGCTCTTTCTGGAAGTAAATACCAAGTGCAGTAAAACTAATTTCCGTCTAGAAAACAAACAAAAAAGGCAATCAAGGGCTGTACTTCTGGGATTTTACAAACATGTGGTGTGGTCAGGGCCTGGGGAAGGTGAGGGAAATGTTCCCCATCAGGGCTGTCACAACTTCCCCCTGAAGTCACAACCCTCCAGCTCAGGGAGGGAACCTGCTGCTGCACTTGGGGAGGGGAGAGTGAAGCAAAGGGAATGTGTAATGCACAAATTAAGGGGGTGCCAGTGCCAAAACTGAAACCTCAAGGCAGGAGGACACCATGTGTGAGGAGCAGAGGCACCATGGTGCTTCTTGAGATGAAGCAACTTCTGCTGCCATGTAGGGAAGGAAAAAAAACTGAGATTTTGAGGCCTGTCCAGAGAACCTGCAAAGAGAAAAACATCTGGATATAGAGGGGGAGGGAAAAGTGGGGGAAGGATTTAAATAACTGTGAGTACCCAAGTTTGGACACTTGAATTTCTCAGAATAAGAATCTTGCTCAAACTGCCGTGCTTTTTCAGTCTCCTTTGTTCCTGTGGTTGTTTATTTCGAAGAGAATTGTTGTTAGGATAATTGTGCTCAGAGTTTTAGGTACGTGTGAGGAAGTTGTGTCACAGCATCTGCAGCTCAGTGGGGCTGGGTTGGCAGCGTTTTGTGTGCGGGGAGCTGAGCCCAGCCAGGTCTGGGAGTTTTGGCCACTGCAGCTCGTCCCATCATGAGGATGTCAGGTCAGGGATGAAGAGGAGAGGCTGGAAACAGCAGGAATAACCCTGGCAATGGGGTGATTTAAGTACCAGCTGTGTGTGGGGAGGGATGGCAGGGGACTGAGGAGGAGCAGGGACACAAAGGTACCTGAGGAAGGGCTGGGAACTCCTTCCCCAGGAAATCCCCAAAGCACAGGCAGAGAAGGGAGTTTGTGCCAAGGGAGGTGCTGGAGGCAGAAAATACCTTGGTCTTGATTTCTTTGTGCTGCTACTTCACCTCACCCTATTTCTGCTGATTTGGGAGATGTGTCTTGTCCAGAGGCAGGATCACAGGAGGGAGCTGGGGGTGACCCCTCCGGGAGTTCAGAATCAGCTGGTGCCAGCTGCTGTGCAGGGACTGATTTTTAAAGAGCTGTTTGCTATAAAAGTGACAGGTTTTCTAAACTCTTAAGACACAAAGGGTTGATAACTGGGGATGTCTCTGGTAAGGGGAGTGGGAGAGAACGAGGGATATAAATGGAATTGAAGAACTCTATTCCTAGCAGCCCAGATTCCTCTGTTTCCTTGTGGACACCTATCCTTCCTCTTTCTCCCCCTGCCAACCAGACAGGGGTGCTTTGCCTGGCCCTCCCTTCTCCAGCTCTTTGTTCTGTGCAGAGAAAATAAATTTGAGGAAGGAGATTGGAACGAGGCAGGGGGAAAAGGAGTGGGGCACGGGAAGCTTCAGTGTTTTTCTTTGTGTGCCTGCCATGGGGGAAATGGCCTACATATTTCTGCTTAGGTCTATCAAAATCACCTGCAACACTTCTAAAGGAATGTCACTCAGCAGGGGAAGCAGCAGTTGCAGTCTCTTTAATCACCTTTTCACCACTTGTGGCAGCATCACAGATGAAAACAAAGCTGCTTTCTCTCCAAATTCTAGCCCAGAATTCTGCTGCTCTGAATATTCTGACTCCATCATCCATCCTGCTCCCAGAACAAAGGGATTCATCTGACATAAATACGTATTATTTTCCATTTACAGACTTGGAACCACTGCTTTTGATGATTGGGTTAAAAATTGACAGGTGTCTGTACCTGAATACCACATTTTTTTTTAGTAAAAGTGAGGACAGAAGGGGAGTAGGGCTTAGTAGGTGTCATTGGCAGAAAATAAATCAAGGAGACTCAAAGTCCAAATTCCACTGATCTGGGCTTTGAAATGAAAGGTAAAAATATATATAAAAAACTGATTTAGCATCTCTTGACAAAATGCAGAAAGAAAAATGAAAGTTCCACCACCTGCAGTGTCTGTTTCCATCCTTTACTTGGAATTAAACATGATAAAGAAACAAGTGGCACATGAACTCATCTACCAACTCTCTGGCCACACTTTTATTTCTTTTAAAAACATTAATCAACCACATACCTGGCAACCTTGGCTCTTGGACATCCAGAAATTCCAGATGAATGGCTCAGCATTGCAAGTACAGCAGGTCCAACTTGTTCTGAATGCATTGAACTTCCTATGGATGTGTGGAAAACACATGTATGGATGATAAAACACTACATTTAGGATATGGAAGTGTCCTCAGTTTTTGCATCAGGCCTGTCCTTTTCCCTCTAATTCCTTCAAAAAAGAGAGAAGAACCTTTTCATTTCCCAAGTCTTTTAAAAAGAGTCACTGTGTCAATCTGTTACTTTGAATGAAGGGAATGAGTCTGTGTTTCATCTCAGCTACAACTAAAACAAGCAGCTGGAATCAGCTCTTTGTTCTTGTTAGTTATTAAAAATCCTTTATATTTTATCATAATGCTAAGTGTTGGTGTTGTTTGTGTGGCATTAAGGTCAGAAATCACTTCTGAAAGAATCTGGACTTTGGGGAAGGGGAGAGGTGAGGAAAACTCATTTGTCCACTTCTAAGGTGTAATTTGCAAAGACATAACCTGAAAAGGCAAATCTTATTGCTTGTGGGTGTGGTTGGGATTTTTATTTGTCATATCCACTTTTCCTCTCCCTTCTCCTTTGTAATTAAGTCTCTGCCTTAATGGATGTACTCAGGCCCTTGATAAAACCCTGACCATCCTTAAAATGTACCCCAGAGAGCCCAGGGAGATGAAATGTGTTTAAGGAGAGCCTGATAAGGATCTTCCAGGATGTACCCGATTCCTTTGAAAGCTTTCAGCTTCAATTCCAGCGCCCATAAGTGGAGCAGTAAGTGCACAAACACAATTTAATGGCACCACGCAGAGTTTTTTGTCAGACAAGACCTTGCAGGGAATTATTTGTCTGTGCATTGCATTGACCTGGTTCCCCGTGCCTGAGTCAGGGCAGGGAGGGCTCAGCTGTCCCTCCCACAGTGGGGACAGCAACCACAGAGGGACGGTGACAAGCAGCTCTCCTCAACCAGCACATCTCTTTGCAAAACAAACATGCCTCTGTGGTGTGATGAATAATTTCTGACTTCCACCCCATGGGCTTTCCTGTGCCGCCAGGAACCCTCCAGGAATTTCTGCACACTCCAGGAATTTTTCGTGGCAGCTCCAGCAGCTCAGTCAGTTTGCAGAGGGGAGGGAGCAAAAACTGTCCACTGTTTACAAACTCAGTGTGATAACAAGTTAAATTACTGCTTGTAAAAGTGTATTGCAGTCAAGTGGCACTCAGACTTTTCCCAGACGTTTAGCTTTGTCATTACCACATTTCAGGGCCTTTCTTGGTTTGGTCAAAGGCTTGAATAAGTTCTTAAAAGCTCTTGCTTCTTCTAATCCCACTGAGAGCTGGAATTACTCAGACAGAATCCTCTGCTTTAAAAGGTTTCACATTTGTAGAATGCCACTAAACTAAACTGTGTAGTAAATCAGCTGTCCTGTTGTAGGCTACTCAGCTCAGAGCAGAAGAGGTAGAAGAACAAACATCTTTGCCCTCTTGAAGCTTTTAATACATAGATCTGTGAAATGGAAAGGAATTCTTGTAAGGCGAGGTGTTACTTCTGAATTAGGTAACAATACAAAAGAAATTTGGGGAAATGGCATAATTTGTAGGTGTCAGGTTTCAACACTTGAACTATGTGCTTTTAGAAGAATGTGCAGAAGGAGGTGAGAGCATGAATGAAATTGCTCAGAAATTTCCCACCTGTGCAACTTAGCTTAATTCTGCTAGCTTAAATTCCTTTCTTACTTTCTTTCTTGCCTTCACCAGACCTTCTGAAGTCTAATTTGTTTTTCCCTTCGTTCCCCCTCATCCTTTTCCTTTCTCCAGGTGGTTTCTTGCAATGTTGTGGGAGATTCTGTTAAATTCCTCGTGGCTGTCTCAGCCCCTCCGCCCGCGGCTGCCGAAGCTCAGTCGTATTTTGTGGAGCTGTCCCCAGTCCACCTGCAGGTAAAGTCTTAAGTGTTGTTCCCTCTTCTCTTACTTTTGTTTCCCCTCTGGGGCAAGTGGTAAATACAGAAATTAAGCTGCCTCTTCAGGAGACTGGGGATAAATAACATACTAGGTAGACTGCTTGGATATCTAGAACAATTCTCTTTTTTAATTGGCATGCACTCTCAAAGCTTAAGCAACTTCTGCCTCCTTAGAGTGTCACTTTGAAGTTACCTACTCAGAAACTGGTGTCATTCTTCCTGTGCTGAGCCTAGCATGGAGATTGACCTACAATTTCCTTACAGGATGCCACAACACTCTACAATAACTCTCTTCCTGTCCACAGCTTCAGCTCTGTGTGAAAGACAAAGGAGAAGATGTCAAAGTTGAGTGGTTCCTCATTAACACTGATGAAATCAACTTTGAAATCCAGCCAGCAGTGCAGGAGGTCAGTCAGTAGGTTTTATTTGTTGTAATGGTAGAGCAGATGGGTCTCCATGCCCTTGGTCCAAAATGTGGTGTAAAGCATCTGCCATGGATCATTTGTCAAACCCCTACATCTCTGAAATCCAGCAATACCTCTCAAGATTACTGAAACAAATCTGTATTTGACAGACAAATAACTTTTCAGACATCTTTCATCCAAATTCAAGGTGTGAGAAATGTCTGTTCCTAAATATCTTCTCTCAGAACACTTCTAAAATAATAAAAAAAACCCTAGTTGTAATGGTATTTTCATCAAAGCAAGTAAAACATTGCTCCCTCTCTAATTTAAATCAGTTTTGAAATCTGGCAACAATAGATCAGAAAATGCTGTGAAAAATACAGTTATTTAAGGAAATGATGGATGATCTAAAAATATTTTGATGCTTTTGGAATTGCACCTGATGTTTGTATATGAGCACTGATTCATTGGGACAACCCTTGCAAGAGCTTCATCTTGACTGCAATTCTCTTCTGCCTTTGACCCTTCACAGTTTTTTATTTTTGGCACAAATATGGTGATTTAACTGTTTCTTACAACTGTGGGGGAAGACTTGTTTTTTGTGAAGTTATTTTCTTGACTGAAGGCCTTGTTAAAAAATAAATTTATTGTAGAGCTACTTCTAAAGACCTGTCCTGAGAGAGCTACAGTCATAATAATTTATTGCCTCAGCATTTGTCCATAAAAATGTGACACTCATAACTAAAGACAGACAAAGCTTTTGAAGTGTGTTTTAAGGTAGGTTTTACCATGCACACGTAGCATGTAAATGACCTTAGTGTGCTGGGGTGGCATGTTGATTATCCACATTTGAACAGGCATTAAGTATTAAATCCTTCCTGACAAACACAGATGACTCTGGTGCAGTCACTGGACTTCACACTCAGCTTTTTGAGAGGTGCCCAAGTCCAGCTTTGCAGGGTTGCACCTGTTCTGCTTTGCCTGCATTTTTAGAATGAGCCTGTTAAGTTCTTTATTCGTTAGAGGGCTTTATTTTCACTTTGAAGTTTGTATTAGCACTTATGGAAGAGGAGAGGCAATAAATAAAGGGCTAAAACCTGTGAGCAAGCTACACCTTAGAAATTGCTTCAGCCTCTAAACTTCAATGTCAGCTTTTGTGTCTTGTGTTTTTTTCCTCTTTCCGAAGCGATGCTGTGTGCACAAATAAATACCTTTAATTACTTGTGATTATCTCCACAGTGGTTACCACTCCAGCTGGGTATAATAACCCATTTTCTCTTGGTAATGGCTGGGTGAACCTGAGTTGTGTTGGGTAACCTGGCTGACTGGTAGGGTTTGGGTTTACACAGGGTGACTTCGTGTGCTGATGTGCCCCAGGCTGGGTGTTCACCCACAGTGAAACCTCTTGTCCTTAGCATTTTGGGGAGGCACTGAAGCCACTGTGGCTTGGCTTGTGGAGGGAGTTGTGGTGGAGAGTTACTTTCCAAAAAAAGGATGACTAAAAATGAGACAGAGCTGACAGGGGCTCTAATCAATTTCCCTTCCAAATAACTGGAATCAACAGCAAATACCTGTGGACAGGAGTCCAGTGAGTGAGGTTGCTGTTGGTACTGTTAAATGTCACATTAGGCTGATGGCAAAGCAGAGAGGCAACTGGGATTTTACAATTTAGGTAAGAGCAGGGGAGGGAAATTACCTCCAAAACAATGAAGACTAACCACAATTTATCTGCTTATTTAAGTAAGTTAAGTAATGAAATTGCTGTTACTGAGGCTTTAAAAACCCTAATTTACTGTGATCTTTATTAAAGTGAATGAGTATTATCTGTTTCCTTGGTGGTTTTTTGAGGGCACATGGTGTAAATGCAGCAGATTTTTGTGGGACTGGCCAGTGCTGTTGTACATTTTGAACATGTCATCAAAGGCCAGTTAGGTTAGAAGGCAGTACTACAGGATTTCTGTACACAGCATTCCTGGGATTTTTTTGTGAAACAGCCTGAATGCTTCTTTAACACCTGGGAAGGGGCTGTTACTCCCAATCTGTTTGACCTGTTGTGCAAGGTGCACATCAGTGAAGTCTCTCAGTGTGGTATCAGATGAGAAAAGATGGATGGGTCCTCTGTTTTTAGGTCAGATCTTTGTCTCCTACTTCAGTCTTTCCTTTAGAAAAGAAACCTTACTGAGATTTTAAAACTGTTGGGTTTCAGGCTGTCCTTTCTGGGAGAGCTTGATTTAAAAATCTGTGCCCTGTAGGTAAGTGAGCAGGAGAAAATTCCTGAGGAGCATGCTGTGAGAAGCAGGCACTCTCCAGGAGCACAGGGAGGGCAGGGGCAGTTCACTGTCTTCACACACCTTGAGATTAATCATGTGGAGCTCCATGTGTGCACACAAAATCCGTGGTGTGTTCTGACTCCCCAGAGGTGCTGGTGCTAAGCACAGATTGACAGTGAGATTTTTTATGAACAATCTACAGCTCAGTGCCCCCAACTCTGTCCACACACTGCACTTTGCAGCAAGGTTGAACACCTCCAGGAGATGCTATCTTTTTTTTTTTTT
>VZTB01017974.1:18909-47155 GCA_013397245.1 Thryothorus ludovicianus
GAGATGCTATCTTTTTTTTTTTTTTTTTTCAGTGCAGCACAGGATTAGTTTCTTCTCAGCTGTTGCAAGCTGGCATAACTCCCATTAAATCAGTTTATCTGATGACCTGATCTGCTCTCTTGGGGGAGTACAGAGCAGTGCAGAATCTTTAAAACGCCATCATAAAACAAAAACTGTTACAGAAACTTCTGGTTTTGTGGATAGCAGCTGTGCCTTCCTAACTCTCAGAACAGCATGAATTTTTCAATGTTTAATTCTAGCTTTCCTTTAATGCATAATGGAGTAATTTTTTGCATGTTCTGTTGTTAAATTCTGTTGTTGGCAACAGAAACCATGTGTCTCCCTCTGACAAAGCTGATGCTTGAAGGCTTTGATGGTTTAGATATATATCAAATTAATTTTTGCCTCAATTTTCATCCGAGTTTTGAGAAGCCTGATTGTTTGTTTCCTCATAGGGCCAGACAGCAGGGGCATGTGCAATATCTGAAACACTCAGAGATGTCTTGAAGAACCTCTTCAGCTCAGCTTCTCCATCTGTAGTGCTGAGTGTGAGGCCTGCAGATACAAAGGAGGTTCAGGTAAGGCTCATCCCTTCCAAAACCTTTTTGAGAAGTGTCCTGCTTGGTGCTTTTATTACACACTCATGACTCACAAATGAGTAAGTTTAACAGTGTCCAGTGACAAGAAGCACATGGGACACGTTTGGAACAGCACAGCCCGTGGCAGTGTGGGATTTGTGCTCACACCTCCCGTGTGGCTCCTTGCTGGTGTTCCAGCTCTGCTGCCCTGTGTCAGTGTGACACCAGGCTCTGCTGTTGGCACAGCCCTTGTCCTGCTTTGCCTTTTGCAGAATGTACAGAGCACGAGCCTTGTCCCTCAGGGCACGAGTCCCCCCAAACCTCCGCGGGCTCACGAGCTCAGGCTGCTGGTGCGGAACATCGCGGCGGAGCTGAGTGATCCCCGTGCTGCAGGTAACACAGCCCAGGGGCTGCCCTTGGCCTTTTGGACCTTCCTTTCAGGTGGGGTGATGGGGAAATTCTGGGTTACAGCCTGCTCTCCAAACAAGGTTTAAGGAATTGGTGTGTTCTGAGAAACACAGAATTCTATTCATAGAATCGCAGGATTATTTGGGTTGGGAGGCGTCAGAATCGTGGATGCAGAGGATTTCAGACTTTCTGTGCTGACAGAGAAAGATCCTCAAAGATACACTGCATTTGACCTGAAGCCATGGAAAAAACTTCCAAAACTGAGTAATAGCACTAAAATCATGAGTGTAGTTAAATATAAGTCTGTTAGCTCACATGGTAAAAAGTTCCAAGTTTGAAATTTTAGGGTATAGTAATACTCTGTATTATAATATAGCCAAAAATGCTGCACATCCCTTTTGGAAGGAAGAGTTTATCTTATAAGTAACTGACCTACCGAGAACACTTTTACACCAAAGCACCTTTTTTTTTTCTTGAACTGTGTGAGAGAAGAATGGCATTTTGAAATAAGTCTATTCTTGGCCTTTCTCCGTGTGGCCTCAGAGAAATCTGGAGCTGGTAGAGACTTCAGGATATGTAATTACCCTCAGCATGGATATGATATATAATAATTATATATNTCTTCTCCTTCTTCACAAATTTGGGTAATTTTGTGTGATTAAGTGAAAAGAATCCGCAATGTAAAACATAAATGATTAATTATTAAGTTAAAAGTAAAAATAAATTAGTTAGCATCTCATAATTAGGTAGTTTAGGCTTAAAAAAACCTTAAATACCTAAACTCTAGACTCCATTTTTGCTCTATTAACTTAACATATAGAGGCACTCATGGTCAGTAAAGCTGTAAAGTAAATAAGAAATAATAAACATCCAAGTCCAAACAAGAATTCTCTGTTTCTCACTTTTAATGCTGACCCTGAGAAGAAGAACCAGATAAAGCAAGGGATTCACCTCAGGAAGGGACCTTAAAGCTCATCTCATTCCACCCCCTGCCTTGGGCAGGGACACCTTCCACTGTCCCAGGCTGGCCTTGAGCATTCCCAGGGATGGGGCAGCCACAGCTTCTCTGGGCAACCTGTGCTGACTTAATGTATATTTTAACTTATTTGAGAATTGAAACATCTTGTTCTTCTTGTCCAGAAATCCATCATTGCTGAAAAGACATTGAAATGACCACACGTATAAAGCTGGCTGATTATTTTCTGGCTTTTAGTTTTAATTTCTAAAAGCTCTCGCTTTGGCTGTACCCAAGATGAGGGGCTCAAATCCAGCTCTCCATTAGCTGCTGGCAGTGACATTGGCTTGATTCAATGTTACCTTATTTTTCTTCACTTCTGAGTGATTTGCAGATGAATTTCAAGCTCTCCTCCTGTATTAGAAATTCCTGAAAGGTGTTTTTTGGTTGTTGTTGTCAGGCACATTTTCCCCTGATGAAATAACTCTGCAGGTAAAGGAAGAAGGTGATTCTTAAAAGTGGAGAATGAAGCCAAAAAAAAAAAGTTCACTGCCTAGTGAAGTTTTGTTGGGTTTGGAAAGCAGCACCAGGCCTGTTTTACTCAGAGTGCTCCAAGTGCAGGCATGGCTCTGTCCCTGCCTGGGGCACAGCTCAGATTCTGTCAGCAGAAATACACATTTGGAGGCTCTGTTATTTATGGCCACTAAACAATTCCATAACAGTATTTTTAATGGAAGCTTGTGGCTGCTAAATTGGGCAAGGCAGTAGTTTTAGATAAATATATCCTACTTGCTGTTCTCCTTTTTTTTTTTTTTTTTTCAGTTAGAGGCAATAGGTTTCTGCCCTGGAGTCTTGCATAATGCTGCTTCAGTCATCCTGGTTGGAAGTGATTCCCTTAAAAAAATCTCTGCAGAGTTGTTTGGATTTTTTTTTAAAAGGAACAAATTATTTTTAAAGCAATTCTGAAACTCTTGGCTGTATAATGTCCTTTTTTTTTAAAAGAAACAAATTATTTTTAAAGCCATTCTGAAACTCTTGGCTGTGAAATGTCCTATATCAATAAAACTATGCTGGCAGCTGCAACCCAGTCTAGTGGAAAGTGTCCCAGCTCATGGCAGGGGGGGTTGGAATGAAATTATCTTTTAAGATCCCTTCCAACCCAAATCATTCTATGATTTGTTATTACTCTACAATTTTGTAGTGCAGACTGAACTTTCCAAAAGATGGGGTCATTTTGCCTCGATTTAAAAGTCATGAGAGGAGACACTTTTGTGTGCACACAGTGCATAGAACAGAAGATTTACCTTCTGAGAATTGCTGCACCTTCCCTAAAAATGAGAGGAAAAGGAGACAAGTCCTGTGCTCTGCTCTGGGAACACGGATGTTGGGAGGCAAAATCCCCACTTGCTGTTCTAACAGGAGATGGAGGCAATTTTGCTGGTTCCCCAGCAGCTCCTGGAGTGTAAATATTTGGAACTAAGTATGAGAAATAAAGCTTCATAATGGGGTTTAACTGGTACACTTGAAATCCCGTGGGAATCCTGCACAGCTGGAAAGGTGCTGGCTTCTGGATGTAACTTGCTGACTTTTAATTAACATTCCCTTCCCTTTTCCTGGCCTTCCCTTGCAATAATGAATTATCCTGTTGGAGCTCAGGCTCCATGGGACTGTGCAGTATTTCAGGCTGACCTGCACAGGGGGCTGGGGAGGGGCAGCTTGTGTGTGCTGGTGAAACCATGGATGCTGACAGGGTTTGTAGGAGCTCTGGCTCTCCTGTAGATATCTCAGTTCAGCTGGTGGATACCCAGTAGCAGAACTGGTCTCTGCTTAAGGGCTGTGCCTGTTTTTATCTCCTTACTTTGTGTCTGTAAACAAAGGTCAGCCTAGAGTTTGTACTACACGCTCTACAGGGAATCATTTAGGGCAAATGTGATTTCTGCTGGTAAGGAAGAAGGAGTTAACTGTTTACAGCAGGGTAAGAGAAGCTGCAGTGCCCTGTTGGGCACAGTTGGTTTGTGGCTCAGGTGTCGATCCAGGCAGGGCTGTGCAGGGTCCCTGCCCTGGGGACGTGGCAGCAGGACCAGGCTCAGGGACACATGGCTGGGGGAGCAGAAACCAGCCCAGGTGCATCAGCTCAGCTCAGCCCCTGTGAAATCAGCTCAGCTGCTTACTCTGGGGTCAGCCTGGAGCCCAAATAAGCTGTGTACACAGTGCTTTGTCTCCTCTAATCTGCCCCTGTGCCTGAGACAGGGCTGATCCACGGCCCCAAAGCATCCCCAGAGAGCAACTGAGAGCTGCTCATAGCAAATACAAACCCACATTCTCCTGGAGACCTGGGGCCAGCACCTTTTTTTTTGCTTTGCACACAGTCAGTACTGAGCTTTTTGTTGCTTTCCTTGGTGTGTTGGAAGTTGAGTTTAAATTATTTCCGATGCTGTGAAAGCCGTATTAAAGAAACTGTTTAAAGAGGAGCACACCAGGCAAGCTATTTCCTCTTGGAGCAGCAGTGTAACTACTCTTAATATGCCAATTTGCAACGCTATCAAATTCCAAGATCAAGGCAGAGATAAGTCTGCAGCAGTGCTTTAAATCCTGTTAGAAACCACAGTGCACAAACCATTTTGAATTAGCACTGCTGTCATCAGTCACTTGCCAGCAGAAAAAGCTTATTTTCATGTCCAGATAAACCACTGTGACTGTGGCCAGGAGGAACTTTGAAAACTTCTCTTATTTTTAAAGCAGCTGAAAGCAACTTTACTCCCTCCCTGTTTTGGAGCCACAACATCACCTGCTCACTCTTTGTCTCCCCATCTTTTTGGATCGTTTTATGCCTGCACTTTGTTGCTTCATGGCACGATTTAAGTTGGGCTGTCGTGTTTCAGAGTGTGTAGGGCAGTTCACAAGACAGCAGTGATGCAATAGTGACCTTTGCCATGAATGTCCTGGGTGCACAAACCAAGGGAAGGCATTTCTTCTGTGAGAGGGTGAGAAAGTGTCTGCAAAAGTCTGTTCAGAAGTGCAGTGGGCAAGGAAGGGGGGTTCTTTTCAATAAGTGGCCTCTTGGTGAGAGAGCATTAATAACTGGCTGTTGATTTTTCTTGCCCTTACAGGCAGCACAGACCTTGTGTGTATAGTTCAATTGAATGAACCTATGCAGAAGTTTTCCAGCTCTGTAGCCAAAAATGCTGCACATCCCTTTTGGAAGGAAGAGTTTATCTTGTAAGTAACTTACCTACCGAGAATAGTTTTATACCAAAGTACCTTTTTTTTTTTTTCTTCAACTGTGTGAGAGAAGAATGGCATTTTGAAATAGGTCCATTCTCTGTGTGGCTTCAGAGAAATCTGGAGCTGGTAGGGATTTCAGGATATGTAATTACCCTCAGCATGGATATGAGATACAGTGGTCCATGGTAGATCCATGATTCCAGCAGAAGACAGCAGTCACAAGCATAATAAATCACCTCATGCTTTCCTGCAGTGCCAGAAAAGAAGTGGTAGCAAGGGTTTGAAGTTACTTTACTCTGAAAAGTGCATTTGAGGGAATCTAATGTCTCTCCATTCCCTCCCCTGAGTGGAAAAAGCAAATGCGCAAAAACCCATTTGCAAAAACAGTTGACTATCTAAAAGAACGGTGGCCAGGATTAAAAAGAGAGTGTAAAACTTAACTAGATTTTCTTTCTCGTGTAGAACAAAAAAAAAGGGTCTTTGAGGCAGCCTACACAGTACTCTGTGATTCACACAGCTGCTGTAAATATGGTCAAAAGTGAGCAGTTCTAAAAGTGCTTTTATTTTCACTTTCTAACAGCAGAGCAAAAATGGCCTCTGAGGTGCATGGGTTTAGGAAAGGGGGGGGAGTCACTGATGAACTTTGTTTTTCTGAAGTATCACAAAGTGCTGCAGCCTGTGGGTCTGTGATTCACTTCAGCCATCTGTTGGTGGAACAGCACCCTGCTCAGTGCAGGCAAGCTCCCAGCAGTTTGGGACAGGAAGTTTGTAAGAATAATACCCTTTTCCAACTGAAAGGGCTGAGAGAGGGCAGGCAGGATGTGATTAACTTGACAGGAATTTAACCTTGACACTAGGAATAATGCTGGGGTTTCCACACTGCTTTTCAGAAGTGCATGAGGTAAGCTCGGGGGCTTTTACAGATAAGTGATTAGCGTTTTGGCAGGGGTTTTTGAACTTCTTTCAAGTTCCCACACACAAACTTCTGCCCTTTTCTTTCTTCAGTGCCAAAAATATCCTTCACTCTGAGCACAACTGTACTGACCACCATGTCAGGCTCTGCTTTAACTTCGTGGCAGAGCAGCAGTTGTGCTGTCAAGGTGCTCCTTTCCAAGTTTTGGGGTGCAGGAAGGGTGAGAGTGGCAGGGAAAAACTTAAAATTTGCTGCACAGATGATGTGCCACAGCATCTACTGGAGGTGGGGTGTCTGCAGCCAGGATCACACCATCCTGAAAGGGAGCTATGGCAAATGAAATAAGTGTTTGCAAGCCCTTGGGGTTTTTGGCAGAATGCCTGCTGAGAAGGTTATAAAATAAAGTTTTGCTGGAGGGTTCCTCAGTTTGCTCCATTGTCTCAGTCAGAGGAAAGGTTTTGTATCTATGGTCTAGTCCATCTTAGGAAGTACCACATGGGTAATTTTGAGAGGATTTCACCTGGGTTTTGTCACACAGAAACTCATCCTTGTTGGCTTGCAGCATCCTTGAGTCATGTTTTGGAAAAGTGATGCTGACTCTTCTCATTTAAAGCTGTAGCTGCTTTTTTTTCCTTGCATGTGTCCTGTTTTTGCAGGACACCTTCCTGCTCTGACAGGGACGTTGGCTGAACCTGTTCCAGCATCTTGACTTACAGATTTGATCCTGCCAGGAGAAACAAAGCTTTTTGGTGTTGTGGTGTAGCAGTCAGACTAGGAACCATCTTCAGCATTTGTCAGCTCCTGGGGGAGAAGAAAAGCCTCTGAAATTCAACAAATTGAACCTGTGCAAAAGTGGGGGAAGGACCCAGGCCCTGGTTTTCTGACTGTGATCCCTTTAGTCACTCTTACCCACCTGCCAGGTGCAGTGTTTGCCTTGGAGAGGGCTGAGGAAATCTGGGGAAAGGGGAAAACCCACATGGGAGGGAAAATCTGCTTGGCCTGCAAAGACCTAACGTGGTTTTGTTTCCTTCACAGTGAACTAAGTGCCAAATCAAAAGCATTGCAACTGCAAATAGTAGAAGATGGAAAGTTGGATAGTAAGTATTAAGACTGAATTATTTTGTATGATCAGCATGTGAGCTTTGCTGAGTGTTGCTAAAAATCCCCTTTTTTTCTGGATGGCCACAGAATCTGTGAGATCCATCAGTAATCATGGGTGGAAGGAGAAAACGTTGAGCAAGTGCCTCTCTGGTGGCCTGGGTTAAAGTTACAGAGAATTTTTGGATTTCTTTCTAGATTGCCAACATCTTCCAGGGGCTGATATCCTATATTTTTCCATCTTCTAAACATCCAGTAGATCCACTGTGAACCTTTTTGGTTTCAAGTTAAGCTTTTGAGTTCTTTCTGTGGCTGAAGGGGAATCATAGGGGTTAATTGTAAATCCTTCCTTTTCAAGTCCCAATTCAGGTATGAAAATCACAATCAGGTGTAAAGCACTCCAATTCTGATTATGTTGGATTAAATATAAAACATGGGGGCTCAAACATTTTTACAACTTGGTTCTGTTGTTTCAGAATTATTTTTAATCCTAAGTTGTGCAATACCTTGCTTATGATACATGATTATTGGAGGGATTGGAAGGTCAAAAAGCTTTAAAAAATTTCTCTGATATGGATGCTATTTTTTTTTTTTAAATATATATGGAGTGAACAAACTTACGTTTTTCTTGGACAAAATGTAGTTTTTGTTGTAGCTAAGCATCTTTAGTCTTTCAGACAGCACCAGGAATGTTGTACATCCTAGCTTTCAGCCTGGTTTCCTGAAGAAAAAGTAAAAAAGAAAAAGTGGATTGCACTGACAATTCTCTTCCTCCTCCTCTTACCTCCATACCTGCTGAGCTGTTCTTCTCCAAAAATTTCAATAGAAGACTCGAAGTAGAATGATATTAATGAGCAGAGACCTGAGTTATGTAAATATAATGTAGGTCCCTACTTGTATAATACAGGTATAGACAAGAGTTTATTTTACCTGTTAGGTCTGTTCAAATTGTAAGTGTTTGAGAAAATTGTTTAATACAAATTCTCAGCACATATTCTGTGGTAACCTGACCCCAAAAAAGCCAGTGAAGCATAGGAAGTTATTGTTTTTTAACATTCTGCTTTGCACAGAAAACTAGGATTTCATCTCTGAAATCATGCAGCACCTTTGCTAATAATTTGTTCTGCTCTAGTGGAGCTGATAAAGTCAGGGGAGGAACAAGAGAATTGCTGAAGTTTTACAAAAGTTGAAATTAAGAAACACTATTGTTGTGATGCACCAGTTAACCAGGAATCCAGATTGTCCTCTGAAATGAAAGATGCTGAAACTGCTTATGGAGATTGTCCAAGAACCTAATAGCTGTTTCCTTTTTCCCTAGAGATTCTGCATGTAGAGGGGAAAAATAATGGCCAGAAACAACAGTAAATAAGTAATATTTAATTGTTCAATTCTTTCCTGTTGCACAGTATTAGGCCAGACTGAGGAATAATCATAAAATGGAAAAAAAAGCTGTAAAATGCCACTTCTCTGCCCCGTGGTGTAGAACCAGTCATTGCAATTTTTTTGCCTGAATTTTTCTTCTCCCTTCCCTGTATTCTTTCCCTTACACATCCTGGCAGCTTAGATCTGGGCTGACCTTGCTGGTTTTGTCCTTCCAGGTCCTTTCTCTGGGAAGGTGACTGTACCTCTAGACCTGTTCAGGAAACAGCCCTGTGGCCAGCACAGCTTTGCCCTGAGCAGCCAGGAGCCAGGGCTGGGATCCATCAGTGCAGAGGTACTGCTGCCCTTGGGGGCTTTGGGGTGGATCTTGCACTTCAGGAAATGCTTGGGAATGCTCCTCTCATGCTTGGACTTGTGGCTGAGTCAGAGCAGCCCATTCTGATTGCAGGGTATTTGTGTAAAAGAATTAACTCTTGAGCTTGGCTCAGCAAAAACCTTAAAGGTACCAGCTAGGAATTGTCCTTCTCTCCTGCCTGTGCTTCTGAGGTGGTGTTTTTCTGTCTCCTCAGTTCTCTTTTATAGAGCCCAGTGAGCTGAAGGCAAGGCAGGTGTCCTCTCCAGTGCTGGCCACCAAGATTGAAAAGGATCGCACTGTGATGCCCTGTGGGACTGTGGTCACCACTGTCACTGCTGTGAGAACCAAACCTCGTCTGGAAGGGAGATCATCCCCCCTGAGCACAGGTCAGACCTTCCTGTGTTCCCCCCTTGGGGGTGGGATCTCAGGGAAGCACCATTTTCCAGAGCTCTCTGATGTGCTGGACTGGGGTTGGTGTTGGTATCCTCCACAACCAGGTTTTTAATCTTCATGAAAATTTGTTTCTTACAAGAGGAACAGTTAATGTTTCTTTTAATAGGTGCTGTATCTCTTCAATGTGGTGATAATGTAGAAGGGCTGGAGTTTGGTGGATGGTTTTTCACATATCAGAGTCTCAGAGGTTTGCTGATGACAAACCATCCTGTCCCTTCTAACTCTGATCTGTGTTATCATCTCTGATGAAGGCTGTTGTTACCTGGTGACAAAATACTTTTCAGCATGTCCTCCAGGAGCAGATTTTCCAATTTTTCTTGGGAAAATTATGAAAGTAAAACTTGTGAACACTCTTGGTGTAAAGCATCACAAAGATCTGTGTTCTTTTAAGTTGTTAGAGCAAATCCTTTATTTAAGTGGGTGTTGTCTAATGTATTACAGTAGAATGTTTAAAAACATTCTTTAATTTTAACATTTTAAAACCAATTCATTTAGATTTTAATTTAAACATTTTTAAATGTTTAAAAAAATTCTCACACTTCACTGGCCTTTTGGGGTCAGGTTTATCACAGAACACATGTTGATAATTTCTATTAAACCATTTTCACAAATGTGATTATGATTTGCACAGGCATGACCAGTATAATAAACTCTTATTAACGCAATAAAAAACATCTTGACCAGCTCAAATAACCAAAAAACTTGGTCCTCAGATTCTCCTGTGAAAACTCCAGTTAAAGTAAAGGTGACTGAAAAGGATTTCACTGTTGAAGCCCTCCATTCTCATGGTGCTCCAGTCAGCAAAACTTTGTCATCTTCAGATACAGGTAATAAAAATGTTGGAAGCTGCAGAGGAGAGCATCTCTCTGTTCTGCATGTGGGATTAATGTGATCCTGCTAAAATGACAGCCCAAGCCACGTGGCTGCTGCCTGTCAGCAGCACTGGGGTGTTTATGTTACAAAGCACTGTGGTTTGGGGTATGGCAGCCTTGCAGTAAGAGTCTGGTTTTAATTGGCAATTTAAATTACTGGTTTTGAATAAAAAACAATGAGCTGTGGTTTGGAGTGTGGGAGGAGACTGTAGAAAAGCCAAAAGTAATGCTCTTTTCTTATTTTTAAATGAAAGATGCCTCCTGTCATAAAGGCACAGGGGAAGCTGCACTAAATTAAAACCCTGTGGCATTTGTCTCTAAGTCCCCTGTGTCTGAAGAGATGGCTGTTAGCCTTGAATGATGTAAGGAAGACTCAATTCTCTTCCTAGCCCTGCCACTGGCCTTTTTTTGGGCTTGCTGTGCCCATTTGTCCCCCTTCCTAAGTCACCTGGATACAGCTGACTCCTTCAGAGTGTCAGGTGACATTGACAATAATCATAAATCCACTTTGAATTGTGTATAAACCTTTTATCTCTGGGGAATTTGCCTTCTCAAGTTGCAGCTCTAAATGTTTTCAGTCCTGTGTGTGGTCACCACTGAACCTTTCAGTGGCTCTGTGGGCAAGAGCAGGGACAGATGTGACCCAGTGGCACCTGGTGTGGAGTTCAGCTGGCTTTGTACAGGTCTGAGTGGGGAATGGGCAATCTGGAGATGATCTGGGCTGCTCCTGCCACAGTCAGGAGGTTTCTGAGAGACAGAAATAAAGAAGGGGAAGGGCAGGAAGCAGCAACCATGAATAGCTGTAACAGCACTGGGATCTTTTCCTATCTCCAGGATAAATATTCTGATACCACGAAGCAGTGTGGTATTACTACATCAATTTGGGAAATGTTAAGATTGTGCAAGACTTGTGAGTTGACTCTCTGAAGTTTATGATATTAAAGACACAAAATTCACCTGGAGACAGCTTATTCCACATTGTTACAGACAATGTTTTTATTGGGAGTGCAGGGGGATTTCTGTGAAGTGTTTATTCAGTATTGCAGGAAGAATTACTCATTAGAACAAAAGCCCAATGAAAGAAATACAAAGAAGCTTTTGGTATGGCAGTAACTTAGGTAAAAGTTATTCCAAACTGGCAAAATAGCAGCAAGCACTCTGGAAAAGATGCTGTGTCTGTGCCATAGCTCTGAGTGCTGACAACAATAAGAATTAATGCAGGGGCTGGGGAGATGGAAAAAGTCAAGGTCTGAGATGAGTGTGCAGACATGCACACATATTCTTAATTCTAGTCCTCTTCTTTTATTACATTACTGTCACAGTAACAAAAGGCACTGCTCAATTTAGTTAACAGTGGTGTTATTCCTGCCTCTGTTCTTTTTGTTGTTGTTAAAACCCTTGCCAGAAAAGTCCACCTTAGGCAATTAAACATGGGGATTTTTGTCTTGTTCACTTCCTTAGCCTTGTTTGTTCCTGAGCTTGGTGAATTTGATTAATGTGTATTTGTGTCCTAGACGCCACAAAGGCCCATACTTAAAAAAAAAAAAAAATTGTGTTTGTCACTCAAGAGCATTTTATACAGAAGATTTTATATTCCTCTGCCGTGGTTGGTGGGGAAAAGGGAGTGGACTTCACAGGATTTGGAGGCAGCTACTTTGCCTTCCCCACCCCATCACAGTGCCATAGAAAACTGGAAATGCTGAGCAGGGAGGTCTGGAAAAGGAGCAAAATAACAAAAATAAGCTACCTGAGGAGGTAGCATCGTGTGCCAGCCTTGTACCTTGTTAGAACTGTGGTTCTTCATGAGTGTGGTGACTCCTGATGTCCCCACTGTCACCACAGGGCAGCAGTGCATTGAAATAATGGAGTGTTTTGTCCAGGCTTCCAGAATCTCCTTTGTTCTCATGGAAAGGGTTTGTAAGTGCCATTTTGGTACCTTTTCTCCAAAAGTGAGTGACAGGGGAGGGAAGGACAGGACCTGATCGCTGGGTGGTAAATCAGCAAGTTCATGGTGTTAAAGCCATTTCTGTGAATTTTAAGTCAAGGACAAACTCTGCCTGTCTGTGTTTTTTTTCCTGTTTTTCCTTTTCCCCTCTGAAATGATCCTTTCTTTTCAGAGCTGCTGGTACTGAACGGCACAGACCCCGTGGCAGAAGCAGCCATTCGGCAGCTGAGCGAGTCTGCAAAGCAGAAGCTGAAGTCTCCTCGAAAGAAAAGCACCATTATCATATCAGGGGTGTCCAAGGTAGAGCAGAAAACAGCACTGACACTTAGTGCTTACTTCTGTCAAGCCTTTTGTGCACTGGCTGCAACGTCCCTGCAGAATCCAGTTTGGTGTGCCAGGTTATTTCTGTGACTGTGTTGAGCTAAGCCAAATCAGGGTGTTGGGTTGTGATTGTCAGATTTGACAGCCTGGCTAAAATGAAAGGTGTTCTTGGATAGGAGTGGTGTTAGGGATCTGGGAAAGTCAATTTGGGTGAGAAGAGAGGATAATTCTTCTGTGTTTCACCCGTGTAGGGAAGATACACTGAAAAAGTATGAAAGATTTTTCTACTTTTTTTCAAAGCTGTTAAAGCCCTCTGAAAAACCTCTGTTTCTCTGGTCTCTGTTTCAGAGGGAGGGCAAATAATGAGACAAGATGAAATGTTTTGATGTTGGTTTTCTGAGAAGGACCAAAAGATTTTCTGTGTATGCTGACACTTCATTACACCTGTAATAGGGGAGTCCTGTTATTTGTAGTGGGGCCAGGGATAGGTGGAAGGCATTAATTTAATTTATTTTTTTCACTCATTTGGCCTTTGCAACAGGATTAACACTTTGCTAAGTGCTCCTCTCCTTTAGTAGAGCTCAGGAAGCCTCAGGTGGTTTGCTGATGGTCCTGGGCAATACAAGTGTAAAGAGTTAAAGTAACTCATGCAGGGAGGTTTGTTTTTCTCCAGCAGGATGACTTGTGTCAGTGTTGTCTCTTATTTCCACTGGGCAGACCTCTTTATCTCAGGACAGTGAAGCTTCACTGATGATGGACTATGCTGCAGCCATGGACAGCTCCTGCAGGGAAGCAGATCCACCCACTGTGGAGGAAGCAAAACTCACCTCTGACAAAAAGCAGTCACTGGGTGCTTCAGAAGGAGTCCCTGGTACCAACCCACAGCAAAGCACCCCCAAGGCCTGGCCTTTGGAGAATGGCAGCCAGCAGTGGGACACCAGCACACTCTTAGACCAGACCTCTGAAGAAATATCTGGCAGCTCATTAAGTGTTTCAGAAACTGGGAGCATGAAAAAATCTAAAGGTACGTGATCCTCACTTCCACTTCAGCGACTGCTTTCTCTGTGTAATTGGCTGCAGTAGTTCATCCTTTCTTATTGTTTTTTTTTTGTCCTTCAAACTCTCTGTGATTGTGGTGTTGGTTGAAGCTGTTTTACGTGCAGCTCTTTGAGCCAGCTCAGGCTTTCTCACCCTCCCCTCCATGAGGAAACAGCTCACCCTTAGAAGCTGGCAGCTCATTACGCCCAACTCAGTTATTTGGGAGAGAAATCTCTTCTCACGTTATCAATTCCTCAAGGAAAGCTGTGTCCTTGTAGCCCAGGACTTGCCCTATATTGGCAGCCCCATTACCAAGGTGAAGATGGATGCACAGTTGCTTTCCAGTACATTCCTCCTCCTTCACATCTCTGAGCACAAGGCTCCCCTGCCCTCACTCAGGTGTGTGTTCAGGGAAGCACCAGAGCTGAAGCAGAAACTGCCTGGTGAACAGATTCCTCCTTTTCACTCATTTTATTAATGCATGATTTGCTAAAGAAAATTGAATATAAGTTGATTTAATAATAAAGCATCAGGTCATTTTGCTTAGGTAGTCATACACCTGAGTAGCTGCAGTTTGAAAATGTCTCAGGGTTCTTTGTGTTTCCTTTGTAAATCCAGAAACCTCTGAGCACTGTGGTAAGCACAGGGGCTATTAGGAAATCTTACAAGAGGGCCAGTGCAGTGACCTGTGCCCCAAACAGGCACACAGGTTTACACCTCAGAGTTGCAAAAAATACTGTGATTTTCACTCATATCCATCCCTCTCTGCTTTACTGTTTTCTGTCCTTTCCTGGCCCAGAGATGCTGGGAAATGGCTCACTACAAAACCTCCCTATTTTACTGGATTATCACCCCCTCAGCCACAGGGCAGACACTGGAGCCCTTTGTCAGGAGTTCTCTGGCCTTCCCACAGCTGGACTGCTCCACATCAGAGATCAGGAGAGTCCAGCAACCATCCCTGTCCCACACAGGCTCAACCATCCCTGTCCCACACAGGCTCAGGCACTGGAAAGTCTTGGGTGTATTTGGGGTGAGGGGGATGGGTTAGTTGTTAGGGAATTTGGCTCATTTTGGAGCCTGGAAGAGTTTAGGAAGCTGTGTGAGAAACTGGAAAACATCTGGACTCTTCTTCAATATGTTATTATAAAACAAGCAAGTGGGAGTTTGTATGGGAGTTGTTGTCTAGTTTTGGGTTTCCCTGTGCAAAGAGATGAGGCTTCCAGAGATCTTTTTCACACAATTCAGTATAAGACTGCTAAAAAGTGTAAAACATCTCTGAGAGAGTTGTATCATCTTGAAAAAATACTTGAAAAAACCTAGCTCAAATCCCTTTCATTACACACAGATGTCTTTGTGGAAGTCTTGAATCTCTGCTTTGTCGCAGCTGAGTAGCTTTTATGGAGTAAGATAGGAAAACATTTCAACCCCTCTGCCTTCAGTGAGCTGTGAATAGTTCAAGGCTTCTGTTTGTCAAATGCTTTCCCTTAAAAAAAAAACAAACAACAAAAAAACCCACCACAAATAAAACCGCAAATACAACAACAAAAATACCCAAACACAGCTAAAAACCCAAACAAAACCCCTTCTGCTTTGAAAAGCCTTTTGTGTGTGTTAATGTTTTGAAGTTAGCACTTTTTTTTACTCTTGCATATTTTTGTTTGTTTGTTTTTTTTACCTTTCTGACTTCCTCTTTCTTACCCATTCCCTTTTATAAACATAAGATGACTACTATGCCAGCCAGAATTAATTACCTACACAGTAAGTTTTGTCTCTTATTTATTTTTTTATCCCTAGGAAAATGTAGCTTTACAATGAGACACTCATTGTAAAAATTGAAGCAAAAATTAGTTTGATGCCCATTTTCTTCTTCCCTCATCCTTTCCTTTCCTCCTTCCAAAATTACCTTCCTGTGCTCAGGTGTCTAAGCAGACCAGTCTGCTGTGACAAATCATCCTTCTGGTGGTTGTGCTGCCCAGGAGGGTCACACAGAGAGGCAGCAAGGGAGGCTTGAAGGGATGCTCAGCATTCCTAATCTCTCTCCATCATGCCCATTGCTGAAGTATTTGTAATCAGTCAAAATCTGCTCATGCAAACCATGTGTGACCCCATAACTGGATACACATACAAACAAAACTTATTTTAAAACCTGCTGTTTATAGATTTTTAGATAAAGCTTTTCTAGCCTAACTTACAGAGCTACCACAACCTCAGCAGGTATTTGCAAAAATCAGCAGCTTTTTACAAAGCCACCTGTGTGAAACCTATTTTGGAAGTTGGGAAGGAATGGAAAGCAATCTCTCTTCGTATCCTTGTAGATGTGGAAGGAAATCTTCCTCCATTAGCACAAATGAGATTCAGAAGTGATCCCAGCCCCACAAGCCTTTTCAGAACACCTTACAGTAGTGCACACTGAGTTTGTGCAGTGCTCTCTGCTCCTCTCCTGGTGCTGGGGGCAGGGCTGGCACATGGATCCTGTTGAACTGGAGGCATAAGCATGCAAACAGCCCATGAGCCAGCTCATAAAGCAGCACATAAAGCATCACGAGCACTGCCAGGCTGCTGCCCTGCCCTGCCCTTCCTCCTCCCAGGGCTGCATGTCTCCTCAGCAGCCAGAGCCTCTGCCAGGCAGCACGCTCCAAACTGGCTGCAGGCTTCCAGGCAGCAGAGACTGAACACTGGGGAGCTCTGGTGTCAGGGGCTGCTGCTTGTGCTGCTCTCAGTGCCCACGGTGTTTCAGCTGCAGGGAGTTGTCCCAGGCCCCCGCCGCGATTTTTGGAGCATTCTTAGTCGTGGTGCTGCTTCCCAGTGTAGAAGATCAGTCTGAATGACAGAATGGATGGGACTCAAAATCTGCTTAGGGATAAGCCCTCGTGTCCCAGTGCTGCTGGCACGGCTTCAGCTGCAGCTGCCAGGGCTGCTGGGCAGGACAGCTGCCTGCTCCAACAGGAGCTGCACGGCAGCGAGGCCACTGCCTCCCCCAGCCTCTGCACATCAGCAACTGTCAGCAGCCTGGGCTGGAACACTGCTGCTTTTGTGCTGCTGACAACAGCACTGAAGTGGTACTGCTTTGCCAGGAAGATCAATCAGAGGCTGATGGGAGAGCAGTCAAGGTTCAAATCCACGAGTTCTGGTTGCCTTCGGCTGATTTCTGCTTCCCGTCCCATTGTGTCCTGTGAGGAGAGTCTCAGCAGCTGCCAGGAAAAACAGGCTTGAATATCCTCCCAGGTGCTGAGTGCTCAGCCCTTAAAGTACACAGTAATAAACCCGAGTACATGCTTGTGACTGCTTTGGTTTGTACAAAGCAGCATCTGGCTGCCATCAGATACCTGTTCTGCAGCTGTCACTGTGTGCAAAGTGACACAGAGGCCTTGTCAGATCCTCAGGGGACAAACATTTAATTTAGCTGTGGCAGTGTCCCATGAAGGAGCTGCTCTGTGTGTTGCTTTTTGTGTCCATTTGCAGTGGGAGGAAAAGCAGAATCAAGACCGTGCCATGACAGGAATTAATAGCTGAACTGAGAAAGGATCAGGAAACCTGATAGTGGTGCAGGGAGGAGGAGTGGGAGCTTTGCCAGGGAGGTGACTGTCCCCACATCCAAGACTGCCAGAAGCTTCTCTGGTGGTTTGTCACCTGGGTCCTCCTCTGTCCAAATGGGCCCTGCCCAATTCCTTACAAAACTGATGCTGTTTTAACAGAGCTGATGTCCCAACCAGGCTGAGTGTTGCTGGTAGCCTGGAGCAGTGTCCCTGCCAGCTGCACACCAGGCACACGGGCACACATAGAGAGGGAGGGTGGAATTTGGCAGAATGGCTGCAAAAATAACCCAAGCTTGCAAAGAGAGGAGTAGTGATAGCTGCTGTTGGCAGCATGAGTCCCTGGTGAGATGACAGCTGCAATTGCCTTGGCTGCATGCTGGGTTTGACATGGGGTCAAGGGAAGGAACACGGCAAAATAAAGCAACTTAATTTACTGCAGGAGGGATTTGGGCAGACTTCTGAACCTGTTGGAAGCAGATGTAATATTATTTTTAATCTGCTTGAAGTGCACTGCTATTCCTAACAGGGTTTTAGAATAGCAAATGCTTTGTGAGTGTTACTCTGGGTGGTGCTGCCGAATTTGTGTAGAACACCTGCTGCCTGGCTGGTACAGAACCACTGCACACACAGTTACTGCCAGGTACCATTGTCCTGCTCCTCAAATTAAAATTTGCTTCACGTCGTGCCTCACAGGCTGATCTTCACCTCCTTTGATCTCTGAAACAACAAAGAGTAACATTATTCCTTCTCTCTCATTCTTTTTATAAAATCCTTTCTGCTTTACTGGTTGGAAAGATCAGATGTGCCTCTTTGACACCTGAGAGCCCAGGGTACAACCCACACCAGTCGCTGTGCATGTGTTTATGACCACTAGTGTGGCCTCCAGGAGAGCATTTGGAACTCAGTGTAAGGAAGGAGACTTAAATTAGAGGATCAGCTTTTCTCACTCGTGCTGCTGCAGTTTCAAGAGGACAGCAGCCTGTTCTGTCTAAAGTGTCCTGCACCTTTTTCCCTCCACAGGTGGGATTTTGAAGAAAAGCGCAAAGCTGTTTTTCCGCCGGCAGCATCACCAGAAGGACCCGGGAATGAGCCAGTCCCACAACGACCTGGTGTTCCTGCAGCAGCCTCTGTCAGAGGAGAGCCGCAAGAAGGGGGGGACACTCTCACGGATTCTGAGCAAGAAGCTCCTTTCCAGGAACAAGAGCAAGAGCAAACTGAACGGTGCTTCGGGAGAGCCGTACCTATAAACCCAAACCCTCTCCGATGGGATCCCTGCTCACCAGCTGAGCACTTGTTTACAGAGCAGTACTAGACAACACAGATATGGCTGATGACTCGCATAAAAGGATATTCACTATTAACAGTGGTCTTTTTTGGTTTATTTTTCCAAAACGCTTTTTCTCTCTGATGATGAAGTCGCTGTTCCAAATACGAGCAGTGGTGAATGTGTCCTGACAGCTTTTGGAGGAGCGTGTGGCTTCTTGTGGAAGAGGAGGGAGGATGGGGAATGGTGCAGGTGGGGACCAAGAAGGCACATGATGTTCTGGGGTGCACTGGCAAGACCATTTCCAGCAGGTAATGCCCCTGTGCCCAGCCCTGGGGGCTCCTCTGGGCTGCTGTGTCCAGCTCTGGCTCCTCAGCACAGCAGGGCCAGGAGCTCCTGGAGCTGAGGAAGGGCCTGGAGCAGCTCCGTGCCCAGGAGAGGCTGAGGGAGCTGGGGCTGCTCAGCCTGGAGAGGAGCCCCAGCTGAGAGGGGCCCCCAGCCCTGGGTGTCCCTGTCCATCCCTGTGTGTCCCTGAGTGTCCCTGTCCATCCCAGTCTGTCCCAGTCCATCCCAGTCTGTCCCAGTCCATCCCTGGGTGCAGGAGGGGCAGGGCAGGGCCCAGGCTCTGCTCCAGGCCCAGCAATGGCCCCAGAGCCCCGGGCAGGGACTGAGCCCAGCAATTCCCCTGCACAGGAGGCACAACTTCTGCCCTGGGCAGTGCCCATGCACAGGGACAGACAGCCCAGAGAGGCTGTGGATTCTCCTTCCCTGGAGATACTCCAGAACTGTTTGGACACAAACCTGTGCCCTGTGCTCTGGGATGGCCCTGCTGGAGCAGGGAGGTGGCACCAGGTGACCCCACTGTGATTTCCAGCGTGACTGATCCTGCAGGGAGGACCCAAAGGTGATCACCTGATTTACATCAACGGGGACTCAGAACTCAAAACATCACATCCAGTTCGTGTGACTGAACCTCTGCAGAGAGAGAAGACACCACTGTGCCCCCTCACTGCAGCCTGCAGCAGGAGCAACTGATTTCTCTAGTCAGACTGAAAGGGGGGGAAAAAAAAAGGCCCAGATCCAGTTTGTGTTGAAATTTGGGATGGGTGAGTGTTCAGAAGCAGAAGGAAAGTGCTGACTCAGATATCCTACTGTAATAACTGTAGCCTGCTATAATCACTGTTCAGCCCGTGTAGGTGGAGAGATGCCTTTGACATTAGCCATAAATCAATAAATTATGCAAATACCAATACTAGCATATTGTTTAATGTTCTGCTTTAAAAAAAGTTACGCTTAGAAAACCAGAACTTGGTTGGGGTTTTTTTAATCTACTTGAAGCTGGTCGCAAACAAAGTATTTGCAAAATCTTACATGTAGCTTTTCTTCCCTGTGTGAGAAGCTGTATTGCTGATGCAAAAAAACTCATATTAGGGGCTCTAATTCCTTCTCCCAAATGCTTGCTAGACAAATACATAAACATCATATCAAAAGCAAAGCTAGGAGCAGTAAATGGTGAATAAGTAGAGTTAACCCTACAGTGCTTTTTATTGGAAAGCTTGTTTTACTTGCCAAATGCTGACTGAGATCTTAAAATACACATAGTGGAGAAAGCTTCTGAAAAAAATATTAATTCCCTTAGTTCAGTTTCTAGATCTACCAGTGTTGTCGTGTGCTGAGTGATTGGTCAGATGAGTTTTTAAACCTTTTTTCCTTGCTAAGTATTGCAGCTGGCTCCTTTAGTCCAAAATGAAAAACTGATAGAAGTGAAGGCATAATTCTCATTTTAGCTATGAAGAAGAGTAAAAAATGTCAGTATTTCACAGGTACCATCTTTCATGCTTTACCTGTACTTTTCCATCAGCTGCATTCTGCTGAGGACAAAGGACCAAGCCTGTTCTCTTCAGCCAAGAAAAGCATCCATTTATTCCAAGTAAATTACTGACATGAGTGGATGCTAGACCTTGTGCCTACTTTGCAAACAGTGATTTTCCCCCTGGCCCCTTTCCTCCCTTTAAGCTCTGGCAGATATTTGGGCTTTTCAGCTTAAAGCATTCATCAAAAGTAGAAAGTTACTGAAGAATAGAAACACATTTCAAATTTCTGACGGACTCAAGGTTCCCTGGTAAATCAATATCAAAGTAGAGGGGGTTTGGTTTCTTTTTTACCAAGAAAATATTAGAACTGAACTGCAAAATCTGTTTAAAAATACTGTTTATGAGTTACTCCTAAGATCACTGTGGCAGTACAGTAGACCAGACTATCAAGTAGTTGTAAATTTAAGCATGCTGCTTGTTATGAAAACACTTGAAGGCATTTTAATGTTCTGTATTTTGAAAATTGGGTACAAATGAATCTTTTGGAGCTGTATTGTGCTTGGAAATCCCAGTTCAGTAATACAGGTTTGTCCAGCCTGAATGTGCCTGAACAGTTTTGTTTATTTCTAGTTTTATACAAAGTAGTTTTGTTTCTTCATTTGTTCTACAGTGTTTCATGATGAGAGCATTTAAACCCTGATGTCATGTTCCCTCTACAGACTCTTTTTCTCTTGATTTTACCAGGAGCTCTCTGTGAGGGTCAAGTCCCTGCCATTTTTAAATGCTCAGTCTTTGTTGCTGAAAGATAAAACCACAACTGGTCCCTAAATTCAAGATACCTGAATGAAACTGAGCTCCATGTGTTGTACATACACCAAAAACAAAGAGCTGTGGAATTGGGAATGTAGAGGCAGCACATAACATTACTTGAAGTCATAAATTACTGAGCTGGGATTTTAATTTACAGAACCTTCAGCACATCTGTAGAACAGGGTGAAGTAACACTGAGCAACTTGCAGGATACAGGACTAGGATTTGTTTGTAATTGATACACATGAAAAAAGGGATTCATCTTAAGGTCTTGATGATCACTTGAAAGCTTGCCTTGATGGTGGGAATGAAAAACATTCTTTACTGCAAACTGTGTGAAGGTTTGGGCTCACATGTGTTAAGAGAGAATGAATTCTTCAGCTGAGGAGAGCAAGGCATTTGGGGTAAAAAGGGAATCTGGTTTTTTATTTGCCTTCACTCCTCAGGAAAATAAACATGGTTTGGTTTGATGTGGGATCTCTGTATCTGGCAGGTGTGTTCCTCTTCTTACTGCTCTGCAAATAATTTATATCCTGCTGTAAAAACAAGCTGAGGCACTAAACACAAGGGGACAGTTGAGTTGCTCAGTTGTGACAACCCCAAAGACCCACAATAATCAACCCCAGCCCCTCCTTAGGTTGTCATTTAAGATCAGGAGATCTGAGCATGGACATTTTTTGTGTTCTTGGGTCAGTGTGAGCTGGATCCTCACAGCCTGCAGGATCCACACAGCAGTTTTGGGTCAGAAAGACTGGATTTGTCCACTGGCACAAATAACACCGTGATGTGACCTGTGCAGTTTTTGTGAAGGATGCCAGAGGAAATCACCTTCTGTGTTTTGTAATTTGATCCATTGTTCTAATGCCTAGTTATTAAAACTACAAAGAATTTTAATAACTACCCACTTGAACAGTAGATAAAATCTTTACATGATATTATTACACTGAAAACTTCTTGCTTGCTGCCTTGCAATTTAATGACATCAGAACAGTAGATTGGAAACAACCTGTGAAATATTCATTCCTTTTGTCCCTTTTCTCCCACTTTTGTGTTTCTGGGTGTTCTGTAGAGCAAAGAAAGCATGGTATTTATTTCATGAGGACAAAGAGATGAAGAAGGCTTGCTTTTCCTTCCTAAAGAATTTTTCTGCCCATACCTGCAACTTCTTAATTTGTGTTGATAGTTCGTTTTGCTTTATATGGTGTTTAAACATTAAATTTGCCTCGATGGAGACAAGCCCTATCCTCACCAAGATTTGTCTTAGCTTCAGTGTGAATTTTGACTGAGTAAATAGTACAAGAATTAAATTGCTCTTTGTAAATGAAAGCAATAAAAATACCTAATATCTCCAATGGGAATACAAGCTAAGTAATTTCCTTAAAGTGGTTGAGATCCCTTTCAAAGTCACTTTAAAGAGGGGAAGACTTTATCCCTAGGTCATTGGTATTTACTTGCCTAAGGAAGAAATTAAAATAATTTCACTCCTAACAATATATGAAACTTGGGAATCCGAGGCACGAGGAATGCCAAGGTGGAAAAAAGTTCATTTTTAAAGCAAAATACCTTTGTCAAACCTTTTCAGTTTAATGGACAGGTCATGCACTGTGCAGGCATAAATACTGGGTTTTATTCTTAGGCTTTCTGACAGATTTTCTTTTTTCTTGCTCTTTCTTTGGGAGACAGGTTGGGGCTCCAGGCCATATGGACCTTGTACTGTGTTGCTCTTGAGAGGACTGGATTTACAGTGCTGCTTTTTTGATGAAATTGTCTGTCAATTACACCAGTTTTGGGGATCAGTGGAATTTTTACAGCATTTCCTGGTACTGCACCTCCTTGCTGATTCTAGGTGTTTTTCAAGTGAAAACTTTCTGCTGTGTATTTCTTGCAGAGTTCTGGTGTTCTTGATGTGCAAAACGTGGAAAAAAAAAAAAACAAACCAAAAGCTGAAAGCATAAAATGCTACCAAATGTGAATGGGGAAGCAAAATAAGAATCTTGCTGTTGTTAAAATACCTTTTTTAGGTCGGGGAGCTCTGGGTGTTACACGGAGCAAGGTGAGAGCTGCCTGGATTTTTCAGTTGAGTTTATTGCAGGCTTTGATTTGGAGAGCTGAGGTTTGAGACAAGTGCTTACAGAATTAACTGTGCCATAGCTCCGGGCTAAGACATTCCTGTTGTGAGTGGGAACAGCTGACCTCAGGCTCTGACCTCCACAGGACCTAAGCAGATTTATTCATGTGTTTAAAGTCAGCATATGCTTCTGCACATTGCTAAGCCTCAGCCTTGGTGACAAACAACTCCAGATTAATTATATAACAAGGGTGATAACTTTAAGTTAAGGGTGAATAATACCACTTTGCTCGGGATATCCAAACTGCTGCTGTGCAAGGTGCTGGCACGGTGTGAAAATAGCTGGGGAGGATGATCTGAGGTCTTTCCAGTGCTATAAATCTGTATTTCCCAATGATGTATTATGCTCTGTATTATTCCAATGGGGTAAAACACTGTTTTTCTAGCATCAACCATCATAGTCACTTCTCCTGTGGTGTATTTTTCTTTCTGTGCATACATAAACACAAGTTGGTGCAGTTCTGGAATCTATGATGTACATACAGATTTATTATATCACTACAAAAACCTAAGAGGATTTTTTTAAAGTAATTCCTGCTGTAGATACAATAAAAGCCAATTGTCTCTGTGTGGTGTGCTGTCCTACATACCCAGGTGTAACAGATGGTTTTCTACTCTCCTTCATTTATTTGACCTGTTGCTTAACACAGACCATTTACCTGTTTGTCCAGGAGCAGAGTTCTTCCCTGATAACCCCAGCCTATCAGGCAGCCCCTTGTTGCTTGAGAAATCACCTGGAGCACAGACTGGGCAGGGAATCCAATGGCACAAGGAATTGTGGAGCTCACTGTGGTTACTCAGTGGTTTTTTCTCTCTGTTGTGTCCTAATATCCTGAATTAGGGGGCAAAGGGGGAGGAGTGTTAGGGCCTGGATCCTGTGGGGAAGACACCAGGAGTAGAACGAGCACAGCCTGGGAATTAGGTTCTCTTGTGATGATTTTATTGGAAAGGTTGTGTTACAAATCAGTGCTGACACAAAGCCCTACCAGACTGAGGGGGGAAAAACCCAACCCCAACATTAAAACCATCACAACAAAAACCCCAGCAAAACAAATAAAAGGCATTCATGTGAAAATAGCCACAATAATGTTTCTGTTTCCCTTCCAAAGCTGAGGGCTCTGCCCTCTTTTACTAGGAAATGTCACATTTTTTACTGGGAACTACTGTCCACCTTTACATGCCTGATTATTTCATATTATTTAGTGCTTAGCTCAAATTTTCTGATAGTCTCCGTTTAACAAACCTTCATCCTTTTCCTCCGTGCTCTAATCTGGTGAGTTTTTTTACTTTGTGTGATGCCTTTCCTGTACATTAGCAAAGTTGACACTGTCAGAGGGAGAGTGGGAATGGATGTAGCTCCAAGTGTGGCACCATACTTTTCCCTCCAGTTCATCATTCTTAAACAATAAACATAAAAGATCTTCAAATTTTCACCTTTCTACCCAGGTGAGCCTGGCATAAGATGCAGTTTCACAGCCTGAGGCTAATGCTGAAAAAAATAATTTTGGAGCTGCAGGATCCAGACTCACATGCATTGTAAAAGTGCAGATAACTATATTGAATTAATTTGCACTTACTTTGACAAAGTGAATGCACTGCAAGTAGGATAAACCACTCTGGTGTGGTGGGTGCTGGAGAAAACCAGGCAGAAGTCCATGTGAGTATGCACTGAGATATACAGGGAAAAGAAGTAAAAGCAGACTTTACAAAAACTACCAATCAGCTTCAGTCCTTGAAAAAGCAAATGGTTTATACATGCAGTTCAAGCTTTTAAAAAACTCCCTTTACCACTCCTGTAGTCATTTAAAACTGCTGAGGAGTCATTTTCAAAGAAATGGTTCCCCATCCAGAAATTGATGCTCTTTTGCCAAGTACAATATTTTGAAAGTTCAAACACTGCATTGTTTCAGTTTCCCCAAGCACTGACAGGACAGTCACAGTATGGCCAGGATGCCCTGGGGTGCATTGGGAAGAGCATTCCCAGCAGCTCAGGGCTGACCCTGCCCCTGTGCCCAGCCCTGGGGGCTCCTCTGGGCTGCTGTGTCCAGCTCTGGCTCCTCAGCACAGCAGGGCCAGGAGCTCCTGGAGCTGAGGAAGGGCCTGGAGCAGCTCCGTGCCCAGGAGAGGCTGAGGGAGCTGGGGCTGCTCAGCCTGGAGAGGAGCCCTAGCTGAGAGGGGCCCCCAGCCCTGGGTGTCCCTCTGTGTTCCTGGCTGTCCCTGTCCATCCCAGTCTGTCCCAGTCCATCCCTGGCTGTCCCAGTCTGTCCCTGTCCATCCCTGTCCGTCCCTGGGTGTCCCTGGGGGTCCAGGAGCTCCTGGAGCAGAGCCAGTGGAGGGGAACAAAATAAGGGTCTGGAGCATCTCTGCTGTGAGGAAAGGCTGGGGGAGCTGGGGCTGCTCACTCTGAAGAAGAGGCACCTGAGAGGGAACCTCATTAATGTGTATAAATAGCTAAAGGGGAAATGGCCAGAGGATTGATCCAGGCTCTGCCTCAGGATGAGAGGAACGGGCAGAAACAGAAGCACAGAATTTCCACCTGAACATGAGGCAGAACTGTGCAGTGACTGAGCCCTGAGCAGATTCTCCAGAGTCTGTGGAGTCTCCCATGCTGGAGATATCCCAGAACCATCTGGACACATTCCTGTGCCTTGTGCTTTGGGATGGCCCTGCTGGAGCAGGGAGATGGGACCTGGTGACCCACTGTGGTCCCCTCCAGCCCTGACCCATTCTCAGAATACTCTGTACACATCTCTTTTGAAACTGGTACTTGGTTTGTGGGATGGGTGACAATCAAGAAAGGCCCTGGCTGTTGCCAGGTGTTAAAGATGCAGCCAGGTGTGAGAAGAGCACATTCCCTGGAGGAAAAAAAGAGCTGGTGCCAGCTTCCCACCACCTTTTGATCTCCAGTGGGGTTCTGACAGTGAAGGCTGACCAGTCCCAAGCAACACTTCTCAGCAGAGCAAAAAATGGAGGCATCTTGCTTGAATACAAAAAACCTGAGTGCTTCTTGCCCTGGTCACTGCCTGGAGTGGTGGGAACACCTGAAGGTTTAAACCTCCCTGAGTGATTTGTGCTGGCAGGCACAGCAGGGCTGGGTGCTGAGAGATGCTGGTAATGCCAGAATGTGAGATTCAGGAATCATAGAATCATTTAGGCTGGAAAATACCTCCAAGGTGTAATATATGGTATAAAATAATTCTATAGGAAATTAAAATCACAGCATTTGCGGTATCAAGCAAAGTGATAAGGGTGGAGATTCAAAATACCAGGGAGACACTGCCCTCAGAGATGTATATTCCAAGGGATTATTTTGTCTGACAAGATTTCAGGGATAGACATCAGCAAGATAATATTCGACGCCAGAAGTTTATTTCACCTAATGGGATTTCAACAGTTCCGAGAAATCAGCAGCGAGATGATAATATGCTAATGAAAAGTCACCTTCCCAGAGCCAGAAAAACTGTAAATTGAACCTCTTGGAAATGATCTTGGGAAAACCCAGGAGGACTTTGGTGTGATAGAGATCAAAATCTCGGGTTTCCCTGGTTCTGATCGCCCGGCTCAGAATCAAATTGCTTGTGGCTGTTTCCAAATTCTATACTTTGATTATTTAATAAATTTATTTAATTATTCAATTCGAGCATTAATCTATAACAAAGGTGACTGAATCCAACCCTTGACCATTCTCCACCTTGTCCCCAGCCCAGAGCACTGAGTGCCACATCCAGCCCTTCCTTGGACACCTCCAGGGATGGGCACTCCAAACCTCTCTGGGCAGCCCCTGCCCATGTCTAATCACGCTTTATGTGAAGAAATTCCTCCTAATGTCCGACCTGAACCTCCCCTGGTGCAACCTGAGACTATGTCCTCTCATCCTGGAGCACTGAACTCCAACCTGAGGCTGGGATAAGGAGGCACAGACTCCTGTGTACATGGCCAGGGCTTGGGGCCACGGCTCACTGAGTGCCTGACGTGGATTTTGTCCAGAGAAATGCAGCAAAGCTGGGGAAGGGTCTGGAGCAGTGGATTTTTTCCAGAGAAAGGCAGCAAAGCTGGGGAAGGGTCAGGAGCAGAAGCCCTCTGAGGAGTGGCTGAGGGAGCTGGGGGTGTTCAGCCTGCAGAAAAGGAGCCTCAGGGTGATGACACTGCTCCCTACAACTCCCTGATACGAGGGTGCAGCTGGGTGGGAATCGGGCTCTGTTCCCAGGTGAATTAAAGAAATATGAACATTGATCTAATATCAATGTCCATCTATTAATGGACAAAGACTCTCTGACAGTTTGGAGTTAGAAAGTGTGTGTTTATTACTGCCTGGGCAGTGTGTGGGATATCTCCCTAATGCACACTGCAGATTTTCACAGGTGATTACAAAGCTTTTATGTACAAAAATGTTGAATATACAAAATCCAAATGCATATTCATACTTTTGTCATTTCCCCTTCTCTGCTTCCTATGCTAATTGGCAAGGAAGCTATTAAGTATGCGTGGTTTGTTTCTTGAAATGAGTTGGGGTCTTTTTTATGAGGAATCAATTAAAATGAGGAAATAAACTACGTCTTCCTCGCTTTGACCTTTTCACCTTTTTTGGGTATTTGTGACAAACGAATCCTTGGTAGAGTTTGCAGCTTTCTGCGTTCAATCTGTTTCCTATCATGGGAAAGCTGGCTATTGTCCATAAAATTGAACAGCAATGAGTTATTAGATCCTGGATATCTTATCTGAGATCCAGCCTCAGTTGGGTAAAGCTTACTTGTCTCTTTTTTAGCTAACACAGCATCTATGCTAACTGTAATCTTAACTTTTCTAAAATCCTTAATTCCTCAAAATTAACATCTCACAACGAGCAAGGGACAGGGCGGGGAGAAATTACCTAAGCAGCGCCAGGGGAGAGTCAGGTCCGAAATCAGGAGGAATTTCTGAATTTCTTCCCTGATGTGATTAAACATTTCAACGGGATGCCCAGGGACGTGGTGGAGTCCCCATGCCTGGACGTGCTTAGGGGAACCCTCAGCGCCGTGGTCTGACGGACACGGTGCTGTTGGGTCACCGCTGGGACCAGATGGTCCTGGAGATCTTTTCGGACCTAACTGTGATTCTGTTTCTGCCAGTCCTCCCTCCAGCCAGCTCCCCGGGCGGCCGCCACTGCCCGGGAG
>VZTB01017974.1:49364-105053 GCA_013397245.1 Thryothorus ludovicianus
CCCGGCGTGAGCGCTGGCAGCGGGTGCGGTGGGCGCCCGAGGAGACAAAAGGAGGAGAGCCGCGGTCTGCGGGGCTTGGCACACGTGAAATGTTCTGCAGCACGCTCCGTTTTCTGCTCAGGGCCATTAAACTTTGCGGGTAGTTTTATTCGGGAAGTGCTGGGAAGGGCAGGTGGCACAGACCCCCCGCCAGCTGCTGCGTTACTCCGTGCCCCCCCCCCGACTGGCCTAGAAATCTCCCTCTTCAGCAATAATTGATAGAATGGCCCTAATTTATTTTTTTTTAAAAGAAATACAAGGCCTCACTGTAGTTCGCCAGATGTTCTGCAATTCCTTTGAGTGGTAGCGCGAACAAGTTCTACTACATCATGAGGAAAAGTGCGTTTTTAAGCTCATCCTTCCATGTACGTATGTGCAGCATCCATCTGCTCGTGTTCTCAAGTTATTCACACTCGTAGAAGCCCGTTCTCAGACTGAAAAAAAAGGGTAACTTTAATTATACTTTGTTGATCATTAAGTTCAAACACAGATTTTCAGGCATTCCGTTAATTTTTCTGACCTACTTTAAAAAAAAAAATTCCATTAGCATGATCAAAATGGCTCAGCTTAGCACTTGAGCCCGATTTCTTTCTTCAGCAGTTTATAAGGGGAAAGTGTGATTTTACATCCATTCTTAAATTTTTATAGCTCAGGTGGTTCCCTGACAATATTTTTGCACCCCATGGGCTGCAGGCAGGTACCTGTGATGCTGCAGCCCCTCAGTGTTCATTTGAAAAGTTCCAGATATGCTCAGAGGGCTGTGTTGCAAATGGAATTTTTTGTACATAGCTGTGCAGGTCTGCTCTCGGGGTTAAAATCACACATCTGATTATACAAGCCAAAAAGTGTGGTTTTCTGCTCTTTTACTACCATCAGAATTAGGCTTTGTACCTGGTCTAATTTCCTCTGTGTGGCTTCATTCCTGATTATTGACTGCTAATGATTGCTCTCTGTTTTGTGTAAAAAAAAATACCTGGAACTCCCAGAAGCTTTGATTAACCCTGCAAGACAAGAACAGAATTAGGAGCGGTGGGATGAGTGACTTCATGGAGTATTTTTCTGTTACAAATATTTGAAAAGAAAGAAAAAAAAAATCAGATGTGGCCCATAGCAACAGCAGATGAGGGCAAAAACAATTCTGAAGCTTGTCTTCGGTGCCATCATGTGAGTGGCACATCGTGACTCTGTTTACCAGCTGGAGCGGGTGGCATCGTGTGGCTCATTTCAAAAACTCCTGGGAAATACAGATCGGGGAGGAGGGGGAGGAGTTTTAAAGCGCCGGGGTGAGGAGCGTGTGGATCAGAGTTGTAAAGCAACTCTGTTCGTTTGGGAGCCAGGGGTGAGGATGGCGGTGCAGGACACGAGGAGTCCGTGCTGCAGAGACGGGAGCTGCGCCTGCCAGGGCCCTTCACGCTGCCTCCCCGGCACCTTGAACAACGCTGGCTGTGCTTTCTCCGCCCCTTTGGTGCCGTTCTCATCTGAGGGCTCCTGGAAGGAACCGGAGCTGCTGCTCCTGTAATGTCGCTTGTCCCCTTTTTGCCGAGGATGCGACACAGCAGCGTCCTAGAGGGTGAATGCCTTTGGTGGTGTGGCTGCACTGCGCCCCTGAGCCATTGATCGTTGTTATTTGTTAATTCAGCCGTATTTAGGATTAAAGTCTTGTCAGGACACAAACTATCTAGAAACTGCTGGGATTATCCCTCTTGAGATAGTGCAAAGCATCCGAAAAAAAGTGTTGGTTAAACAACAAACCAAACCATTTTTGCCATCAACTTACACCACTCGTTTTGCAGTGTTGTGCTTGGATTCCCCATAGCACCTGTTGCATCGTTCACCTTGCCTTCAGGATAAGAGCTTGTTGGGGAAATTTCCTGAATTGCAGTTTGTGCTCAGCGCTGGGGTTTTGTATAAATGTTTGTTCTGTTATTTGAGCTCAGTCCCCAAAAGCTGCAGCCCAGAAAGGCCCAGTTTGTGCTGTGGACGGGGGTGTTTGCAGTGAGTGTTAGGGAGGGATCCTGCTGCTGACAGGTGGAGCTGGGGAGGGCAGTGCTTGAGGAGTCCTGACCCTGAGTAGTGGCTGTGCTCCTGCATTTCTGGCTTGGCTTTTGTTGCTGTAGTAGCAAATGCTTTATCTATTTTCAAACAGGGATCTGTGAGTTTGGTGTGTCATGTTTCCTCTCCCCCTCCCATTCAGGCTTACTCCTTCCTGTCCTCTTCTTGGCCAATGCACTTGCTGTTTTGCAGCCTCACCTCTCAGACTTGGGTCATGATCTTCAGTTTGCTTTGCCTCTTTTCTGGGGCATTGGGAAAGTTGCTTATTTGAAGAGGAGAGCTTTTTTTCTGGGGTAAAAAACTTCTAGGTCCTGCATGTGTTGTGGTCTTAGCCATACATAATCAGACTTTTTGCCAACAATAATTTAATTGTTGAGGGGCAATAGTGTTCATAGTGTTTTTAATACAGACTGACACTAATGAAGTGAATATATATTAACCTTATTTAACTGTGAAATCAAATTAGTCTGTTACCATTTTGTGGAAGGCCAGTCACAGAAGCAGGATTTTATTTCCCCAGGTTTTCTCGTGCTCAGTACCACCAGTATACCTTTGCCTCTGGAACAGATCTGTGACTGTATCTACAGTTTTTAGGTTTTTAAGATTACTATGTTTATTAAATAAGTAATCTGCCTTTCAGAGATAATTTTTTTTAAGCTACAGTTCAATAAAATGTTGCACTGGGCCTTGTTCTTGCAGTGGTTGCTGCTGACCTGGATTATCCTCTGGCCCTGCATGTTCTGAGCCTCCACAGGAGCTTTTTAGCAGGGGACACAGGAGTGGCTGGAAGTTTGTCAGAGATGGGGAACAGCAGGAGACAGCATTTCCTCACAGAGAAATGCCTGAGAACCCACAGACATTGAGGCTTCCTTTGTAGTAGTGTCTGCAGCACATGTAATGATACAGCAGTCTCTGGGGCTTTTTAACAACTTTAGTTTCTTTAATTTTCCATTGGTACTCCTGCAGGGACATTAATGTGTTTGGGTGGGCTCTGGGTCAGTCAGCTCCATTACTACAAAGGCATGTTTATATGATAAAAGCCAATTCAGAGCTAACTTTGTCTTTTGTATTTTGGCAGGTTTAAAATAATGGCTGAAGATGGAAGTGAGGAGATTATGTTTATTTGTAAGTATTAGAAAAAGGATCTAACTCTCACAGTGTGTGACTTGTCTACTCAGAATTCTTGAAATTAAAGACTAAACCAGAGTTAAGATTTTATTTAGAAAAATTGCTTTGTACAGAGGCTCAAACAGCTAATGGATGAATAGAGGGGAGGTTGTGTAATTTAAGCATACACATTCTGACACTGTTGGCAAACACACAATGAAACCTCTGAGTGTGAGTTAGCAGCACAGCTTTGTCATGGCTGAAGTGAAGGTCTAACACTCGTGTAAGCCCTTTGTTTATACAACCAGCTCTAGCAGCCAGGGGTGTCTGGGGATAGCTCTGACCTCTGGCCTCACTTGGGGATCTGCACCTCCACAGCAGGGGCAGGCAGACTCATCATTCTTTCAGAACAAGCCCAGTTGGAGATGCACCAGCTGCCCTGGCAGGTGTCACTCGTGGCATTCACTGCCTGTGCTTCTTGCTGTGTAACCCTGGGTGCCAGGCTGGACTCTGTGGCTGGGATCCAGCTCCTGGGTGGTGGGTGAGGAAAGGCTGCAGCAGTGCTGTGCCCAGCCTGGGAAGTGTCCCACGCTTGCTGGAGCTTGTCTGGCAGGCTTGAGTCCCACATGAATCCTCTCCTTTGTCACCAGTCTGGATGTGCAGGTCCTGGTGTCACAGTGGAAGGAGTCCTTGAGTGAGCAGAGAGGGCCCAGATATTGTGGATCCAGTCAGGGCAGAGCAGAATGGAGCACACCTTTGGTTTTTGGATCCACAGTATTTTACCTTTGATGGTTTCACAGCTGCATTTATGGCAACTGTCAGAAAGTTCAGTTTTCTCCCTCCTCCAGATTCCTTCAAAAATAGTGTTGACTGCATTTTTACAGAGGTGCAGATACCAAGAGTGGTTACATTACCTTCCCCTTTATAAAAAGATTCTGTTGGACAGCAAAAGGAATGGAGGTGTGATGTCACTCCTAAATGAACAGAAGGTGTCACACAACATGATTTTCTCCCTTCCAGTGGGGGCTGTGATCACTGAATACCTTGAGCTTTTTCTTGTGCTCTCTGCAATTAATTTTGCCCATGGGATATGAGGACTGCTTATGTTCTGAAAAATGAGTTGCTATAAATGACACTGTGCACTCCCAATAATAAACATCCTTGAATGTGTATTTCACTGACAAGAGAATTTTGGAATTGTTTTTTTATTAAGTGTGTGAATAGAGTCTCCCTGGGGTATTTTTTTATTATTCCCATACTTGTTTTTGTGTTACTCCTGTGGCTGTAATCTCTGGAAAGTGTCACATATTGCTAGTGTAACAGCTTTGGGGCATGGCTGCTGCAGGGCACCCCTTGGATGTTGAGCTGTGCTACAAAATGTCATTGTCTTCTTCCCCTGGCTTTGATCATTCCCTGCAAAGGAGGAGAGGAATGTGTGGCTTCTCCCTGCCTGTAGCTGTGGGCAGTGCTGTCTGCACCTTTCTGAGCCTTATCTTTGCAGAAGTGAGGAGTGCCCTGATGCAGTCAGGAGATAAGGAAAATGACAAAGTGGCATTTTCTTTGGATTCTGTTGGAGAAGCTATTACTCAGGCTATTCCTTCCTGTCCCCGTGGTTATGGCAGTCCTTTGAGGATGACAGTCCATTTCTTCTCAGCAGTCAGGTTTACACATTCCTCTGTGGCTCCTCCACCCTCTCTGGTTTGGGAAATCTGCTTTTAGCCCAGATAATTTCAGTAATATTAGGGGCAGCCTGGGCTACAGGCACACCTGGAGCAGGGGAATGGTGGAACACTAAACAGGACAGCTGTAGGCTGAGCTCTGCTGCTGGATCTCTGGGATCCTTTCCTCTGGTACAGTAACTCTGTGGTGCTGTACAGCAAGCCAGGCAGGGAAATTCCTTCTGCTGAAAAATGAAGAGCTGGTTGTTTCATTCCTTGGCTCACCAGAAGGCAGCACAAACAAAGCTCGACAGGAGGCAGTGACCAGGTTTGGGGGTGGCACCTTCCAGAAATGCTGTTTGTCAAATATATGTATTTTTTCACTGCTAAGCTGGTTTTGTTGCCAGAAGAAATGTGAAGCAGTTTGGAATCCCTTGTTTTAGAAGTCATTTTGTTCACTGGGACAATACTGGGGAGTTAGGAACACAGAGTAGCTTCCAGTTAGGAGCACAGAGTACCTTTGCCAGGGGGGATATACCTTAGAATGACTTGGCTTTTCTCTTCTCTTCTCAAAAAAAAGGTGTAATGACCCTCTACTTTACACCTTTTCTGGGATTTCCTGACTTGCCCTTGTAAGCTGGAGCTCAGATGCAAAAAGCACCACAGCAATATAACCCCTGAGTGATGATCTCTCCTGAAGCTGTGTCAGCAGCTGACCAGGCAGGGCAGTTTGACAGCTATTTTTTTTCACCGTGAAGCAGTGTATAAGCATTTGGAATCCTGTTAAGTTAGCTTATTTTAGAAAGCCTCAAATTATCCTCATCTGAAAATTGTTTCTTAGGAACCACTCAGTTCTGGGTAATTTACAGCCACTTAAACTAAAAGTTAATTTAGCTAAGCTGACAGGGAATTAGGTGGCCAGAGTGTGTTGTGCAGCCGGCTGACTTGTCTGGAAAGGCATCAGGAGGTACCTTGGAGGTGTCAGTCCTGCCCTGTGGGTGACAAGTGTGTGTGGCCAGGCAGAGCTGGGCTCCCAGGACACGCTGGTGCCCTGCTGAGCCCTGTGCCAGTTCTGCTGCTGGTTCTGGGTTTGTGCCTCCTGTCCCTGGAAGCACCAAGGCTACCCAAGCTGCTCATGACAGCCCAGCTCCTGGGCAAGGCAGTGATGAGGTTTTCTTTAGCTGCCACGTGTTGCAGCACTTTATCTGAAGAATAATGCCATCTTTAAGCAGAGTATTTACTGTGGGTGTAAGGCATTTATTTTCCTTTGAGGGAGAATTTAAACAATTGTCCTCTGATGGTACCGATCACAGCCTGTGTTATCTCACCTACACAGGTGCCAGCTATCAACTCAGTGTTCAATTATTTATGTTCTTTTAAGCAATGTAAATAAACATCTGCCTCTCTATGTGTGTATTTTGCCTGGTGCTAGGTTCCTCTTGAAAGAAGGAGGAAACTGTCTTACAAAAGTGTTTTTCACCAACCTTTTCTGTCTGGTTCCTTGCAGGGTGTGAGGACTGTGGGCAGTACCATGATTCAGAGTGTCCTGAGCTGGGCCCAGTGGTGACAGTCAAAGACTCCTTTGTATTGAGCAGGGCAAGGTAAGAAATGTTTGTGTTAATCCTGACTAACCCAGTGCCCATGTTAGTCCTTTAAAGCTTATTTGCTGTTCAGTGGATGTCACGCTGACAGCTGGAAACTGAAGTCCCAGAGGATGACAGAAATCTATGGAAAGCACATGGCCTTGATTAAATAGAAAAATTGATGCACACACTTAAGTGCTGCACTGAACTGAAGCCAAAAAAAAATAACTTGCTGCTCATCAGGACTCGGTTTCTTTGCTGAGGTTTCTGGCAAGAAGTCAGGTGGTGCCAGATGGGGAGGTGACTTCTGTCATGCCACTTTTATCCCCCTTAGATACACCAGATTCATTTCAGAGAAGTGTGTGAGGATTTCTCATTCATGTGTATGAACTCTGTCATTCCTCCACTTAGATGCAAAACAAGTTGTTCTCATTATTGTGGGTCTTTGCAAACCATCAGGGGTAATAGTTCTGTCAGCAAATCTGTGACAGCACAGCAGAAACACTCATGATTGCCAAAAGAAACAAATAGACTCAATCTACTTGGGAGAAAACAACACTGAGTAGTGATTTTTACAGGGAAAGACAATCAGGCACTGTCAGCAAAATTCATATTAAGTTGTAGAATGTAAGGCTAAGGAAAAGAACCAACCATTGTGAAGGTGTAGCACAGATTCAGAAAGGGAAGTGTTCAGATGGCTTTGTGTGTTATATAATGTGTGCAGGGCTTCCATATTTCTTCTTGGGAAGTCTCAGGCAGAAAACAGGCACGTGGGCAGCAAGTCTGGCACATCCTGGTGGTGTAGGCCGTGCTGTGTATTCCCAGAATTTTTTTGTAACAAACACTGGTGTGCTGGATCTGCCACATGGCCAGGGCAGGATGCTCTTGGTGTCCATCTGAGTACAGGGGCTGCACCTGTGCAGGAGCTGTCCCTGCTTCTCTGGGCCTTCCTAGAAGAGGAATTTCCCTGCAGTTCCTGCCAGGCAGTGCCTTCCTGTGCCCAGAAACCTACCCTGGATGATCCCCTCCAGCTGTTTGATTAACAGCCCTGACAGTACAAGTGCTTGAGGGTAATTTAAAAATACCCACTGGAAGAATAGAAGCTGGTGAGGGAGGTGCTTTTGCTATGCACAAAAAATGGGCAGTGCAGTAACTCCAGCCTGTGCTACACACATTCAATTACAAACTACTATTTCCTACTTTTCTTCTGTTTTTTAGCTTGCACTTTCATGTCCAGATGTTCCAATTGGGAATGTTTGCAAATATGGTGCATGCACTGGTTTTCAATCTCCTGACTTGCAAATGCTAAGCTTTCCCTAGTGGAAGTGTGGGCTGCTGGACCGTAGGCTTGAAAGCAGAATTTAAAATTGACTTTTTTACAGATGAATGTATTTATTTTCCTGAAGAGTTTTCAGCTGAAATGTGGTAAGATAAGAAAAAGAAAGAAGAAATTTAATTGCAGCCATTACATCTGGGCAACAGTAGCTGAAAGTGAGTTATCTGAGGCTGAGGGCAAGTTTAACCACAAACTGGATATGAATCTTTTAAAAACAGTCTACTTGCTTAACCACATTTGTTTTTCCCTCTGTCTTACTGAAAAGATAAAATGGATGCATTATGGTTAGAAGTGTTGAGAAACATCTCCTGAACTTCTCTGTCTCTAACGCTGCTTATTGTATGTTTAACTAAACTAAAAGTAATTTTTTTTTATTTCATTTGTTTAGCACTATGACTGCAATCTTTTTGTATTTCTCTTTTTCTAGGCAGTAAAGCAGTTCTGCCAGTGTCAACCTCTACTATTCAGTAGCTTGTCAGATTATTTTTAGTTTTTCATCTGTTACCACAGACCTGAAAAAAAAGAATTGCATTTGATCTGTAAAACCAATACAGTGGGGCCAGTCATGTGAATTTCTGGGACGTTGTCCTCTGTGTATTATGTGTAGTAATAGTATTTACTACATGTAGTTCTTCTCAGAAGCTGGTCTGGGAAAAAAGAGAGGCTGGGAGCACAGAAACAATTTTGTTTAATGCTGACTTCTTTCTTCCACAGATTTTTCAGTGCATAACTATTACTGGACAAGGTGGTGTCCAGCCAAAGGTTGAACTTGATCTTGGAAGTCTTTTCCAACCTAATCAGTTCTGTGATTTATTTTTTATTTTTCTCAATTCTCTCCTCAATTTTTAGATCATCTCTGCCTTCTAATTTGGAGATAAGACAACTGGAGGATGGGACTGAGGGGGTGTTTGCTGTGACTCAGCTGGTGAAACGGACCCAGTTTGGCCCCTTTGAATCCAAGAGAGTTCTCAAGCTGGAGAAAGAATCAATTTTTCCCCTGAAGGTAAGACACACAATTTGTAAAGCAATAAATAGCAAGGAGTCAGTTTTACCTGTGATGAATTAATGCTGTCTAAGACTATGGAAACAAAGATATGTGAAGGGGAATTATTTGGAACATCTTCTGGGTGTGCCCTGTAAGAGATGAGCTAAACAAATATTCTCTGGGCAAGGAACAGAAGAACCAAACTAGAAGCTCAGTTCTTTTAATGAGTCTTTTCAATTTGGTTGAATTTGCCTAATGAGCCACATTTGCATTAGGTTTATGGAACATGAAGAATAAGTGGGGGTTTTTCTGTCTTGTATTTGTTTTATTCTTCTTTTGACAAGTTTTTGTAGGAAAAATACTACATTAATAATAGAATTCAATCTTAGTTTCCACTAATACCTAACTCAGAAGTTGCATTTGTGTTATTCTTCTCTTGACAAGTTTTGGTAGGAAAAATGCTACATTTATAATGGAATTCAGTCTTAGTTTCCACTAATATCTAACACAGAAGTAAAGATTTAGAAATGTTCCTTGGGCTGATGGCTGTTTGGATACCCTTCCACTCAAGTATATAGTTAATTTTTTGGGAAACTGGTGGCTATAGCAAGAATTCTTGGGGTGATTTTGTTCAGTTTGTTCCCATCTTGCTCCTGGTTGTCAGTCTCATCTGAAGGTGTGACCGAGTGAAAGATGTCAGACTTGAGACTTGCTTCATCCCTGTTGTCCATTGAAAAGAAACCACTGCAAAAACAGAAAATAATTTATTTTCTTCCCTTAACTTCGTATCACTTCTCAGAATTTCTATTCTGTGCACATTTTGCTTGGCAGGTGTTCCAGAAGGAAGGACCCCTGGTGTATTTCGACACCACGAACGAAGATGATTGCAACTGGATGATGATGGTGCGCCCAGCCACCGAGTATGAGCACCAGAATTTAACTGCCTTCCAGCATGACAATGACATTTATTTCACCACCTGCCAGGACATCCCCCCAGGAACCGAGCTGCGAGTGTGGTACGCAGCTTTTTACGCCAAAAAAATGGAAAAGCCAGTGCTGAAGCCTGTCACTGGTGTTGCCAATGGTATGTGTGAGGGACTTTCTTCCTTCCTAAGGGCCCAGTGCTGGCAGGGACTGATAGTCCCTGAGAGCTGCTGGAGCTCACAGTGCTGTTTATCCAAGAGGCTCTTATCCTGCAGAGTCAGGCCAGCCTGCACACGTGGATGCCCTGCAAGAGCAAAGTGTAGATTCTTCACCGTGATACAGCCAGGTTTTTTTAAAACAGCTGGCCTAGTTAATGGTTCAGCTTCTTCAGAGTGGACAAACTGGATAAACAGTCCTTAACTAAAGATTTGGTGGTTGTGTCAAGGCATTTCTGGGTAGAACAGCAAGGGAGTTCAATTGTCAGAGAAATCTGTATGCAGATTTGCTAAAGAAGCCATTCTTCAGTTGCAGGGAAAAATGGTTTGGTTTTGCACAGAATTGTTACACAGCTCTAGAAATCTAGGTTTGTCTTAAGCAGCCTCACATGGGACCCACTAGAGTAAGATGCACATGGCTGTGCATTGGAAAGAAAGGCAGATGTTTTAGAAGCTGAATTAGAATTGCCCCAGGTTCTAGTGTTTTCCCCTTTGTTTTTCCATTTCCTATTTTTCCATTTCTACAGCTGAAAGGCAAGATCCTTTAGCATTGCAAAGGTGTTTTCTTCCTGCTCTTGAGCTGGGAGTACTCCCTGGATGTTATTACTGCTCTGCTGGGTATAATTTGGGGTGACAAATTTGGGGAGAGGCCATTGCCACCAGTGTCAGCTTTATGGCTGCCCTAGATCCTAAGCAGAGCCTCAAGTGCTACAGCTGAATCAATGCAGTTTCTGAACTCTGAGATGTTTCTAGTTGGTATTAACTGAGAGATTTCACCTTTTCCCTCTCTATTTAACCTGTTAATGCATTTTTGTGGGGTTATGGGTATTTGAAAGTACTGTTGAAATGTGCCCTGCTCTCTCTGTTCAGCACTTCATGGCGCACTCCAGAATATTTAAGGCAGAGTGGGTGAGATTCAGGTTTAAGAATGCCCTGGTTAAAATTTTACATGAGAATGTTATTTGCAGGCCTGTTACAGAATAAAACTTTCTGACTATGGTTACTGCCCTCAGCACAGAGCAAGAGTCAGAGGGTCTGGAAGTAAAGGAGATGAATTCTTTTTCCTTTTCACAGATACGTCCTTGGTAGCGATGGAATCTGATAAAGAGGGGAATAATAAGGTCTCTTCAAAACCTTCATCTGCTGTCTTACCCCATAAAAAAAACAAGAAATCCAGCATACTAGCAGCTGATCCAGCAGGTATGCAAAATTACAGTGCTCTTAAGGGAGATAGAGGATATATATTATGGATATATAACTTCTGGGGAATAACCAATCTTGAGAGGATTTGAAAGCCTGAATTTTTCTTTTCCTTTTCATGGGCACAGTGCTTAAAGTACAAACGCAGGTTAAAAAGTGACAGAGGGGCCAATAAACTTGTAGGCAGATTATTTTCATGAAAACCACAGGTGTTCCTAACTTTGGAGGTGGTTACTGTTGGGGTGGGGACAATCCCCAAGAAAATCTTCAGTCTGCCTGTGGAAAGTGGAGTAATTCAAATGATCAGGCCAAATTGTAGAAAGAAACATTTCAAATGTTTGGAAGTGACAAGAACACTGGCCATTCCCAAATTACAATAATACCACAGTATATGCCACTATTAGAGTTCAGACTGTTCTGAATTTCAGAAAGTCAAATTTAAATAAACTTACGAGCAATACATGTCCTGTTGGCAAAGAACATGTGGCTGAGGAAATATCTGGTAGTGTCCTAGGAACTCTGTCCCAAGGACTCATTGCAAAGCAGTGCTCCCACCACCCAGTCTCTGCTAGGTGGAACAGTGAAATTAAGAACCCACTTAGCACAAATTTCAAAAAGTACACTCAAGAGTACACAAGATCAAAAGAAAACCACTCTAGGTCTGTTCTTTGAGAGGTTATTTTCCTAAACTTTGCTTATTAATAGTAGAAGTAGCCAGGAGGAAAGGAGGGGAGTTGTTGCAGACGTGTGCAGTGCAATTATGAGAGGATCCATTTGTAAGCTTAGCTGTGAAGTTGACTGGGGAGTTATCTTTCAGTTTGGCATTATTGATTTTTCCAGAGGTAAAATGAAGAATTGGAACAGCCCCTCCTACATCCTTCATCCTGCTGCCTCAAAGTCCAGCTTTAGTAGAAACAAAGTGCTGCCTGTTATATTTTGGGAACCCTGAGGTGTTCCCACTGATGTAGTGTTTTGGTGCTTCCAAAAAAAACCAAACTTTTCATCGATTGTTTGCCTCAAATCATACCAAGCAGTTGCCAGCTGTCAGATCTGTAGTTCCAAGTCAGCCAGGTTGCCCTGCAGCTGCCCTGGAAGTCTGAGGAAGTGGAAGCCTAAAAAGGACCTGGCTCTTCCTGACAAACCAGTGCAAGGAGCAACTGAGGAGAAAGGGAAATGCAGAGTCAGGCACAATCAGCTTACACAAAATATTGGTTTGCTGCTTTTGCCCTCCTGGACAGAGCCCTTGAGAAGTTCTTTATGTAGCCTGTGAAGAAGGAATTTTTATTGCTATGTTTCCAAGCCATTTCTTATTAATTTATTTATTGCAGCGTGGATGAGATCACACTTCTGTAGTGCAGAGTGTTGAATGTACCTTGTAGCAGGAAACAGCCTCTGCCTCAGAGAATCCTTTATTTTGCTTTAAGAGCCAACACTGAAAAGAAGGAAGAACTTCACTGTCCCTTTGCAGAGAGAAATGAGCTGGTGTGTAATGACCATCCAGGAAATCTGTGGCAGAAGCTGAGTAACAATTCTAATTCCCTGTGCTGCCATTCACTCACCCTGACTTCAGTGTTATCCTCCTCCTCTGCAGGAGTCTCCTACACTGTGGGATATTCAGCTTTTTGTGTGCCAAAAAAAATCTTTGAATCAGTCCAGATTTATCAGATCCTCTTGAAAAATTCAAATACATCATCTAAGGACTGAAATACAAAGTAACAAAGAACTGTGGACAAAGTAACTCTTCCTATTTTTTAATTCCAGTTTCATTTTTGCCCTAATTTCTTAATTTCCTTTACCTTTCTTGAGTTGAAGTGTTAAAGTATTAGTATGGTGATTTCATAGCACATCTAATTAATGAAGCTGCTCAAACCTGGGTTTTCATTGTCCTCATCCTTACTTCCATTAATCCAAATGTTCTTAACTCTGCAATGCCCTTCACAGAGAGCAAGGAGGTTTCTCCTGCCTCTGTCCTCAGCTGACCTAGAAGTAGACTGGTAACTCTGGTTTTAAAGGTGCTAAAAATTGCTTTATGTCATGCCTTTTATGAACACAGTTCTTTAGGAAGTGATAAAGGAGCCCTCAGGACTTTACAAGGGCACTAACACTCTCTCCTGGCATCATTTATATCTTCTGATAGTTCAACTCCTCATGTTTGGAGAATCCTGAAATGGTCCCAGCTGCCCCCAGGGGCCTCTTGCTGCTTAAATGGTACCTTGTGATACTCAGGGAGTTACTGCAAGATAAACAGAGCTGCAGGAGTTTACCACCTTCCCATTTTCAAAGCCTTTCAGTATTTCTTGTTGTGATTTAGTGAACACTCCAGAAGGCAGTGGAACAGCAGAAGCAAAGCCCAACCAGTGGACGTGTAAAGTGTGTTCATCTGCTTTCCAAGAGCCCCAGCTGCTGACAGGTAGGAAGTGCTAGAAATTCATGGGAGAGCACTGAGAATCATCAGCAGTACTCTGCTCTTCCACAGCTGTGAAGCCATGCACCATCCATGGTGCAGTAAGATAAAAGTTTTAAATTTTGTGTTCCTTTAAGGAAAGGAGTAGCAAGGAAGGTAGAACAGGGATATTTTGGATGTTTTGACCATGGCAGTGTTAAGTCTCTGAACGAACAACTGTGATGTTGAATGTAGAAGAAATAAAGTGATCTAGAAGATGATGTGAGTGTCAGGAAAATCAAAGATAGGGAGCTGCATGAGCAGTGTAAAGATCAGTGATGCCAGGTTATATTTTTGATATTGTCCATCTGGAATTTATGGCACAGGTTTAGTAAGGGTAATGAATTACATCTTTTTTTCTGCATTTCATTTGCAGCTATTTTATGCAGTTTTCAGAAGAACTTAAAATTCTTTAGAAGCTTTGGCCATTTGATGAATCATTTTTGAAGAGGGAACTTAGGTCAATAAACAACTTGGGCATTTGGAAAACATACCCATTATTAGAAACACAAAGTTTTTACTGTGACATTAAAAAATCTCCTTAAAAATTCAGTTCTTGTGACTGTTGAATAAATTGTAGGCTTTGATTTATGAAGGTGTTGTGACTGCTTTTGAAATTATTTGAATTAAGCCTCTGGAAAGTGAAATGGACCTATTAGGTGGGTTTCAACTAGTTCCATTTGAATATTTTAAGGATAATTTCTTCCTTACTCTCCTCTTGTTCCCTATCCACCCAGAGCACTTGCTGAGTCACCTGGAACAAGCCAAAGGTGCCCCCCCAAGCAGCCAAAATGATGCTGAGAAAGCTGAGAAAGCAGCAGAGGCTGTGCCAGCAGATCAGCCAGTGGCAAGTGATGCAGCCAGTGCCAGCACAGACTCGAGGAGAAAGGCCAGGAGGGGAAGAAAATCCAAAACAGCAAAAGTAGAAACACCTCTTGTCATTGATGAAGAGAAAGATTCTGCAGGTAAAACAGAAATCTGGAAAATGCAAAGCAATAAATCTGCTTATACACCTATGATGATGCCTTTGCAGAAAGGCCTAAAAAGCAGCAGAGACAAGGTGGAGGTTTTTAGTTAGACCACTTAAGCTGCCAATTTACAAGTTTTGTTAGTTATTTCTGAGGGCCTTGAAGGCAGCACCTGCACTCAGTCCCCTTCATTCTTCTGTGGTGGTTTGTAGAGAGCCCCAGAGAAGCACAGGGTAGTGGTGGTGAGAACTGCAAGAGGCAACAGAAGAGAACATCCTTCCTCTCAAGAGGACAAATGTTTCTCTACTTCAAGTTTAGTTTAGATAGGGCTTTACCTTCCCTGAAGGATGTTCTATTAGGAAATTTCATGATTCTTGGTCAGCTGACCCTTCAGTAATAAAAAGTAAGAAGTTAGAAAAAGTTGAGATGTCCCTGCCTGTGGCAGGGGCTTGGATTAGATTTTTAAAAGTCCCTTCCAAACCACACTGTTCTGGGATTCTGTGAATGTGTTTGTGGACAATTGATTTGTCCAGTGCCACACCTTATTACAAATTCTGCACTTGAGGTTCTGCTTCCAGCTGTCCACATTACTGCTGTGTTTATTTCTTTGGTGTGTGTGCAGTGGAACGTGTGGCTGACGCTGTCACTGAGGTCCCTCCAGAGGAGGTGGCCCTGCCTCCAGCTCCAGAAGAGAGGATTATGGATCTGGTTTTAGGAAAGATGCCCAGCACCACAAACAGCATCAGCTCAGTGACAAAGTAAGTGTTCTGGGATGCAGAATTTCCTCTTAGTGTAGCATGCAACAGTTCTGCTCGAATTCTGAGCCCACAGATGCTCTTTTTTATCAGCATGATATTGTGTGATACTGCTGCTGCTTCAAGAGGTGATTTTGAGCTGCTACGTGTACACTGGTAGAATTTTGGGGCATAACATTAATGAAAATTTCTTTTTTCGTCATCTTACTGCTTTTATTCAGTGTTTCCAAAAGCCTCCTGCAGCTGCAAGGTGAAATTTATTCCCATTGAAAGTCAGTGATAAGACAGGCAAAGAGATTTTTTCTTTCAGAATATGTAAATCATTACTATTATTATTATTCAGTCTTGCTTATCATCTTGGCTCATAAATGACTTCATGTTGATTTTGCATGTGATACTCCAGATTTGGAGCAGTAGGAGGAGAAAATTTCATTATAACAGAACCTCAAGGAGACTCTTAAGCATCACGTGATTAATTCAGATTCTTTTCTGTCTTTTTGTATTGGTAAAATTGGCCTTTTGAATTTTTTTTTTTGTATAATAGAGCACTCAATTTTTATGAATTAGCTAGTAATAGTATATTATGAAGTCCTTAGCAGACACAGAGCCAACAAAAAGGCATTTCAGCAGGTGGTTGTGCTGGGGAATGGCACAGTGCTGCTTGGCACCCTGCTGCCCTCTGCCCAAATGCAGCTTTTACATGGGAGCTGCCAAGCTTCCTAAGCTGAGACAGTGCTGATGTTTTCAGAGCAGAACAGATCCTTTCTGTTCCTCTGAGGGGCCTGCAAAGAGAATCCCTGCTGCTGCTTTTTGCCTCGTTGGTTCTGGGTGAAGAAAATTTGGAGTGAGTGACCTCTGCAGCTTCCAGGGGGTGACCAGGGGGAGCACCTGGGAGCTGGGGAAGCTCCATCCAGGCCCCCTCCCTCCTGCCAGGAACCGAGTTGAACACTGCTCTAGCTTTTGCCAGCTGGTGGAACTCTGTGGGATAGCTTTCAGCCCCTGCCTTTCTCTCTAATCCAGTAGGTTTGCTCATCACCAAAACACCATGTCCCTCAAAAGAAGTTTCATTCTCTCCAGTAGACACGGGATTCGTCGGAAGCTGATAAAGCAGCTGGGGGAGCACAAGAGGGTCTATCAGTGCAGCATCTGCAGTAAGATCTTCCAGAACAGCAGCAACCTCAGCAGGCACATCCGTTCTCACGGTGGGTTGGCTTTTCCCTCACTGTTGCAGTGTGTCCCAGATATCCCAGGCCCCTCTCAGATGATTCCCCTGCCAGGTTTGTCAATCATTCCTCCTTTCCACATCCTGACCTCTCATGAGTGCTGCCTGTCAGCCCTGGCATTCCAGAAGGGCATTGAGTGGTTGGCAGGGTTCAAAAGATGCTTCCCACCCCTGGAAAGACACTGGGCCATCCAAGTGTCCTCTGTCCCTTAGGACCTTCCCCCCAAACCTGGTTGGTGGTTCCTTCCCTCCCCCTCTCCCCTGGTTAAAAGACCTGGGCTGCCATGTGGGAGGGATTCTTTTGGAGCAGTTACTGGACTCACAGGCCCTTGGGCCAGGAATAAAACTGTAAATCAAAACCTCCATCAGAATCGGCTCCTTCACCCTTGAAGCCTCTCAGTGGAAGGTGAACCTGAGCCTTTCCATGTCTGGATTTTGTCTCCAAGCCCTCAGCTGTAACATCCAGTGAGCCTGAGGCACCACTGGGGTGAAAACACCACAGAGCTGCCAGACAGGCAAACAGCAAGGGCCAGCCAGCTCAGGGAAAACCTCCTGGGAATATTGGATCAAACACCAATACCTTGCCTGGGCATTGATTTTTGGGTCTTGGTTCCACCTTTGAATTAAACAGCAGGGCTCCTTTTAGGTATTGGGATGTATATTTATAAGAGTTTTGCTTTTTTTTTTTCCTTTTTTCTTCCTTTTAAGTCTCCCTAGGAAACTGTTTTAATTTTTCAGACTGAAGCATGAGAAGATAATAGTGCAAAATTGAAGTTGAAAGTATTTAAAATTTGGATTAGGTACATCTTTTAAATGAGGGCAAGGATGTGATGTTTTTTCCAAAGCTCTTATTGCCTTTAAATATATACATAAATATCACTCCCACCTTCACAGGCACATGGGTAACATAGCTGTGTAAATGTCAGCTAAGTGTTTTTCCACCTGTGATCTGCAGTTCCAGGGGCCTGTGTCCTAATCTAAAGGTTCCGTGAAAAATCATCACTGAAAAAGGATGGGGGAACTAAACCAAAATTGGTGGAAATGGTTAAAATCCACTGGTTAGATCTCCTGAATTACTAAATTTTTCATCACTAGCCTGTTTGTTTGCTGTTGCATGTGCTTTGGTTTCCCCTGTCTTGCCTGGAGTTGGTTATTATCAATCACTGACTACTTCCCTTTCATCTTGATTGATCCCCTCAGGTGACAAACTGTTTAAATGTGAGGAATGTGCAAAGCTGTTCAGCAGGAAGGAGAGCTTGAAGCAGCACGTTTCATACAAGCACAGCAGGAATGAAGTGAGTGGAAGGGGCTCTCAGGCTCTTGCAGGGTTTATGTGGAAAGGCACAGGGAGATTGCAGGTGTGAGCTGGGCAGCTCCATGTGAGCAAGTGTCCCATGTGAGTGAAAAAGGAAGAGAGAAGGTGCTAACATCTTCTCCTAGAATAATTGATGAATTTGAAAAGTGATTTTGAGCATGTGCAAGCCCTTTTCCTATAGAAAATTGCTTCCAGGCATCACTTCCAGCAAGAAAAGCTGGAATTAGCTTGGAATTGCATGATACAGAGGTGAGATCTGACTTGAGTTATGCTGCTAAATAGAGTTGTTCCATTCTTGTTTGCTTGTCCTGTTTCATTTTTCCCTGCTTATCATTCCTTTAATGTGTGAACTCTGCCTTTTGATGCTGCTGCCATAGAAATATTAAACACACCTGTAGTGGCACGTTATTAGTGAAAATTTCCATTGTTGCTTGGCACCAGGGTCCTTAACTCTCAGATTGCTGCCACCTCTTCTGGAAGATGAGTCAGATCACATCTTGCTTCTCAAACATTCTGTGTCTCTGTTGGTCCAGGGGAATATCAGGGAGACTGCTACATCCACACATAGTTTTTGCATAGTTTTTGGGGGTTTTTTTTTAATAGCTCCGATGTAGGAACATGGCAGGATTGTAGAGCATCAGAATTTTGCACCACTGTGTAGTTAAGTGCCCTCTTGAAGGAACAGAAATTGGAAAGGACAGAAAACAGAAGAGGTGTTTGAGGTTTAGAATTTCTCTGTCAGATGTGACTTGGCTTTTCCTGTTTGTGATCCTCAGGTGGACAGTGAGTACAGATACAAGTGCACCACGTGTGAAAAGGCCTTTCGGATAGAGAGTGCTTTGGAATTCCACAACTGCAGGACAGGTGAGAATGGATAACTGTTCCTCTGGCATCTCTCTCCACTCTGGGAAGATGTCCCCAAATTCATCTCAGCAGAGAAACTATGGAAGGAGAGTAGGGATTTAGGTTTTTGTCATCATCACAAGAAGGAACCAGCTCTACAACAATCTGTAGAGCAATACATCCACTTAGGAATTGAGCTTTTTTTAGTATCTCCTGCTCACCTGTGTAATATCCTCACTGGAGTTTCCTTTGTTCACAGATAATCTGTCATCATCTTTGTTTAACTTTTTTCCCTGAAACTAAGTTGCATCTCACTCCTCTGAAACAGAGGCACTGGTAACAGGACCAGTATTAGTGGTAATTTGCAGTTTTCTGGGATTACAGTTTTCAACTTTCTCCAGCTTTGTACTAGCAGTAATTTCTAAATGTTTTTTTTCTTAGTATCATTCCAACCTGTCTTTTTCTCCCATAGCCATCCCTTGTGGTTATTCATATTATTTATGCTGTGATCTTATGCTCTGAAAATGACATCCTGGTTACTTTTATGGCCCCACAATAATGTTCAGTCCAGAATCAGCCAGGTAATTGCCCTTAGAGCACAGTGATGGATTCCATCTTTAAAACCCAGATCCAACAGAAGAACCACCTGTCTCACAAACATACAAAACCTGTTTTCAGCTGTGAAGAGCTGTGTGCTTTCTCTTGCTTGGGATAAACAAGACATTCCAGTGTGAGATGTGTTTCAGATTCTTCTCTACAAACAGCAACCTTTCAAAACACAAGAAAAAGCACGGGGATAAGAAGTTTGCGTGTGAGATCTGCAATAAGATGTTCTACAGGAAGGATGTCATGCTGGACCATCAAAGGAGGCACTTGGAAGGTAAATTTACTGCAGATCAACCTAATTATTTCTCTTGAAACAGCAGTGGAGGTGGGCAGGTGAAGGAAATGATGTGTACCTTAGATTCTTCTGGATGGTGGCTGTCTTTTTTTTTTTATTATCAGTCACCTGATCAAGAGTTTCAAGTTTCAGCAAAATGTGATATTTATGAAAAATAGCAACAGTGGGTCCAGAGCTATTAAGTCACATGGAAGCTGCATGGCTTATTATGCAGCAGTTTAGACTGGCTGATTTTAATTATATATTTTTCTTTCCTTACATCCTACTCTTCCTCTTTTAAAATTCATGTGGTAACTTGAAAATCTGAAGGCAGAGAGTTAACTTGCCACGTACAGCTGAGAGTGACTACTATGTAAATACAGTGTCAGTGGCATGTTATCTTTGGAACACTTGAGAATATATGAAAATGAGATTATGAGGGTTTACTGTTCAAAACCTCAAGCATCTAAGGATAATACAGGCACTCAAAGCCTGGAAAAAATTAGTACATTGCTCAACATGTATTAGATGTGGTTAGTGACTTAGATGATAAAACCAAAAGTGATTTTTAAAAAGCAGCCAAATTGTCTATTTTGTGTCACACATGGGGAAGAAAGAGGCTGTATGACACTGGCAGTGTCTCATTTTTAGCTGTCACAGAAGAGCAGGAGCCCTCTGCCCTCCTGAAAGCAGCAGAGAAAGAGGTCTGAAATCCTCTGTGAGCTGATGCTGAGTGGTTGCATCTCTCCTTAGAGACTTCCCCTCCTCTCTCTCTTAGTGAGGCTGAATTTCTGTGCCAGGTACCAGACTGAAGTGCCAAGGCCTGCCAGATCTGCCTGTTTCCTGGTGTTGACAGAAATGTTTTTAACAAAAGTGTTTTCAGACACTTTACAGTTGGTTTAATAACCGATAAGCTGTAACGCATCGCTTTGGCAGACTAAATTAAACACCCTTTTAATTTAGAAATCACCCTTTTGTTAGCAATTAAACCCCGCATTGAGGCCCTTCCCAGTCTCCTCCTGAAAATGCCTGTGGGCTGGAGTGGAAAGCCATGGTTTATTTCTTGTTTTGTTTTTTTGATGGGGACTGTTGTGTTAAGGGGTGAGACGTGTGAAGAGAGAAGACTTTGAGCACAGCACTGAGAACATGGTTCGCTACAAGAAGGAGCCCTCGGGGTGTCCCGTGTGTGGCAAGGTAGGAGCTTGTGCCAGCTGTGCCATGAGAGGCTCTGCATTGTGGCTCCAGGGGTGCTGCAGTTCAGTCTAGAGAGGAGGAAACTTGAGGGCATCCATCCATCCATTTAAATATCTCCCAGGGATGGTGCCAGACTCTTTTTGGTGGTGCTCAGCGACAGCACGAGGAGCAGTGGCCATAAAACAAAACACAACAAGTTCCACCTCAACATGGGGAAGAAATTCCTCACATTGAGAGTGGCACAGCTCTGGAGCAGCTGCCATGGGAGAGTTTGGATTCCAGTCAGGACATTCCTCTTCAAACACCTGTAGCTCTGTTATTTATCCAAGCCCACTGTGGCCATGGATGGTGGGAGCTGTTAGCACAAAGGTAAGAGCAAAAGTGCATTTCAGGCCTGAGCTTTCCTCAGGACATGCAGCACAATGTAGAGTGTCACATGGCCACTGTGTGTGTCAGTGGAATCTCGTGGCTTATGTTATTTAAAATGGAGTTTTTCTGGCTGGTTGTAAACAGCTGCAGTTGAATGTGTGCATTAGGAATCCTTTTCCATGGGGAATAAAAGTGAATTCATGGCATAGTCATGGCATGGTTGCATCTGAATGTTCAACACTCATGATCTTAAGTCACTGTTGTCACAAGGAATGTGGGTTGAACTTGTGATTTTATAAATGTTTAATGATTCATGGTGCAAAACGTACTCAAGAACTCTTAAGTTGCTGTGTAGAGCTCTGGTTTTGATGCTTTGGGTATGTTTCATGTCAGTCAAGGTAGATTTTGTGGCTATATCTTTTTAGAGATAGATAGAACATTTGTGATTCAAAAGACACTGTAAATATTCCAAATTCTGCTCTATGTCATTCTGCTGCAGCTTTTTTTGGAAGCCCACCCCTGACAAATGGCTAGTTTCAGTCAGTTCCTTGGAACTGTGCCCCTGGATTTTGCCATGCCAGCAGTTTCCAGGCAGACTGCTGGCTGCCTAACAGGAGCTCCTGCATGTTTCTGGCCAGAATGAATAAAACAAGACAGTAAATGTGTGCTGTGCTCTCCGTTGGATAGGTTGCAAAGAGCTGTAGCACTGCTGGACATGATCCAAAAATCCTTCCTTCCTTCTCTTTTCCTTTTAGGTGTTTTCATGTAGGAGCAATATGAACAAACACCTTCTAACACATGGAGACAAGAAATACACGTGTGAGATCTGTGGACGTAAATTTTTCAGGGTGGATGTGTTGAGAGATCACATTCATGTCCATTTTAAGGTATTGTGTTAATATTCAATTAGAGAAGGCAGATTGTTCTGCCAACACTGAATTTTAAGGAATTAAATGAAATTAAAAGGGAATTGTATCACTCAATGGTGCTCATAAAGATGCTCATAAAGATGCTTTTACTAATATAGTAAAATCATCAACAGAGTCTCTTTACATTAAAATTCCTTTCATATGCAGAAAAATGAATATTAGTTGTTTGAATAAGTTATTCCTTATGTGCTCCTTGACAGAGAAACTCTGAATTGAATGTAGCAGAAGTTATTATAGATAAATAATATTACAGCAGTTAATGCAAAGCAGTCTGCATGGCAGCAAAAGGTGATCAGGCCTTACTTTTTGAAGAAGTTTAATCTATTAAAACAAAATATTCTTTCTCACTCTGCACAGGACATAGCCCTAATGGATGATCACCAGAGGGAAGAGTTCATTGGTAAAATTGGGATCTCATCAGAGGAAAATGATGACAACTCTGATGGAAGTGCAGATTCAGAGCCTCACAAGTATAGCTGCAAAAGGTGCCAGGTAGCTTTAAATACTTTCAAATTAACTTGTTTTGGGGTGGGGGAGGGAGTGGAGGTGTCTGTAAATCATTCAGAATTTTAAATAACATTAAGGGCTCTCAAAAAGGCCAGTTCTCAGGTCTGCTGTCTTCTGCAGTGCTGTTGCCTCTAATCTGTGAAGTGAGGCTGTTCCATAAGAATTGAGGTGGTGTCCAGTAAGGAGGATAATAAACACTTCAAAAAGGAAAGGCAGATATCTTCACTTTTTCCTGTGAGGAAGAAAACAAGCAAAACTGGAGGGAGGATCAATAAAGGAACACTCACATCTCGAACTACCTTTTAATTATGTGCGACTTTAAATGGCTACAGCATTTCCAACTGATAGACTCCACAAATTGATTACCTTTTATGAGGTCAGAAGGTTCTTTAGTGGATACCCACTTTGGAGGAGTAGGACTGCTGTTTATGTTCAGGGTGACTGCTTATTCCTGCCCAACTCCATAACTACAGGGTGGTGTTGGAAGTGCTGCTGGAACCATGGTTCACTCAGTTGTCAGCTGAGAGAGGGAGACTTTTTAAACCTCTCACTGTGTGGCTTTTGCCATTTCCTAAATAAATGACAGGTCCTTAAGGACTCTGTGCCCTTTCTGGGTGAACACACTTTGGGGTGCAAAACCAGTCAGTGAGAACAGCAAAACTGACACAGGGACAGGGGATTTTTGATTGTTCAGCCACTGAATTGACCCCCTGGGAATCAGAGCTTATTTCACAGCCCACATTTAATGTGGTGGAATTACTTTATCTTCATTTTAAGACCTGGAGATAATAATATTTTAGTTTTCTAATCTGGGAGCTGGTTTTAAGTGCAAACTGATTTTTGTTCCTGTAAACATGTGAAGGTGTAGTGTCACAGCAGTGCATCACATGCTTGCTTTCACTGTGCTGATTTTCCTTCCTGACACTTTATGGGTACATAAACTATATAAAATTGTGTGCTTCCAAGTGAGGGCAGTTGGGCCATTCAAATCAGAAAGGTTTTTTTTGGAAGTTGGGGGTTTTTTAGTGCTTTTGCAGGAGTTGTGTAAGGGCACAGCTGTGGGAAGTGGGATTTGATGTGAGGAGATGGAAACACTGAACAGCCAAAGAGGGAACAAATACAGATAACTCTTGGAGAAATCTCTCTTCCGAGCTCTTAAAAATCTGTTTTTTCTGGTCTCACTGTACATCTTCACCAAGCTGTGCACTGCTGTTAGAAATGCTCTGGCTAGTTCCAGAACTGGAGCAAGAGACCATGTCATTATGGCACATATGCTGGAGCATATGTGGGTATGCTGGAGCACATCTGGATGTGCACATCTGGAGCTCAGTAGTGCAGCACCTGTCTGTCATAGCTGTAGCAGTACCAGGAGTTGAGCCAGAGTCACTGCCCTGCAGTGCCTGGAAATTCCAGCTCTCCAGGAGCTCCTAGCAGAGCTGATGGTGCTGGCAGGAGCTCACCATGCCCCTAGAGCCCTGCAGACATTTTCTCCATCTGTGATGTCCTCACTCTTACAGAATCAGCTGAGTTGAAAGGCACCCTCAGGGCTCACTGAGACCAACTCCTGGCTCTGTGCAGCCCCAAGAATCCCACCATGTGCCTGAGAGCATTGGCCAAACCCTCCTTGAGCTCTGGCTTGCTGCAGTGACCAGAACCTGGGGAGCCTGTCCAGTGCCCAACCACCCCTCTGGGGGAAGAATCCATTCCTGATATCCAACCTAAAGCTGCCCTGACACAGCTTCAGGCCATTCCCTCGGGTCCTGTCACTGTCACAGAGCAGAGATCAGTGCCTGCCCCTCCTCTGCCCCTCATGAGGAAGTTGTGACTGCAGTGAGGGCTCCCCTCAGCCTTCTCCAGGCCAAATGGACCAAGTGCCCTCAGTGGCTCCTCACACAGCTTCCCCTCCAGGCCCTTCACCATCTTTGTAGCCCTCCTTTGGACATTCTCCAGTAGTTTAACATCGTTCCTGTACTGTGGTGACCAAAACTGCTCACAGCTCAGGGTGAGCTGATGCAGGTTAAACATGGCTGCTCCTCAGTGCACAAACAGCTCGAGATCCTCTTCTTGTGCAGAAGTGGAGACACCATCTCCAGCTAGAGGAAAGAGTGAATTGATGTCCTGTAACAACGTGCTTGTAACATCCAAAGAGTTTCAGACCTCAGTCCAGCTGTCCCAGGCTTCCCATCCAGTGGCATCCAGGATTTTGGTGGTACATGGGATATTTATGTCTGCTCGATGTTACCCAGTCATTGCCATGCCCAAGGACCTTTTCCCCCCTTGCATTCACTATTGCTTCATTCCCCAGCTGACCTTTGGCAGAGGGAAGGAGTACCTGAAGCACATCATGGACGTGCACAAGGAGAAGGGTTACGGCTGCAGCATCTGCAACCGGCGCTTCGCCTTGAAGGCCACGTACCACGCGCACATGGTCATCCACAGGGAGAACCTGCCCGACCCCAACGTGCAGAAGTAAGGCTTGTTCCACTCACAAGAGCTGTCTGCTTGGAGTTCTAATGGTTCTGCCACCTGGGGTTCTCTTACAGAATTTGGCTGTGCTGAAATAGCTGTGAAACGGGGGTTAAGATGTTTATTAGAAGCTTGAGATGTGTGTCGCGAGTGATTGGCTTCACACAGGTTGATGAGTTAGCAGCCCCCCAGTTTGGGCTTTGCATTTATTTTAATAAATGTTTTTGAGAAAAATTGAGTGTATAGCAATGCTAGACTGCTCCAAGCTTGCAGTCAATTTGGGGGTTTCTTAAGGCTCATTTAGAAAAACTTGTGCTTCAAGGAGCTTTTATAGTAATTAATATTAGCAAATGAAAACCACTTAGTGGCAGAGATGCCTGAGAATCACCTCTGCCTCAAGAGAAGAATCACAGTTTTTGGTCTCTCTGGTTTCAGGTACATCCATCCATGTGAAATCTGTGGGAGGATTTTTAACAGTATAGGAAATCTGGAAAGACATAAGCTTATACATACAGGTAAAAATGTTGTGTTTCTTTATAATTATCAATACTAAAGAGAAATTTCTGTTGCCAGTGCTTGCCTTTTTTTTCCTTTTTTTTTCTAGAAGATTTTCATTCTATGTTGCAATAAGACAAATAAAATAATTATTCTTTTAGAGTAAACCAGTTTTCTAAAGCAGGTAATATTAGTGAAGAGATTTGATCTGGACACACAGTCCAAATTCCTAGTCAGTATGCTTGCAGGATTCACCTAATTCTGTTCTTCCCCAAATTCTTACCCATGCCACCTTCTTGCCATTACACAGGCTGAAACCTGCTATTGCAAAATCATTTTTAACAACTCATTACTATTTCATGCTGTTCAGTCTTCTTCTACCTCAGGCTTTATCTTTTTTTTTTTTTCTCACACAAAAAGCCAGCTTTTTTCTCTCTTCAAAGTCTTCTAATTTAATTTGGGCTACAATATCTGTGAAAGGTGTGGTTGTCAGCCTAGGTGGGCTGTTGCCTTCTAATTCACCACTTTAATCAATTTTTAAGATATGCACATTACTCATTAACATTTTTTTTTGTTTACGTTGTCTTTTAAATTTATTTTCAAGGTGTAAAAAGTCATGCTTGTGAGCAATGTGGCAAATCATTTGCTAGAAAAGACATGTTAAAAGAACATATGCGAGTCCATGATAATATCCGAGAATACTTGTGTGCAGAGTGTGGCAAAGGTATGTCTGATGCCTTGTTTTCCATTCATTGTGATACTGGGTAGCAGGTGAATATCTGAATTAAAGCAACTTCCATGCTCAGAATAGTGGCAGTGCTGTAAATCCTGCATTTTTGAGAGGTAGAAAATGTATTAATCAGGAGCATTGTGGTTACACGAGCTGCCTTAATTTTGTGCAGTTTGGTTTCAGGGCCTGTAAGACATCATTGATTTTAGTAGCACTTGTTTCTGTCAGCTTGAGGAATGCCTGATTTGCAGCACAAAAGTGAATGCAAGTTGATTTTTTCATTCTGGCTTAAAAACTACAGTAATTTCTGTCTATAAGAGCCTAAAGAAGCTGGGACTTCTTTAATTTCTCGTGTTATAACTTGAACAAATCTGAGCTGGTATTTTACTGAAAGGCAATAGTAAGTCTGACTCCTCTAAGGCTGTTTTATCTTTACTTGTCCCTGCTGTTTTGTTTCTCTACCAGTGATTACTCAGATGTTTTCCAGAGCTTTTTTTTTTTTCTGAAATTAAAATAATAATGATGAAGTGCATTGCTACATAAACAATTAAAAATATGTAACCGTGGACTCGCAGCAAATATAAAATGGAGCTGTTGGTTAAGAACATGAGCCTGAGTTCTTCCCTGAAGGTGGGAGTGATGGACTAAGTGTCCTGTGCCTTCTGTCTCACAGGAATGAAGACAAAACATGCCCTTCGTCACCACATGAAGCTTCACAAAGGGATTAAGGAATACGAGTGCAAGGAATGTCACCGGAAATTTGCACAGAAAGTCAACATGCTGAAGCATTACAAAAGACACACAGGTGAGGGCTCCACAGGTGGACAAAAGTTGCACTGGATCAGTTAAATGTTTCCCAAGAGAACTCTTACCTAGAGCAGTCAGACAGCATGACAAAAACTAATAAAATATGAATATTCTGCTCTTTGAAAAGTGAGATTTTGTCCTGTCCTCAGCCAGGACCTCTTGTTCTACGAATAAATGCAGTTTGGTTTTGAGTTTGGCTTTTTTTTTTTTTTAACATTCTTGATCTAGGGTAGCTCTACAGTGTTGAGTTTATTTTAAGTTAGTGTTCAGGTTGTGATTTCCCAAAACAGTTTTTCTTCCCACATCAGTTTCTCCGGGATCTATTTTTGGCTGGATATAGTGGAATGGTTTAGATAAAAATAGCTGGTGAAGCTGAGCTTCTGCCTTTTTTTGTCTGTGATTTTTTTTTTTTTTTAATGTTAACCAGTACAGAACTCAGAATTGTCCCAGATACTTTTAGGCTGCTTTCACAGGTGCCAAATGTGCTTTTCATGCAGGAATCAAAGATTTCATGTGTGAGCTCTGTGGCAAGACGTTCAGCGAGAGAAATACAATGGAGACTCACAAGCTGATTCATACAGGTAAACCCTCTAAAAAACAGTATCCAGCAAAAATACCTTAAATTTCCTCCTTCATTTTGATTTAGACTGGCCAGTCCTGGAACTAATGTTGCACCTCCTGTTACCAAACATAAATTTTTGCTCTCGTTGAGGCGCTGGCGATCCGATGCTCATCCCTTGGGTTTCCTTTCTTCCCTCTGCCACCAGTAGGAAAACAGTGGACGTGTTCAGTGTGTGATAAGAAGTATGTCACTGATTACATGCTGCAGAAGCACATCCAGCTCACCCACGACAAGGTGGAAGCCCAGAGCTGTCAGCTGTGTGGGACAAAGGTTTCTACCAGGGCGTCCATGAGTCGACACATGAGGCGTAAACACCCAGAGGTGAGTGAGTTTGAGTGGTGGATTGTGGAATTTTTAATTTTTTTTTTATTAAACAATGTTTGGTGACTTGAAAGGAATTAGTTTCCTTCCCTCCCTCTTTTCTTTTTCTGTTCTTTTGGACCCAATTTTAAGTAGTATCTGTGAAACATGGACTTAACTCAATCAGCCGTTCCATTATCTGATTCTCAGTCCCTAAAAATGAAGTTCTTCTGATTATTTAAATCTCTTTTCTTTTTCTACCCCAGCTTAAATGTATGTTTTTTCATGTTTTGTCTCCATCCATTAGTGAGTATAATGGATTCTTTTTCCCCATTGTGTCCTCTGTATTCAGAAGTGATCTGAAAGAAGTGGTGAATAGAGAGGTGATGGCAGCATCTGCTGATGATACAAAATTATTCTCAGTATTAAAGATCAATGCTGACTGGAGAGAATCTGGATTAGAGGAATGTTTTGTCTGACCCCAATGGGCTTTTTTAATGTGTTCTAAATATTGTGTTTCTCCTCAGCATTTCTTGTTTAGAATTGACTAAGGCTTGTCTGTTCCCTTTGGGCTTTTTAAAATTTTTTTAATTACCAATTTTTCATTAGCATTGCTTTGCTGTTTTATCATGATGACTGAGAAGGAAGTCTACCAACTGCTTTGGTTATTGATTTGGGGATTGAAAATGCAGCTACATATCTGAAATCCAGAGGGCAGTTTGTCTCTATTCTTTGATGAGCTGAGATGTGTAAATTCATCTGAAGGTAATGAAGTAGGACACAGTTGATGGGTTTATAAATTGAAATGCTAACATAATACTTCTTGGTTTTCCAAACACCTTGTTTTCTGTAGAATTCATTACTTCCCAGAGGTTTATGCTCTGTCTAGAATATGAAAATGGACATTTTCCTTTACTCTGTTTAAATTTTGCTGGATTTCAGCAAGAGGGGAAGGGTGATATTGCCAAAAAGTTGTTTTAAAAAGCCACAGTTATCTCCCTGTAGTAAATATTACGTGTGAAGTGTTAGATTATATCACTTTTTCTTGGTCACAGGGTTTTTTGGGGAAATGCTGTGCTGTTTCACGTGGTCTGCACTGCTGCAGTTCTGCAGCTGACACCTCTTTGTGTTCAGATTCTTTCAGTGAGGATTGATGATTTAGAGCCGCTGCCAGAGACCACGACCATCGATGCCTCTTCCATTGGGATTGTTCAGGTGAGTTCCAGCCCTGCTGCAGGCTGAGGTGTGGGACATCACTTTTTGGGTACATAACACAGCTGGGCGTGGGCTATTGGGTGAGGAATGTGCTTTTTCAGACAGTCAGCCCCAGTGGAACATGTCCAAGCAGCCACAAGCTGCTGATCTGCTTGGTTGTATAACAGGCAAAATGTAATTACAGGGTGAGGTCTCAATCCCTGGAGTCAGGATTTTGCTAAAGTTTGTTTCTTCGCTTGAGAACTGACAGTAAACCAGCTTCAGGTGATTGTCTCTTACTTGGAACCTCACTAAGCAAAAGGACTTGATGTTTTCTTTGGAAATGTGTTGCTCCAGCCGGAATTAGCCCTGGAACAGGGTGAACTACCAGAAGGGAAGCAGCACGTGAAAGCTCCTAAACGTGTCCAGAAACAAAAACAAAAGTCAGGTGAGGAGGAGGAAGCTCAAGTGCCTGAGGACCCTGCCTTCAGTGAATACACAGAGAAGGAAGGTGAATTCACAGGGAATGTTGGAGATGAGACTAATTCAGCTGTACAGAGCATCCAACAGGTGAGCTGCAGGAGGAGGGTGATGTCTGGCATTGCTTAGAGGGCTTACCCTTCTTTTGGTTAAAAAAACATCACAAAAGAGTGGTTGGAACATTTGGAGTTGATTGGATAAACTGTGGTAATACAAAGATGGGTTTAAAACTCCAAGAAGTTGGACCAATGTTTGTTCTCATTTCCTCTGGTATTAGCATCAACTTGTTTGCTAGATACCTGTGGGAACACAAGGTTTGTCTCTGGCTGCACTTAAGGCATAGAGACTCGGGCAGAGGGTTCAGAGATCTTAGAACAGAGCCCTAAATACTTGTGGTTTAGATTTTAGCTTATGGGAACGATTGCTGACCTTAAAAGAAGAATTACAGCTCACAAGAGTTTAAGTAGAGTAATAATAAGTTTGTCACAGGGTGTAAAAGTAGATTTTAGGTTTTAGTACAGGGTGAAGCTGTGATTAAAGAGTGAAAGTTAATTTGGCTGTTTGTCTTGAACATTGCATATCCCTCTCTCCCAACACCATCTTATTTCTACACGTGGAAGTTGGCACATTCCAAGTTTCCTCCATTCCGAGTTCCCATCTGTGTGTGACTTCTCTTGCTGGCAGCATGTGAGCCCACCAGCACTCCCCTGGTGTCTGGTGGTCAGTTGGAAGCCACAGGGCTGAGTTACCTTTGTGTTTCTCCTCAGGTGGTGGTGACCCTCAGTGACCCAAACGTCACGGCCCCCTCCAGCTCCGTGGGGCTCACCAACATCACCGTCACTCCCATCACCACGGCAGCTGGCACTCAGTTCACCAACCTGCAGCCCGTGGCCGTGGGCCACCTGAGCACCCCGGAGCGCCACCTGCAGCTGGACAACTCCATCCTGACGGTCACCTTCGACACGGTCAGCGGCTCGGCCATGCTGCACAACCGCCAGAGCGACATCCCGCTCCCGCCGCAGCCCGAGGCCCCCAACCCCCAGTCCGTGGCCCATTTCATAAACCTGACCACCCTGGTGAACTCCATTGCTCCCCTGGGGAACCAGATGACAGAACAGCACCCCCTGAGCTGGAGGTCAGTGCCTCAGACTGATGTCCTGCAGCCCCCGGCGCCGGCCACGCCGCAGCAGCCGGGCCAGCAGCCGGTTCAGACAGAGCAGCAGCAGCAGCAGATGTACAGCTACTAATTTATACTGGAGGAAGTGCTGGTGTGGACAGTACTCAGAGACACAAAAAAACAACCCACACACAGACCTTGGGAGAATTTCTTAATAGGATTGTTTGCTGGATACCAAACAGAGATGGGAAAAGGTTTATACGGTGAAATTTAAGCTGAAATTGGCAGATGACCCTGCAGCAGCCCGGTCTGAGATTCTCACTCTGTCTCTAGACCTTGCACTGTCTTAATAACAGAAAAAAGGAAAAAAAAAAATCTCACCAGGAATTTAGCAGCACCTTGCAGTTGTGCAGTAAGATTGAGATTTGACAGGTGCATCGTCACACACCTTAACCAAAGCAGGGAATTCCTAAATTTTGCAGCACCTGTGGTGTACAAAAACCCTTTCAGCCATACCATGTCACTTCTTTCCAAGTCTGGAAATGACAGCTGGAGACCTTGTTCACAGTGGGTGGAATGTCCTTGTGGTCAGCTGGTAGAGACTGAAATGTGCAGACACAAAAGGGGCAAACCAAGAATTGTCTTTGTTTCTTATCTTCTTTAGATCTTGTATCTAACAACATCGGTAAAGTAGGTGGAGTTGGGGGTTTTGGGGTGGGCATGAGTGTGGTGTGGAAGAAAAATATTACCAATTATTTCCATTTTAGTCCTGGGAAAAACCCTGTACCCATCAGACAGTGTTAGTGCTGCTTGAGTTGGAGAGTTGGTCTAATGACTTTTATGGTCTTCTAGTCAAGTTTCAATCAAACCAATTACAAATGGAAAGAAGAATGTGATACAGTTTTATGTAATTTTTCAAACCTGCTCTTTCAATCTTGCTTTTAGCTAATAGGCCTGAAGAGCAATCAGTCCCCTTTGGTGAAGTTCAGGATGTGAATTTTTTTCAATTAGATTTATTTCATCCTGTAATAAACATTTGAGAAAGCATTCTTTTTATATATATACATATACATATATATATGTATAGCCTTTGTATTTTACTGTGTGTTCCTGGTGAGTATTTGTGTGAAAAACACTGTTACCAACACGATTCAGTAATTTTTTCATCCCCATGTTGCCCCTTCTCAAGGAAAAAAACATATGGATTCTGTTCCTTCTGTTTCCAAAATTTATTTCCAAAGTTCACAGCCACACAGAAAGTTGTGGAAGTGCAAGAAAAAGAAAAAGGACTGTGTGAAGCATATTCTGTGTCCTGCCACATGGAGTCAGTGTGCTCCACTGTATAATGGGTGAGGTTTGCAGCAACTGCTGGGGATGCAAATCCTGGGTTGGGTCAAACACGTCTTTGCTGACAGTGCCCCCTCATCTCATTCTCCATCCAGGGATGTGCAGTCTGGACCTTTGCACGTCAAGAAGATAATAATTTTCCACGGGGAAAATGAGCTGGTAGCAAAAAGGAATACACTAAATATATATATATAATATGCATATATATATATATAATGTTGTTACTTGAAATCCTGAAGGGCAAATCCCCTCGTGGCTGAAGAACAAGATCCTTTGGGGCAGCAGACTGAGCCACAGAACTGCTGAAGATTTTTTTTTTTCCTTGAGGATAAAGCAGCTGCTGTGTCTGACANTGAAAAAATTCTATGTTTTAGCAGAAATATGATTAGGAATGACTTCAGCTTTGAAAGTCTCTATTAACATGGACTGCTTGACCCCTAAAGGTTGCCTTATAATCTCTTCAACAAATTCTCCCAAAGTACAAATGTCTGGATATTAAAATTAACCTCCAGTGGTTTTCTTGGTGCCAGGCTCTGTGTAAAGCTGCAGGACAGGGATAGGAAAGGGGCTTCTGGTGACAGATTTTGTGTGTCAGAGGAGCAGAAACTACTTTTATTTAAATGTTAACTGGTCTGTAAAATACCTGCATGGGAGAGACCAGTATCTGATGGGACAAGGATGCGTATCAGAAGGTACCTTCTGCAGTGTGGGAAAGAGAATTTTTCATTCTCTGCTCACTTCTGTCTTCCTCAGGTACTTTTCACACAAATACTGTGAGATCCTGTAATTTTTTAGTTCCCAATATCCTGAGTACAGTTCCTGGAGTATTTCACCACTGGTTTGAGCTAATTCAGTTTCTCCTCAGCTGTCCTGTCCACAAGTGCTTCTGTTTCACACCAAACCCCTGGGCAAGAGGAAGCCAGGTTTTATTTATGAAATCTATTGTTTATGTACTTGAAACTTTTTTTTTTTCTCCTGTTTTTGGTGCCTAATTGGTAAAGGCACATTATCTTTTGGGAGGGTACTATGAAACAAGGGGGGAAAAGGGAAGGAAAGCAACTCCTAGGTTGAGTTGTTACGGTGAATACAGAATTTTTACACAATCAAAGTTTTGTTGAGACACATGTAAATGGTGATTAGGCTTTTAATTGGGGAGGAAGAGGTTTTTTGCCTTAGCAAAATCCATTTACTCTATGTTAATACTACTGACAGTGTCATTTGTGCTGCATTGAATCAACCTGCATCATCTTGACACAGAATTTCCTGTTTGATAAGAGTTGCACTCAGAGGAAATCAACCTTTAGAGACCTCTCTGGCTTCACAAATTCTCTACCCTAATGCAATCCCCTGGTTTTCTGTACTCTTGTGGGTTTTGGCATCCCTCCTGTGCTACCTGCCCTCAATAACCTCATCCAGGCAATAAGATCTTGCCTTTCTGGCAGTGGTTGATTCCAGGTGATTTTAGAAGGAATGATCCCACAGTAAGTGCTTGCATGCTGGTTTTCACCTAGAAATGTCCCCCTTCAGTCTCTCAGTATCCCCAAAATCATAGAACAGCCCAGGCTGGAAGGCACCTCAAATGCTTGATCTGGTCCAGCCTTTTTCTGGGTAAAAGGAGCATAGGTGAGGTGATAGAATCACAAAATCATCATTAGCCAGCATCCTGTCTAATTGCATCCTTTAAACCTCCAGTGACACAACTCTGGGAAGGTTGTTCCAGTGGGTGATTGTTCTTACTGTTAAAATTACTTTAAATAATGTTCAGGAGAGGAAAATATAACCACTGGAAAGGCTTTGGTTAGGCCAGGCTCTCTAAAAGCTGATTTTCCCAGAGCACTCCTTTGTGACAGGATTGTGACTCTCTCCACAACCCTTGCTGTGGTGCCTTCATCATCTCCCAGCATGATTTTATTATTACTCCTGTTATTAACATCCCTATGAGAATAACAACTGTATCTTGAGTGTGCTGCACCATGAAAAAAAGAAAAATCCAGAACAAATTATCCTGTTTGCTTTTTGTTTCAAACTGTTTTGTTTGGAGGTTGGAAATTGCTGCCTTTTCAGACAGAGCTTCCCTTGGACAAGCAGCGACTGCTCTCCCAACTAAGCCTTTTCCAGGTGAATACCAAAGTTGTACTGATGCTATTCTCAAACTGCACAAGAAATAAAACCACTCCATAAGGGATGTGCAATCTAAATTTCCTCTGCCAGTTTGTTCCCTGCCTTTTCAGCTGTAGGATGTGAAGGCTTTGTTGTTTTCAGTCACACGTTCGAGATTTTTGCATAAGAACTGTTCAGTCACAAACTGGAATTACTTTGAGCCAAAGGAGTGATGTTGTGTGGTGTTCTGTGTATTGTCATTGTTTATTGCTAAGACTATTATTTAATTGAATGCTGTCTGTGGCACACTGGGCTCTGAAGTAAAGGAGCATCGAGGTACAGAACCCTTTCTCTGCCAGTGTTATTCTTTACTGTTCCTTCATTAAGATATCGAGCATTTTTTCCTTCAAATCTCTCAAATTTGCCCCTAAAGCAGTGAGATTAACCCTCATCCCATGGAACTTTGTACATCCCAAATTATAGAAACACGGGGTAGCATTCTAAAATAATTATTCTGTAGCTTTTTACTGGTAATAACAGAAAGCAGAAGAGATTGACTCTTTCATGGTTTCTGTGCTGAGTTCTCAGAAGAATTGACTGTATCAAGTGTTACTACACTTTCTAAAACTTTTTTCTTTTTTTTTCCTTAAACTGTGTCATTGTGAAAAGTGAGTATTTTAGCAGAAACCCACCAGCCAGTCTCCTGCCACATTTCTGACTCTTCTATTGTTCCAGAGATTGTCTGAAGTCAACATCCAGGTAACAGTTGGATTTATTTCAAGAGCTGATTTCCCTGCCAGGTTGCCAGTGATTTGTTCTGCATTACACAAAGATGTCTCAATTTCTCATCTGGAAAAACCAGGAATGGAATAAATTCCACACATCCAAGTGACAGTCATATCCAAACTATAGGTACCCCATGCAAAATCATGGGGTAAATCCCTCTGTGTGATGAGATTTTCTTGGTGCTGTTTACAGTAGTGTCACTCCTGATTCCTTTTGGCCTGACATTTATTATTTGGGTGTTGGAAGCTCTTTAACCCTTGTATGCTTGGCCTTCTCATGGCTGGTCTCATCTGTAAAAGGAGATGAACATGGGGGGAGGATCTGCTCATCCACAGCATGATGCACAGCAAAGCTCTGCTTGAAAAGCAATTTTGGAGACAGACATGCAGCCAAGTGACTTGAATCTCTGAGATTGGTTACCAAGGTTTGTTTCCACACAGGGGCTTTTGCTCTAGAGCAGATCCAAAGTCTCATGGTGGCAAGCAGGATAAAGGGAAAAAAAAATATTTCAGTCGTGTTTCTCATCAACTTGTCTTGATTTTCTTGAGTATTGATTTTGCATTGTTCATGGCAGGAAGCTGTTAAAAAATCAGTGCAGCCACTTCAGTTGGAAAGGATGTTTCTTGCCCTAAGATGCTTTCAGAAAGCTCTTCTGGATTTATTTTCCCTCCTGGGTGCTGCAGAGTTCTGCATCTGTTCTGCTGCCATCTCAGTTCAGGATTCTGCAGTAGAATCTTAAATCACAGAGTGGCTCTGTTTGAAAGGACCTTAAAAATCATCCAGTGCCACCCCCTGCCATGGCAGGGACACCTCCCACTGTCCCAGGCTGCTCCAGCCCCAATGTCCAGCCTGGCCTGGGACACTGCCAGGGATCCAGGGGCAGCCACAGCTGCTCTGGACACCCTGGGCCAGGGCCTGCCCACCCTCACAGGGAATAATTTCTTCTCAATACCAAACCTAACCCTACTTTCTTTCTGTTTTGAGCCATTCCCCCCTGTCCTGTCTCTACATACCCTTACAAAAAGTCCCTTTGCAGCTCTGCAGAGCTGATGATGGCTGAGGTGTTGGGTCACCCATCCAAAGAGTCCAAGCTCACTGTTGCTAAATTCCCAATATCTGAGCAGAAACTATCCTGGAGATTTCAGTGTCACCCCCAGAGTAAGAATTCCATCAATTTTTGGGGTGTAATGCCCTTTTATTCCTGCTTTATCCAGGAGCCAGTTACAGTGCCTGGTTAGTTGTGACACTTTTGAAAAGCTGATTACTGTGTGCAATGTCTGTAGAGCAGCTGATATGAAAAGCAAGAAAAATTACTGTGTTTGGAGGTTTATTTCATTTAAAGCCAGGCTTTTCAGTCCTAATATCTTTGCTGCCACTTGAGTGCTTTCCTGTGTTTTTCTGCTTAATTGCAGGTTTTGAGTCTAGAAGGTTTTTAAGGTGTCCTGGAAAAAAAAAAAACAAAACNTCACTTGAGTGCTTTCCCATGTTTTTCTGCATACTTGCAGGTTTTTAAGGTGTCCTGGGGAAAAAAAAAAAANCTTTCATGTTTTGTGAATGTAAAATCTCAGAATCCTTTTAGGCTGGAAAAGACCTCTGAGATCATTGAGTCCAAGCTGTGCCTGATCCCCACCTTGTCCCCAGCCCAGAGCACTGAGTGCCACCTCCAGGAATTCCCTGGACACCTGCAGGGATGGGCACTCCAAAGCTCCCTGGGCAGCCCCTGCCAAGGCCTGATCACCTTTCTGTGAAGGAATTCTCCCTGATGTCCAACCTCCCCTGGCACAGCTTGAGGCCTCTTGTCCTGTTCCTGATTATCCCAGAATGGTTTGGGTTGGAAGGGACCTTAAATCCCATCCAGTGCCACCCCTGCCATGGCAGGGACACCTCCCACTGTCCCAGGCTGTCCCCAATGTCCAGCCTGGCCTGGGACACTGCCAGGGATCCAGGGACAGCCACAGCTGCTCTGGGCACCCTGTGCCAGCCCCTGTCCACCCTCACAGTGAAGAATTCCTTCCAAATATCCAAACTAAACCTCCTCTCTTTCAGTTTGTATCCATTCCTCCTTCTCCTGTCCCTCCAGTTCCTCATGAATTGTCCCTCTCTGGTTTCCCTGCAGCCCCTTCAGGCACTGGAAGCTGCTCTGAGGTCTCCACACAACCTTCTCCTCCCCATGCTGAAGAGTCCCAACATTCTCAGCATCAAGAAAGGGATTCAAAACTGGGGGGGAGAAAGAGGGGCCTGAGGGGCAACGAGGCACCTTGGAAGTGCAGCTAAAAAATGTGTGAGAGAATACAAGCTCAGCCTGCTGTGCTGAACTGAAGGCTGTGGTTGGCTGCAGGGCTGTTCACTAATTAGTGATCAGTGCACAGGATCTGTCTTCTGTTCCCTGTACAGGGAGAAGTGTTGATGAGTGCTCAGTGTGCAAATTTACCATAAATTAAACTCCAGGGCTGGGGTTCACACGCCCGGGGTGCTGTTATGTGCAGCAACACGCAGGAGCCAAGCAGTGAGATGCTCAGTGATAAGGGAATGAAGGAGGCCCACGTTCCATGGCTTTTGGGAGCTGTGGAAGGGAGGTTGTGAGCAGAGTTTTCTCAAGGGGGATTGTCCTTTCTCACGCACAGGAGAAACCTCTGTGATGCCTGCATGCAAGTGAGGCACGGGGGAGTTGTCACTGGAGTGAAGGAGGGCTTTACAATCAAATAAAAACCTCTAAAAAATCAAATCAGCTCATTACAGGAAAGGGTGGGGAAGTACCAGCCCTAGATCCTTGCTCTGCCAAGGGAGACACAAAAGAATGGCTCTCTGTCTGATAAACTGGCTTGTAGATAAAAAAAAAATAAATAAACTGCATGCTCATGCTCCTTTTTCCTTCTCTCCACACCAATGCCCTGACCCTAATCAGGGCTTTCAAAGGCATAAATACCTTTGTCTGACTGACATACAGATGGAAATTGTGCCCTCGTAAGGGAGTAAAATTCAGGACTGCTGAGCTGCAAATATGGGTGCTTAGGTTGGGGGTGTTTGGGCAGGAGTGGGTTCTTTATGGGGTTGTGTCTTTAAAAGTAAAGAATAGCTGCTTTTTTGCCCTCGTGTGAAATCCAGGCTGATGCAAACAGATTTTTGCTGTAGAGACTAGAATCAGTGTCAAAGCACCATTTTTAAAGAGAAAAAAACCCAAAAACTTATATTGCATAACCAAAGAGAAAAATTGGAAACTTTGTCCTGAAGGCAAATGCACCTATTTCTCATTCATTCTCCTCCCTTTTTCACTACTTTTTTTCCCATGAAATGCATGCAAATCCCAACATGCACTAAGTTTTCCTCCAGGCATGATATAGTTGTGTGGTTATTGAAGTAAGAAGTGGGTTGAATAGAGATATGAGGTGTTCCCAGCAGAAAGAGCTTGGAAAGGAGTGCTCTGTTTACTGCTGTTGTTTTAAAGTCATGCACTCCCCCCTGAGAGCATTTGTAGGTAGTAAAGGGGATAGCTGTCCTTCTCATTATTCAAAACACACATTTCCTTCTTAATTTACCTGGTCTTCTCACAGTACAGCCACTGTTTCTGGGCCTGCCTACTTGGAAAGGTGTCTAGAAATTAAGTTGTGAGCGTTTTATCGAAATGGAGAGTGGCTTAAGGAGTAATTCAAGTAGAGCAAGAACTTGCTGTTATCAATTAATGCTTGGAAGAAATCACAAATTCTGGTTGCACAGGACACTTATCAGTCTGGAAGCAGCAAATCAATGTGTGTGGTCTGTGCTTGGCTGCAAATCCTTCCTGAATCCTTCCATTGCCTCTAAAGGTGCCTGTGTTTGGGGTGAAGGATATTGAAAATAGTGGGGCTGAGCCTAAACTAACAGGAGTACAAACAGAGGGATTAGAGGGTGGGTGGGGAGCAGAGGGAAAGGAGGAGAGTTGGGGGTGTTCAGGTGGGATGGGAGGCAAAGAAAGGGGATTTGGGAATTCAGGTGGGGTGGGAGACAAGGAAAGGGGATTTGGGGGTTCAGGTGGGATGTAGAGACAAGGAAAGGGGATTTGGGGGTTGTTCAGGTGGGATGGGAGACAAGGAAAGGGGATTTGGGAGTTGTTCAGGTGGGATATAGAGACAAGAGGAGACAGGAGAATTTCAAAGTCTCTCCCACAGTTTTCCCTCTGGTGGTTTTTGCCTCTGGTCGTTGGGATATTGTGGATACTGGCGTTGGTCAATTAGAATAATTATAACTTGAGATATTTGGTTCCACTGGTATTAATACCGTGGCTGGAATAACTTTAATAAAGTTCCTTGACCACAGATTATTTAATGTCCAGCATAAACACTACTCCTCCTGCCTTTCCCTCAGAGTTCCTGTTTCAGGGAAAAGGTTGGTTGTAGAAGTTTGGATTGAACTGTCTCAATGTGAGGAGAGTCCCACTTGGAATACCAGACTCTCAGTTCTCTGGGAAGCTTTTCAGTATTTCACTTTCTGGTAGGGGAACGCTTCCAGAGGGGTGTTTTCAGTAGCTGGAATTACAAGGAGTACAGAGGGAGTCGTGTGGATGGTGCCTGTTTAGCACCATGGAGCTGGCACAGCCATTCCTGCACGTTTTCCCACTTTCCCACTCGGTTTTCCAGCCCGGAATTATGCCAGCATCCACGTTTTTTAATCAGTGGGATCAGCACGAGCATCAGGGAAGACACAGTCAGGCTTTTGCACTGGTGCTCGAGGCTACTGGGCAGAGTTTGTCTCCCAGATCTGTATGAGAAAGTGAGGAACCTCCTCCCTGCTGCTTGTTGCCACCCTCCTCCCAAATTCTGCCGCTGACTGAGCCCCGTCAGCTCATCTGCTCAGAGGCTCCTGAAACCCTAAAATCTAATCCAGAGTGCTGGCAACAAAGCAAGGCAGGGAGTGGTTCTCAGAGCAGCTGATCTGGCAGATCTTTTGAGCGAGTAACCCAGGGAAGAGGAGGGAGGTGGGAAACCACGGAGAATGGGCCGGAAGAATTTTTTTTTTTTAATGAAGTTTGCTGCTGTTGTATCTGTTCAGAGTAACAAAAAACCAGTGGAACTATTTCTCATTGGTTCACATTCCTGTGGCTTCCTTTATACAAACATGCATCCAGTTGAGCAGAAAACTGATTTTCCTCCATGTAATTCCCCCCTAAGTACCAGCTTTCTGCAGCAAATCCCTTTTTTCTTTTTTTTTTTTCCTGCCTTCCATCAATTCCTCATCAATTTAGCAGCTGTGCCAATTCCAGAGCTGCATCCTGAGAAGAACAAGGAAATGGAACCAGCCCTGTCCAGTGGGATCCCACTCTGGTGTCAGTGACTGGAACTGCACTCCTGGGAATGGTTTTGGCTTTCTGTGTGGAAAGAGGTTTTACAGCCCTCCCTCTCATGGAGTTAAATTATAAGAAAGGCATCCTCAGCAGATATTTGGGATGGTGAGCATAGGACTCTTACCATGTGGTTGTAATGAAAATATTACAACTTGTGGCTTCTGGCATGGTGTAAATGTTTGCAAAATATGGCCTTAGATACTTAAAATAAGGTATCCAGTAATTAGAAAAAAAAATAATAACCAAAAAACGTTCATGTCGTTGGGGAGACTCAATAATCTTGACTACTATTTTTACGAGAGAAACTCTCAGAAATGTAATATAACTGAAACTTTTAGGCAATGGCCCCAGGAGGCAAATTTCAGAACACTGGATTGATGCTGCCACGTGTGAGTGGAAAGAATTCTGCTTTGCAGAGAAATGCATGGAGGAATTCTGCAATCACACAGCTGGGAACAGCAGCAGGTCATTCCTACCTCACCCTGCACACGGATTCTCTGGGACAATATTCCAAAACCAGAAGGTAATTCTGACTTCAGTTTGTCTGCACCTGAGTTTTGGTGAGCCCCACCTGCACAAAGCCCTTCAACGAGGCTTTGTACCTGTTTATTTTTCCTTAATTCCTGATTATTCTGGATTTTTGTTTCTATTGACAAATATCAATAACATGGAAAGAGAGTGATGTCATGAGAACTTCTGCTGAAGTTTTCTAAGATCAGGGCCTCAGCAGGTGCAGATTTTAACGACTTGTTTTTAATGGCAGAGTTTTCTTCCCTTTCAGGGACAAGGATTTTAAGATTAAATTAACATTTGTACGAATCTTTACAGAAAAAAGGAAACTTTTATTGTTTTTATAGTGTTTTCCTTAATACACTGCTGTTATCATGATGGCTATTGTACCTTACAGTTTTTAAACAGTATTAAATGTACTCAAAAAGAAAACAACAAAAAAAAAATCCGATTCTGCAGAAAATTACAGGCAGACTCTGTGGATATAATAGCAATAATATACCAGACTTTTTAATATAGCTGGTTTGGCTCTTGTGTATCCTGCTCTTTATTCTTAACACTGTAATCAAGTGTAATTACAGGTGTAGACATTTTAATTAAAGGTGAATGAGTTTTAATTAAAGGTGAAAAAAGTCGAATTGGACCAACATTAACAATGTCTCTGTGACCTAAGCTGAAGAGTGTCACAGTATATACCTAAGAAAATACTGATTTTTACAAAATCTTCCTATTGGATCTATGTCGTGCCTTTGTGCAGAAAGTTGTGCTTTAAGGTACAAAGCACTCAGGTGTTGCTGCAGCTGTGGGGCAGTGGGAAAAATCTGTTTGCCTCTGAGATTTGCAAATTTTATTTGGTGCATTATCAATAGATAGCAATTACCAGCTTCTCTGCTAAGGCTACTCACTGAGTATGAAGTTACTACACTTTGGAGGAGTTTGTTGGCAGAGTTGTGATGTGAAATGCCCGATATTGGCATTTCCTTTCCCAACTTCAGCATTCTTTGGGTTTGGCTCACAATGGGGAGGTTTTGCTCAGTCTCATCCCGCTGTGTTTGTAACACAAGATTGTCACGGTAGGAAAGACAAAAATGAAAAGCACTGGGACAGCTCAGCCGGGGAGGGCGTGGAGCTCCCTCCCTGGGGATATTCCAGATCTGTCTGCACAACATCCTGTGCCCTGTGCTCTGGGATGGCCCTGCTGGAGCAGGGACCTGGGACCTGATGAGCCACTGTGCTCCCTCCCAACCTGACCCACTCTATATTTGCATAATTTGTGACCTTCAATTCAAGGTTTTCTTTACCTTAAAATGATCTTTTTGACAAACGTGCAATTTCTGTGTTTTAAGAGTGTATATGAAAGACTTTAATACACCCAGTTCAATGATAAATTTGTAGTTTTTAGCCAGATCTAGAGTGTTTACTGTTGGTCTGAAAAAAAGGCAACAAAATCTGATGTGTCCTTGGTTAACTGGAAATGTTTGGGATTTTATCTTTGCTTGAAGAGAAATCAGACATCTGCACCAAGCTGTTCATGTAAGTTTGATGTTCAGACATTGCCAAGATTAGTTTCAACTAAAAATGGTTTCTACCTTGATCACTTTTTAATGTCCTATGTTAAATAAAACCATTTATCCATTCTGTGCTATTTCAAGCAAACCAAGACAAGAGCAGCTGTTATACCTTTATCAACAATGTTAACATAAATACTGATGCCTATATGATTTATTTTTTCTGCATCTTGAGGGTGTTCTCTCCTGATCAGAAGTGGTTTCATATTGATGTGACATTTTGGGGAGCACCTTCTGTCCCTCCTGGCCTCAGAATCTCAGCTCTTATTTATGGCCAGTGAGCATCAGCTTTGCCCCCATGGGTGTGATGACATTTCCTCACCCTCTCCCTTGGGATAACTCTTGGAGCAGAAAACAGTGCAGGGAAACTCTTTATCTGATCTACAAGAATTTTTTTCATTTTTTTATGAAACAATGTTTTTTCATGTTTCATTTTTTTTCAAGAGCATTTATAAAAATGCTATTTCATTTAAGTGATATAACTGAAAAAATAATGGCTGAATTGAGTTAAAGAAAAACTGTGAAACTAATCAGTTTTGCAAACCTGATACGGACAAATCTAATGTTGGTTTTGAAATAGTGACCTGCTTACTAATCAATACAAAAAATTCGGTTTTCAGAAGCCTTTGATAGTTTTTTCCTTATGTCTTCCAAAGATTCATAGCTTATCATCCTTAAAGCCCATTCTCTATAATTTATGATTTTTTCATATCAGCCTTTGTGATAATATTAATGACATAAACTATCTTTTTGAGATTAAGAACAAACGTTAACGAGGATGGAAATATTTCCATGCAAGACAATGTCAGACCAAAGGGTGGTGCTTTACAAACATAGTTTATTTCTCATGTGCATATTAGAATTAGAATCAGTGTGATATTGGAGTTTTGATTATCAGTATCTGTTGGAGTAAATACACTGCAGTGATGGAGCAAAGTCACTTCTGTTTTCTAATGGTGCCTGCTACTGAACTTTGCCTTCATGGATCTACAATAATTTCCATTTTCCTCTTAACATTTCAGAGAGGATGTCTAAAAGTACCCTTTTGACCCTAAATTTAGGATATCTACATTCACCTAATGCTCTGATACCTCTTTGTTCATTAATTTTTCCTTTAATCAAATAAAGAATGACATATTAAATCAGTCTGAGAGAACTCCTAAATAAAAATTTTTATTTACAAGTGCATTGCACACATAGTACCTCACTACCATCTTTTTAAAGCTATAAGCCCAAGCATATAATACAGATCATTATTTATGATAACTTTTGGATTGTCTGCATAGTCTGATTACAAGCTATTGTTACAAACAAACCCTCCTGCTGTTATGTCTGATATCTTACAGGAATCATATTTCTTGCAGCAGTTATTTTTGATACTGATGCTCTTTAATGCACACCAATCAGTCTTTACTCACATACTGCCATGATTGCTCTATTTATTTTAAAAATGAAGAAGGTTCAGAAGAAGTTCAAAGCCCTCAGAATTTTGCCTTGCTGTCTCTGTCACTAAGCACAGTCTTTGCTTGAAAAACATGCTCAAGCCCCAGCTAATTGATTTAATATTCCATTTTTTTTGTATTTGTAAGTGGGCAGGCTGGGCTGATGGAATCCTTGAGTCCGCAGCATTCTGCAAAATCTTTTTTATACGTGTTTTTTCAAGTTCCAGCTATGTAGTGAATTTTATTAATTAGAGGAATGTTTCCCAACTTAGTGGGCAGGCTCCACCAGCCCCAGGAGCTGGGGTAGGGCACGCTGTGAAAGAGGAGATCTCTGAGGGCAGGGAGAGCTGCTCACCTTTCCCAGCCTCCTGCAAGTACATTCCCACAGTAATGAATAAAATTCCCTTTGGAAAAAATCACCCATGCAGCTTCCCCCCACACTTGTGTCAGGTTCAGCTTCCCCACAGGAAAATCTCCTGACTCAGGCAACAGCCCCAAAAACTTCCCTCCTCTCCTGCTCACACATAAGGAATATTTAGGAAAGTTCCGTTGACTCGCTCAAAGTTTTGGTGCCAAGGAATTAAAATGAGTTTGATGAAGAGGTGAAGAGGTTTTCCATCTGTCTAGCTCAGTATTTTAGTTGACTCACCTTTATGTACCTCTATGTTTCCATACACACAGGACCTTGGATTTCTCAGATCCTGTTTCAAGCCCTTCCGAGGAAATAAGGGCTTGTCTGCCTCAGGGAGCTGTTGTGAAATACACTGGAGTGTGAATTTAAAATGCAGCACTTTGCCTGCATTAACTCCTGGTGGGAATGCTCTGTTCTGCACACAGAGTGCTCAGCACCTCAGTTTAATCCACCCTGCTGAGATTAGAATGACTAAAACCAGGTAATCCTAAACAAAAGCGGGTTTTTGAATCTATGTATTTTTTCTTTAAACAACCTGAATGATATTTACATTTTAATCAGCTGTTATCAGCCTAAGGAGTTTCACCCATTTCCCGTTTCCTGTCCCTGTGTTTGATTTGGTTGAAAGCAGTTCCTTGCCCTAAATTCAATGTGCACCCTCTCAAAGTTGTGCCAGCACAGCAGAGAGGCTGAGGATCAAATTTTTGGGAAGTGAGGGGAGCCCTTTGAATCTGGACTGCTGGCAGTGTGCTGCTCTGAATAGCACCCTGTTTCACACTGCAGAAAATGCAATTTACAGCCCACTTTCACTCTCAGGAGTGGGGTTTTTGTGGACTGAGGCAGAGGCTAATTCAGGTTTAGTCCCCCCTATTTTGTCACATAAATCCTGACTCGTGGGGTGTTACATCCTGACGCCCAATTCAGTTTAAACACCGTGCATCCTTCCCATTTCTCTTGGAATTACCTGCCCTGCCCTCATAAACCTTGAGTAGGAGCAGGCAGAAATGAAGGGAGGGGACGAGGTAAAAATGCACAGAGAAATAAACCAACAAATGCATGAACAGGCACAGCCCTGCTCGAAAGAATGAGGAGCATTCAATTAGTCTGGACAAACTTTTCAGCCACAGGATGGTAGGTGAGAATTCAGGACCTGGTTTGTGTTGTGGATACTGCAAAATTTTCTGCATTTTTGTAGTTCATGTAATTGTCTCTGTGTTGGAGTGAGTTAATGAAATGTTACTGCAATATTAACTGGTGTCTGTTTGGTTTTTAAAAACACTTAATTCTGTGTTCCTGTCAGTTGATTTTCTGCCAAAACCATCTTGTCTTCTCCATGCTTCTATTTTGGTTTATGTTACCTTCAGAAACCCAGTGTGGTTTTATGAACATGTTGCTCCTCGTGACTCTGATAAGGAGGAAGAAACTGTTACAAATCAAAAAAAGAGGTTGTTTATTGTCACTGGAAAGGTAGTTCATAAAAAAATTAAAACATAACATCTCAAAAAGTATTTCATACATAAACGTTTCTTATAAAATTCACTTAGTGCTTTATGTGCACAGCTACTTGTGAGAGATCTTTGGATATTTTTTCACGTATCTAAAATAGTTGCAAAACCATTTCTATTTTATGGGCACCATGATTTAAGTAGGATAGTTCCTATCACCCCTGGGCACCTCTCAACTTAGAGCAACTGAGTTGGGTTTTCTGCTTGTGGGTGACAGTGCAGAAACCATTCCAGCAGATTTTTGATTTATTTCTGCCAGCCAGGGTTGTCTCCCTCATAATAATATTTCACAGTGAGCTTACCCTTCCTTCTGCCCACCTGATCCTTTCAAACCAAGGGAAACACACCTACTGCTGCCCCAGTTTTTCTCAACTCTGCGGTAAGAAAGAGCATTTTTTAATGCATTCTCTATATTGCAAGCTACCTCTTGTGTTAAAATTGTTGTCGTGGCTTCAAAGGTGGTGTCCTGCCCCTGGCTGTATTGGAGCCACATTCCACTGAGAGCCTTTCATAGCAGATGCCTTGATGGTTTGAGTAAGGGCTAAACTATGGGCTCTGCATTTGCCACTCGGCTCAGAGCTGGGGAGGGAAGGAGCAGAGCCTCTCCAGATGAAAAGCTGAAGGATAATAAGGCAATTTGTGGGACTCTGCTGCTGGAACAGATCATTCTCTGCTTGCTTCAAACTCATCAGTTTGGTTTTGTTTTGTCGAAAGTGTCAACAGAGTCTAAATTTGATTGGAATCCTCTTAGTGAAGCCCCAAGATATGTGTCTCTTCAATTTATGGGCTGAAGTTGCCTTTTTGGTGTAGCTATTAATGACAGAATCCCATCAGTGGATGCAAGGCAACATAAATGTGTTCATTTTCCCTCTGGAGATTAGCTGACAGATGCATTATTTCTTGTCCAGAGAACTCAACTCACTCCAGTGACCTGAGAGTGTAAAATTTCTAGTCCTTAAGAGGAACAAAAATCACACATCACTGGGATCATAACTTTGGAAAATAAAGCCCATTAGGCCAGGAGAAGGGATTCCTCTGGCTGTATAGCCTAAATATGGGAATGGGGTAAAGTCAGATGTGGAAGAAAAGGAATGTGGTGTGTCTTCAAAGATGTTTAGGAACAGTGAAACAATTTGTTCTCCTTGTCTGTACTAGAAAAAATGAGAAGTAAAGAGCATCACTTACAAGAGAGGTATAAGATCTGTTGTAGACAAGGTGAGGTCTCAGGATTTCCTGTCTTTTAATAAAGATTTTAGGGTTCTGACCCTTCACTGAGTACATGAACCCATAGCTCAGAACTCTGTGCCAGGAAATTGCCTCTATTCCCTGCACTGCAGTGGATGTGGGCTGTGATCAAAGTTTTGGATTCTTGTTCTCCTTGAGAGAAAGTCCTGACAAGGAGCACCAATGGATTCACTGTGCACCTGCTTGGGTTCATGAGCTGAGCAAATCCTTTTTGGTGAATGAATTTCATGTATTCATTTCTGAGACATAAAGACATCCAAAGTGTCATATAGTTTGATTCACCTGATTATTCTTATAATGAAGAACATTTTCTTTCCCTGCCTCCTGTTCTTGAGTTTGTATTTAATCCTCTTGATTCTGAAGTCTTTGATTGGGTGCAGGCCATGATTTCACCTTTCTAAAAGGGGAGATTTCTGCATAGCTGCCACCTTTGTTAGGCAGATGAGAGACACCTGTGGCTGCTCCTTGCATGAGGTGATGGGATATTCCTTTACATATGTCTGAAGTTTTCTCCAGAAAGTAGTTTTGTAGCTCAATTTACACCTAAACATAAAACCACCCTGGATTTTCCCCTTGTCACATGTCAACAGTCAGAGCTTTCCACTTCTGCTGTTAAAACTTCCATTGTGTCCACAGTATCAGAGAGTTCCTGAGCTCAAGAGATCTGAGGACAGAGCTTTTTAAATGCAAAGATTGTTTAGTGGCTTGCTGATTGCTTATCGTTAACCACCACGTGAATTTAAATATAAAGACAGAACGTGGAAAGATTTTAAAAAGATAGTGAATAGAGTTCTGAAGATGCTGTTGACATTTATCCACTGCCCCATCATCCTGGTGCTCCAGGGTCTATGAAGACTGGAGATATTCCAGAACCGTCTGGACACGACATTTGCAGGGTTAAACGTCCTGTGATGTTTGTAACACTTACAACATGATACATGATTTTCACTTTTTAAATCAGTCCTTTGCATATTTCTAAAAATACAACAGACATAAGAATGTGATCACTTCTTCTGCATAAGAAAGCACAGTCCTCATGTGCACAGTTTTTTTGTTTTTTTGTTTTTTGGTTGGTTGGTTTAGGTTGTTGAAAGGAATTTATGTATGGTTGTTTAGGTGTATTTAAAGAAAGATGTGGGGTTAGCTGTAGGTGGAAGCACTTAAGAACCCCCAAAAAACAAAAGGCTGTAGCATGTCCAGCTTGTGGAGGGATGGTTAACAACACCAAGTATTTTTTATCATGCACAGAATCAAATTTCAGAAAACAGCAAGGGGTTATGCTCTCATTTCTCTTTATATTGTTAAGATTTTCATTTAACGCACATGTATAATTTAATAAATATTTCTACTTGCATAGAAGTCAACTGCATGAGAGCAGAGTTTGCCCCAGCAAGGTTGTTGTGCTCATGAAGCACAGAAATTCTCTTTCCTTTGTGTTTTTGGTGAGTATTTTCTTCCCCAGAACACTCCTTGCCTCAACTGTGTATTATGCTTCTGCAAGTTAAAAAGGGAGGGACAGGTGGTGTTTTGTTCTGGTTTTAAGTTCTTGGGATATATTTAGGAGTTGTGGATGTTCTGTTGATGGAAAGTGGGTGCATTGACAGAAGATCTCAAATTTGAAACTGTTGGGTTTTGGAACAGGCTATTATTCTGTTTGGGATATTTACTTACTGACAATCTTCTTCATTCAGCCTAAACTAAATTTGTAGTGAAAAAGAAGATTGAAATTGTCTCAATGCTGTATGACTATATTAATGAAACTCACAGCTTAATTAATAATAAGTTACTAATTAATAAATCTTTCAAAAGTTATTTGTATTGCCACTAAATAGTTCCGGTTTAAATTAAGAAAAAAATATTTGCTTGACAGAAAGGTTGGAAACATTCTGCCAATGCAAGGCTGCTGCAAGATCACATGAGGAAACACGGTAAGTTTGAGCTTCTTAAAATAAAACACACTTTCCTCAAGGTTAGATAAACTACAGGTCAGATAAACAACAGACTTACATTGTTACATCAGCCAAGAAAATTGATATATGAACCTAGGTCAACTGTGTTACAGATGCTGGAAAAGTAGGAACTGCCTGTGCCTCTGAGGCATGGAAATTCCATTCTTTGTGCCCTCAAAGCAGAAAGTTCAAGGGGCTTTTCCCTTTTTGCAGTGGCTGATTCTCCTCTCAGTTTATTGCACCTCAGTTTATTCTCTCCCAGGACCCAGCTGAAAGCCCAAGGTGTGTTCCAGCTGCTCACCTGGCAGCTCAGCCCAGTCCTTCCCTGACCCAACCACAACCTCCCTCGGGTCCCCAGAGATTCCCACAAGTCAGCGATGACTTGCTGGGAAAGAATCCTGGTGCATCTGAGCGGGAGGAATCCTGTGATATTGCTGAGGGACACGCAGGAAATGCGGAGAGGAGGGTGGGTCTCTGCCCTGGGAACGGGAATATTCCAGCCATGCAGCCAGACCTGGGAACACTCAGGCTGTATAAACACACAAATGGCTTTGTGCAGACTTGCTCCTGTCGGGGTAGGTGCTGCTTTCCAGTTGCATTCTTCAGGAAACACGATTTTTTCACTGACTGCAACTCCACACATTGAGGCTTACACACTCTGCATTTCATTGGATTAGACTCAAGGTGCTGCTGGAAAGAGACTGGAAATAAATCCAAATGGAGATTTTTATTTTTGGTTTATTAACTAACGAAGCTGTTTAAATATGCTGCTTGGTTTGTTTTGTTTTGTTTTTTAATTAAAGTGTAACACATTAAGATAGATGTGATCTATCAAATAAAGCACATGGCTAACTGAACTATTTGTTTCTGGGCACTCTGGCTGTGATTAAAACTTTGTGAATTGTACAATGTGCCTGGCTGTCCTCGTCTCCTGATGATCCTGCCTTGTTCTGCTCGCACAGGCAGGGAAAATCTCCAGGTGGCTGGAGTGGGAGCAAGGCTGATGTGAGCCTGTGTCATTTCCCAGTAAGTGAGCTTGGCTGGGGGAGCTGGGAGCATCCCAGGGTTCCAGCTGCTCAGACACAACCTAAATCCATTCAGATATTGAAGCCAGTTCCGTCCCTGGGTCATGATTCAGCTTTCTGTAGCAATTCTGGCAGCACACACGTCTGCATGTTGGTGCAGAGTGCCAGTGCAGACACCACATTCCCATATTCCTACCCTCTGTATTGCATAACAGCTTGCTGATAAATATTGAAATTCTCTTTTAAAGAGCTTGCTTACCTATAGGAAACTATCCTGAAATAAGCTGTGATGTGAATGCAAATGTTGCAGATATTCTGAAATTGCTCCCTACGTGGACATATTTACATGGCAGACAGCAAAGTAAACCTGGATATTCCCATTGCAAGAGCCTGTTAAATTCACTGGCATAGTTTTGCAGATTAAGTTATTCCAGACTGGTTTTCCACATGAAGCTATTTATGTTAGGGAGAAAAGCAAAACAAAATTCCTGGTCTGAGACAAACTATGAGGAAAAATACCTGTGCAGGGAGTGATCCTGGAATATTGAGATGCATTACATTTACTTTTTTTTTTTTTTTTTGGAGACAACGTGACTGTTTGTTTTTCTCTGGACGTCTGTAAAGCAGTTGGCTGTTTATAAAACAATGCATGGTTTCACAGTCCTATAAAACCCAGCTTTTGTCCAAATTCAAGCATTCTTTGCAGAGGCTCTCCCTCGGCGTTCACCACTTTGCTGATTCACCCGCACAAAGCAGCGTTTGCTCAGGACAAAGGGCTCCAGCCCTGCCTGCCCCTCTGCCAGAGGCTGTCCCAAGTCCAGTCACAGCAATCCCAAATCTCAGCCTGCAGCTGGGCGAGCCCTGAGCCTCGAGGAAATAAATCCCACTGAGGAATGGGGAGGAGGAGGAGGATGGATGCTGTTCCTGCTGCCCTTGTGAGAATGGGAACACCTCAAACACTTCCAGCAGATCTCACAGTGCCTGTCCCTCCAGACAACATCCACCCTTTAAAAACTCTCCAAAAGTGCCAAGGGTGAAACAATAATCATCCTTTTTGTCAGGGCCTAGAGGGTGAAACATGATCTTACACATTGATTTTTTGGAAGTAACCTGAAATGCTGTAAATTGACCATTATTTTACTGCCCTCTTCATTGGATCTGCATTTCATTTTGATCTCATTCTTTCTCTGTATATTTTATTCCCAGGTGTATTACAATAGACTAATTTTAAACTGACATTTTCTTGTTTTGTTTTGGTTTTTTTTTTTTTTGGTCATGCAGAAGACAAAATCCTGGTGAAGCTGCGCTAAAGAACAGAAAGTGAGTTTTTCTCTCTATTATCTTTTCTAGTTAACTGTGTCACCTACAGCCTTTGTGGGATGGTGAGCACAGGTGTCTCCTCACTGAAAGCACACATCCAATGTTGACATCATAATTCCTTTGTCACCTCTGTGACAGCAGATAAGAAAATTTGAAGCTCATTGCATGGTGATGTGACAAACCAAGTTGCATATAAAAGTCAAATTATTTTAACTTTTCCTGAGAAGATGAGAGGCCTAGGCTTTGGATGCTGGAAATGGGGTAAAATGCATCAATATTTAAGTATTTTTGAGTTCACATTGTGTGTGGCTAGAAGGAATTAACTGGAATTTCTAAACCAAAGAGGATGATTCGTAATGGACAAGAATTAATAAAGAAAGGGTGATAGTTGTGGAAAAATAACCTGGATTTGGGCATGGTGTGGATGTGTGGGAAGAAGGAAGGGATGGAAAAATAAACTAAAAGCACATCAAAGAGATGTCTGTCCTATCCCCTTTCCACGGGTGGAAAAACTGAGGCAGAGAAGCAATTTACACATATTCCGCTTTCACTTGTCACTGTCAGAGCCAAAAATTTCTTCCTCCCAGTCCTGGGCATTAACCACAAGGCTATTCCTCTGAACTATTATATCTGTTATTTGTTTTCCCTTGTTTTCAGTTTGAAGAGTGCCTCTGATCTACATAAACATGTTGAAACACAGAGTGATTCAGGTGCCTACAGCTGTGATGTTGGAGGATGTGGTTTTATTTCATGGGCTTCACCAGCTTTGAGACAGCACTGCAGGAGAGTGCGTGTGGGAGTGTAATAAACAGCAGCATAAAATACATTTCTCTAAATGAGACCAAAGTTTCAAATTTGTGTGCCTTTGGTTTCGTGTGAATTAATGGAATATTTTATTTTTGCATCAAATTCAGAATTTAATTCCCAAATTTCTAGGACTCCTGCAAGTGTTATGCAAATTCCTCCTTCTGAGTGCTCACTGTAGGTACAAGCAGTTGCATTCTCAGAGTCTTGAACCCTGGCCAACCTCCTCCCATCTCCCTTTTTTTTTTTTTAAGGAAAAAAGTCCCACATGCCAACTCTAATCTCAACAGCAGAGTATTTCAGGGATTAAAATCCAGCATCATCCTCCTGGATTGGTACTCCATACTTAGAACTAATATGTTACCTGAAAATAGGGAAACTTTTAATCATGTGAGTGTGGTCACACATTAAAATTCAGTTTGGGCTGCTATAATTTATGCATGCTTGCTGCCTGTTCCTTCAGCTTCCTGAGCTGTGATCACTCCTGTGCTGTAAAAATGAATATATTTTAGTGGGATCTGTGGTCACCCTGCTCTTGGAGATCTGCAGCAGCAATGGCCAGTGCAGAGAATTTCCACATTCACTGGGGTTCCTTAATCAGACAAGTTCTAACAACCACAAACTGTAAATATTTTAGGAAGCTACTTCAAAACTTCTTCAGCTATTTAGTGTGGTTTTCCCCTTTTCAGTGGGGGATTAATTTTTGCCATGTATACAAGCAAGCCTTCCATGACTCTAACAGTCTTCCTTTCCAAGAGGAATTCTGAAATATAAATTCCAGATCTGTCAAAACATTTCTCCTGGAGTTATTCACTGACCCATCTTCAAAAATCTCATAAACTCAGCAACCATTCTCATTTCAGGTATGTTAGCAGCTGATTCTTGCTCAGACCATTAAGTATTTTTTCTAAAACATTCTGATTTAGAGATCCAGATAATTAACTTAAAGTTTTCTGAAGTTTGTTTCCATTTTAGACATTTTAAGTGTGAAACAATTTACTGCTTTGCATTAGGTTTTCCAAACTTAAGATGGTTAAACCAAGGAAATAAAAAGGATTTTTTTGCTTTTATAGCTTTTACAACTGTGAAAATCTTGACATTAAAATAAATTTTTTAGTCCTGTAAGTTGTATCCACGGAAGAGAGTACAGAAATATATGAAAGGCTTCTGTAGGATAAACAAGCTGTTCCCTCCCCTTTGGGACAAGAAAATCCAACAAATAAAATATCAGTCTGAATATGTATCTCCTATTTTCTCTTATGTGCTGCATATTTGATAAAAACTCCTCACTGGAGCCCTCTTGCAGGTGTTCCATCACTGAGAGTGTCTTTTGTTTGAGTGCCACATAGTAAACAACAACCTAATTCATCTCTTAATTGCTGACATTATCACTTTTGGCAATCTAATTAGATGTTATTCTTATTTTCTGCTGCAAACTCGGTGCTTGTAATTTGTGTTTTCACTATTTTAAATTTTTTTTTCCCTTAGACATAAAGATGATAATGAAAGTCACTGGAGTTTGGATGCAGCCGAGGTTTGGGACAGGATCTCTAGATGGTGACAAGTCTGTCCTGACCAAGTCAAAATAATTTTGGCAGAGATGGAATGGAACTGGGCTTGGGAATTCAGATAGATTTCTAGAAAAACAATCGTTTATTGGATTTTTACTATGGAAAAAGATGAGTTTTTTACTCTTTGGAAAAGGTTTGCTTTCTTAAACAAAGCAAGTTTGAAAGTTTTCACTTTTATCCTTGTCAAGTCTCATCTATAAGTGTGTTCTTTCAGCTTACCTGTTAAATTATCCTGATGTGCTCAGAGAATATATGCAAGATCAACACAACGCTATGCACGTACAATAAATACATTTATAGCCTTTTTGAGAAGAAACTTTTAAGTTCTGCACATTCATATAACATATGTGTTCATTTGTTTATGAAAAAGATACAGACAATGGGGAAAACGTTGAGCCAATGCATGACACAAAGAGTTCGAGTTGGTAGGCTAAACATCCCATTTTTTATTAGCCCACTATGTTAATTATTAGAATTTAGCTAACAGCTTGTGAGATGTAGAAAAGAACAAAAATTTTGGCAGGTTTCTTAGCTTTATTTAGCGACTTCAAGACTATTTCGGGAGTTATTAGAGAGACTTCCTAGTTACAATGGAAATATTGTGAAGGAATTTACAAGCACTGCCACAAATATAATCACAATAGAAGGGGCGGGTGTAAAAATCTCCTCCCATGGCTGTTCCTGCCTCAAAAAGCTCCTGCTTTGCAGGCGGCTGAGATCTCCGCGCTCAGCTTTTAATCCCATTAAACGTGCCGGGCTGTAAAATGATGTTCCAAGAGCCATCTGTGCGGAGGGGGAAGGCCAGACACATGTGGGTGTCAGCCTGATTTTAATCTGCATGAATCAGGGCGGCCGCGTTTTTAAAACTCCCCAGCGCAGGCAGAACTGACTCACGTTTCTCTGGGCGATGCATCGGTACCACTGCAGCCTCCGGGATTTCCCCTCGCTAAATATCAAACAGCAGAGGTGTTAACCCTTCCCAGAGAAAGAATCCTTTATAATGGAAAGTAAAGAGTCCTTTATAATGGAAAGCATTAGTCAGCCGGAACGCACAGGAGCCTTTTCCAGGTTTTTACAGCAGCTTACCTGGAGTCTCTAATCCCATATCCCACATTTTACTCGCCCTGCTGATGGGGAGGTTGCTGCACGGCAGGTACCGAGGTTAATTTACACCGAGACCCTTCGGGGTTTCACGTGGCAGATTAAAACACGGCGTTACTTCATTTGTACTTGTGGAGCTGAATACGGGCAAGAATACGATCCTAAAATCCAAAATTCCCTCCCACCTCGTGTGTCAGCCTATTAAATACATTTTGTAAGGCAAAATCAACTGTGGGGTCAGACCGAATGGGAAGATAACTTATTACTGGAAAGCTGGTTTTGAATATATATATATTTTTAATAATTGCTCTTGGTTATGCTGCTTAATGACGCTCCAGAGTTTTATTCTATTATTACTTAGGTACTATTTCATTACTATTACAGGGCTTATTTCATTACTATTTACAGAGTTTGCATTCACACAAGGTGTTTGCAAAGATAAAAGCTACATTTTTTTATTCTTTTTTAGCCAATAATCTGTTTTATAATTTAGAATTTTGTATTAGTTTGTCTATAGACATTTTGCTAACACCCGTGTTTCTAGTAGACAACAGTAGCTAGCAATGATGAATTTCAGGTGTTTTTCAGCGTTTTTTCAAGTTTTATGTTAATATTCTTTAAAAAATTTACGTTAAATTTTTGATAATATTTTGTTAATATTTTAATAATCTTTTGTTAAGATTATTAGCACCCCAAGCTGCTGGTGTGAATACACAAAATAAAATACCCATTTGAAAAAGATGCACCTTTTTTTTCTCCCCTGTGATTCCGACAGTAAATTTTAATTACTCTTTGCCCTGAGCACGAATCTATTTTGGGTTTGAGCAGAATTTTGGTTGGGCCTCATTTTCGAAATTATTCTGAAGCTGATTTCTCATCAGCAGTGTGAGTGTTAATTTTGAGGAATTAAGGATTTTAGAAAAGTTAAGATTGCAGTTAGCATAGATGCTGT
>VZTB01017974.1:115015-125021 GCA_013397245.1 Thryothorus ludovicianus
TCCCCCCCTTCTACCCCTTTTTTCCCCTTTTTTATTTTTCCTTTATTACGATAAAGTTAGAAGAGAGAGGAGAGCAGAGCCGAGGCTCCTAGAGAAGATAATTTCGATTTTTTTTAATCGCGTGGGTATTAAATAAGAAACCATTATAAGAGGGGCTAGACCCATGGCTCTCGTCTGAGAAACCCCACCAGGAGCTTTGCTTTTCCTTCACTTTGGGCAGCTCAGAGCACCCAGCACACCCCTCTGCCCATCCTCTGATCTGCCCAACGCGCCCGGGGGCTCCATCCTCCGCTGCAGCATCGGGGAATCGGGGATGGGCGCTCCGGGAGCGCCTCGGGCTGTGCCGGTGGCATCTCAGAGGGGAGAGGGAAGGGAGAGGAAGGGAGGGAGACCTTTGATCTCTGCCCGGCGGAGGAGATCTCGCTTTAACGAGCTGTTTGCGCTAATGCCATCAATGCCGGCACTTGGCTGATCACCGCTTCGGCTCTTTGCTCCTTTTGTCTTCTTTCCTTTTCTGTTTCCAGGAGGTGACAGCGGGCTTTTGAAAGCCTCCCCCGCTGTCCCAGGCCTCTGGCTGGTTCGGTTTGGATCGCTCTGGGTATGGGAAAGTGCTGAGGGTGGTAATTGCTGCATGGGGGCTTTATTTAAGCAGGCAAATGAGAAAGAGGGCACCCGCCTGTTACTCTGTTAATTCAGTCAATTAACCGGATCTGGTCCAAGCAGAAAGAGAGCTTTTTAAANAAAGTGTTACTTTATGTCTGCCATTAAAAAAAAAAAAAAAAATTAATGAAACAGAGAACTGGTTTATTTTTTTTTTTAAGAAAACGCCCCATTTCCAGCAGCCAATCTGTGTTTCTGGCGGTGCTCTCTGAGGCTGTTGCCAGCCTGAGAACCCCATCCCGAGGACTCTTAGTGGTTCCTGTCAGACCTTGGCTGTTGCTGGGTCCTTGCTTTGCCTGGGAGGGCTCAGACGGGTGTTTTACATCCCTGACTCCAGCTCTCAGCCCGCGGAATTCTGCTGGCTGTGCGTGTGGCTCGGGGGCAAGGAGTTGGTTGTGTTATTCATGGGCGCTCCCTTCCAGCGTGCCAAAGAGCCAACTGGGTACTCGTCTGCAAAGGCAATTATTTCACAAGAAAGTTGCTGTAGGGAGCAGCAGGAGCCAACATGGTTAATAGAAAAGATTTCCCTTATCTTTTCTTGTTTCTCTCCCACTTTTCAGCCTGGTCTTGCCTCTGAAATGGGTTTGCTGCTGCTGGCTGGGCCCTGGTGGGAGATGTTACCTGCAGTGGGTTATTGCAGCTGCCACAGCAGCAGCAGAACACATTCCCAGCCTTGGGGAGTGTCCTGCTGCCGAGTCTGGGGGCCAAATGACAGCCCCCAAAATCTGAGGGTCCCTCACAGGCTGCGTTTCAGGTCATCAGGCATTGAGGGAGGCATGAGAAGGTAAGATTTGGCTGTGTGCAGGCTGGACTTGGTGTTTTCTCTTTTTAGAAGTGGACAGTGCTACTAGGTGGCCTTGGATTTGAAATTTTAAAACCAAAACAGTTTGATTGAGCTGAGGCTCTGCCATGAGGCTCCCACAGTGGTAGCTGGCATTTCTTATTGGTGGCACACAGCACAAACTTTGTCCTATTACTTCAGGTACTGTTGTCCTTTGGATAGTGTGCACATCCTTGGGTGCATTGCAGGAGCTGTTGTGTAATAAGACAAGGTCTGCCCTGGAAATATTACCTGTCTGACCTCCCTGTTCCCTCTTTTGTGAATCTGTGGCAGCAATGTGTTGGTGCCATGGCCCAAAGCTGCCCTGGGCAGGGTTTATAATCACTAATAATGCAGTTTTTACAGACTGAAGGGTCTTTAAACCATCAAGTGTAGCTCCTCTTTGGGGGCACAGCCAGCTTGGGGAGGGGACCCTTGTTTCCTCTTTCCAGCTTGAAGCCTTGTGGGCTGTTGCAGAATTCTGTGAGGGAGGTACAGAAGAAAGGCAAAGCAATTAAGGGTCTTGACCTGGGAGGCTGCAGCTCGGACTGAGTAACACTTAACCCTGTGCAGGGTCAGGCTGAAGTGACCTGTAAACAACCCGGGGTGCTCATTACAGCTGCCAGGCCCCGGCCTGTTACATCACTGAAAATGGTGTGCTGGGAGCTTTCGGCACCTGCTGCAGTTTTGGACTGGTCAGATCTGTATTTTGGGGAGGCTTTTGTTGTGTCTCCATGGTTACAGCAGGCAGTTTGCTCCCCTCAGTGGTGGGTCCAGGGTCTCCTCTCCCAAGGTTTGGGTCTGTGTACACTCAGGATGCACCAGCAGGGCGGCTGGAGTGATGCTGTCCGTGATTAGCACAGCCTTATGACTCACAAAAAGTTAATGACTTCAGCCCGAGGAGTTTGAGCAGTGGTAAAGCCAGGCTCTACATGTATCATCCTCCTCCTGAACAGCACAGCATAACCATCAAAGCAGGGAGATGGGCTTTGCACTCGGGATGTTCACGCTGTGGAAGTGTAGGGCTCACCTGTGGTCCTGCAGCTGGGAGCTGCCTACCACTGAAAGCATAAACCCCCAAATTAGTAAATATGGAAATACAGCTGGAGTGCAGCGTGGGTCACTCAGGGGATGATCAGGAAATGTGGTGTTGGGTTTTGTAAGAAACATTTTGTGTGTGTTTGGCCTGAGGAGACGCAGCTGCTCCATCCTTCACCTCCCGTTCTCTTCCACCCAGGGAGCGCATGGAGTTACTGGAAGAAGCCAGGAAGATGGAAATGGCAAAGTTTCGCTACATCCTCCCTGTTTATGGCATCTGCAAAGAGCCGGTGGGCCTGGTCATGGAGTACATGGAAACGGGGTCTCTGGAAAAGCTGCTGGCCTCCGAGCCCCTGCCCTGGGAATTGCGCTTCCGCATCATCCACGAGACAGCCGTGGGCATGAACTTCCTGCACTGCATGTCCCCCCCACTGCTCCACCTGGACCTCAAGCCTGCAAACATCCTGCTGGATGCCCACTACCATGTCAAGGTACGCACTGGACACTGTGCCAGTGACTTTTGGATGTTCCCCTGTCAGATGCAGAAAGCCCAGGAAGAACCAGCAGCGTTCCTTTAGGATGAGAGAAATGCCCACTGACCCAACCCCTCTGATTCCCACGTTAATATCCACCCAAATGGAGCCCTCAAATAAATCCACCTGGTTTATGCACTGTTTTAGTACATAAATAGAGGTGTGGGTAGGGAACTTGTGAGAACCCTCCTGAGAAGTTTTAGAAGGATGTAGTGAACTCTAGTTCTGAGACCTAATGGGTCCTGCTGCAAATTTCCTTGCAGCAGGGTTGTGAGAACAGGGAGAGAAAAGTGGTGTGAACCCCTAAATCATCTTTGCCACTTCCACAGTTGCCATGGTTGCCCTATTCTAGGTGTTTGTCTGCATCACTAAATGCACAGATCTTATTTATAGCTGGAGTCTGGAGAAGCCTTCCCAGAGGCAGCTCATGTACAGTGAAGAATTATCTCTGTCTTGACTGTTCATGCATACCAGAGGTCATTGAAAGGAATTTTTTTGGTGGCTGTTGCAGCATGAAATTATTTTCATTGTCCAGAATAAACTAGCAAACTTGTTAGCCTTCTCTGCTGGAGGTTCTGTGGTCAGCTGGACCAAGGAGGTTGTGCTTGCTTTCTCAACTTTGTTTTTAGAGAGCACAGAGACTGAAATACAGTTTCCCCCCTTTCCCTGTTTCTTTTTTCAGTGTTCAATTTTTTTTTAGCAGTGCCATAATCCATCTGCTCCCTGTTTTCCTGGCCCCCTCACTGATCAGTGCCTTTGGTCTTGCCTATGTCATTCTAAAAATGAAGTTTTCATTAAATAAATACATATTTCATGATGTCATGAGAGGGTTGGAGCCATAAGAGGTGCATACCACTAATGAAATCATACTTGTGATGGTCTCAGCTTTTTTTACTAGGCCTCTTAGTGATTTATTTCTTGGAAGGATTTTCTTCCTGAGGTAGGAGGCATCTACAGGTGGTCATGCCATTATGACCAGAACATCAGGATTTGAGCTGTTGAAAGCCTGTTCTCACACAATGGTGCTGAGAGGCCTTTGCTAAGTATTTATTTACTTTTAAGTTCATGCTTGCTTGCATAACTCCTTAAATTCCAGATTCTTGACTCATCCATGAGCCCAGATAGCAAGGCTGTGTTTTTCTCACTGTTTCAGGAGGTTGAAGTGCCTGATGCACAGCCCGTGTCTGGTGGTGATGTAACACGAAGGGGCAAAGTGCAAAATGTACAAAAATAAAAAAGTCACCGGTGAGGTCATTGCTGACATCCCTGAAGTGTTGCTTCTCTGTGAAACACATCAAGGTCTTTAGGCCCTTTCTGTGGAGTTCAGAAAGGAATGGTCTAACCCAAACCTTCTCCAGCCAGCAGTCTTTTACATCCGCTGGCATCTTGGAAAGCCCTCCAAGAGGCAAAGCAGGCACAGGAACCTGTATGCAAAATAAGAGATGAACATATTCTGTGAGGCACCTTCACTTTAAAAATGTGGCCCCAAACCTTCTTTTTGTGTGATGTGAAATTTATAATTAAATTTCAGACCCTGCAGCTCGATTTAATGTGCATTTTCTTGCTGGAAGGCTAATGGAGCTGCTGATTGAAGTGTTTTTAAATGTCAGCATTAATTTAGGATGTGACCTGTCCCTAATAGAGTCCTAAGATGAGTGAAGAGATGTTGCAGAGTGCAAAAGAAGAGTTTGGAGGTAGGGAGGACTTCTACAAACTGTTTGCCCTTGAGCCAGGAAACAGTCAGGCTTCAGTGGAGAGCATTAGAAATGCTGCTGTGCCATCCTGCAGTTAAATGCAAACACACCCTGCTCCTTTTACGAGCACTGTAAAGCCCTGAGTGAGGCTGGTGACTCAGGCAGCGCTGCTCTACAGAACTTATCATCAAGTGGGTGCCTCCATATCATAAAGCCTGGGCATTACATAAGTGTGTGCTGATTGGGGAGGATCATTAGGAGGATGGGATTAGCCTGAGCAGGGATGGACAGATATTAACTTTACCAAAGGCACGTTGGGGGATTCCCTGGTCGTTTTGAGTATTTGTGTGTCACATGTACAGCGCAAGGTAAAGCTTTGCTGTTCTTTGGAAGGTGGATCCAGCCATCCTCCCATGTGAGTTGGTGGTGGGAGTTCCCTTCCCTGCCACGTCCTGCTCCATCTTGTTTGCCTTAAGCATTGTGCTTTCCTTGGCAGGATTATTCCATACCCAGGCAGGCTTTTCTAGCAGGGATCAGCCTCCTTTTTTTTCCCCTTTCTTCATGTCAACTTTTTACTTCTATTTGTACCAACAACATCCTCCCTTGCCCCTTTCTCCAGCGTTCCTCATACTCAGTCTTTCAATATCTACATGCTGACTGACATCTGCTTCTTTGCTCAACTGGACCACATCTTTTGAGCTCGTTCTTCAGCTCTCCTGCCCTGCACACACATTCTGGCTGTGTCCCCTGAGCTGCTGCGATGTGGCAATCGCTGGCACAAGGGAAGCAGTGCCACATTCCAGCGCTGCCCTCGTGGGCTGGGAGTTTGCTCCTTCCCTGCTGTGATGTGATCTCTCTGCAGGGCCCTTGGTAGGAGAATAAACACCCCCAGCACCTGCAGAAATCTCCTGCCCCATTTGTTGGCAGCTACCGTGCCCTCGTGATCTCTGTTGCTGCTTCACAGGTTTCCTGTCTTCCAAAATCTCATGGTTGAGAGTGTTATTTTTCGTTCAGGTGTTTAAAATTAAGCCAACCTGTAACTTAATACTTTCAGGCAGAAACATTATTTTTAAGTTCTTGTTTCTCTCACTACCCAGCCTGGGCTTTTTGCAGCTCCTCATCTTGTCATATATGTATTTGTACATATACACAGACATATATGTATTTATGTGTGGGTTCATGTACACACAAGAGACAAGCCTGACCAGTTGTTTTTCATCTCCTAGGTTTTGGTTTTAAAGAACTCGAAGCAGAACGAGCTGCTCTCAGCTGTGCACTGCTTTAAGCTCTCTGTAGTTGCTTTTCTCCCCTCCCCAGTTCTCCAGTTTAAACCAGTGTGAAGTTTGCTGCTGTGTGGTACCGTGCTGATGGTCTTGATGGAAAGGTTGCCTCCGTGGTCTTCACGTTTATTTGCTTCAGCTGCAAAATTTCTGAGCATGGAGTTAGAAGCAGCCTAGTCAGATGGCAAATGTCATGATCAGAAAGCTTTTCTTCATATAGGCTGTTAACTGTAGGTCCAAGTAATACCCAGAGGCCAGGCTGCTAAAGAGCAGTTGTCTCTTTTATTAGACTGCCTGATGTAGGCAGCACAGCCACTTTTTTATCAGCTGCAATTGCTCTCCTGTTATTACAGATGAGGAGAGCCTTTGTTTTGTGTATCCATTCCACTTGTTTCCTACCTTTCCTGATCAAGGTTTCCATGCAGGGCTGTTGTTGCACGGCTCTTTAATCCCAACCAACAAATCTGGTTTGCACCTTGATCAATTCTCTGATTGATCTAATGGTGGTGGCACAGAGGAACAAAACCACCCCTGTTGCAGTAATGCAGATTCATGATGGATTAAAATGGGTGTTTGGCTTTGCTTTGTGCTGCTTCTGGAAAGAGCATTACAAATGTCCCACCTGAAATGGGTTTGGAGGAGTTAAAAGTTTCAGGGCAGGTTGGGAAAGGATGGAAATACAATCTGTTTCAGAAAGGTTTCTTTTAGAAGCTAACTGAAGTGTGTTCATAAAAAAAAACTATTCATAAAGACATAATTTGAAGTGCACATTGTGTTGGTATTTGGAATTAATTTTTAGTTATACTTTTTAGTCGCCTACATCTGTGACCTGTGCAAATTTCTTAAAAATTTTGGGCTTCTCTTAAGAACAAAAATGTAACAGCTTTTTTTCCCTTACCCCCAGACAAGCCAAGCAAAGAAAACATCCCTTGCCACCAGACATCTGAGTACCCCACAGACAAATGTGGGGGCACTCTCAATATCCAAGTGCAGGGACTTTGTACAGAGAATAATACTGGATGTTCCAGCAGAGATTAAAAATTAATCCAGTGGATTTAATGCAGAAAACCTTCTGGTGAACTCTGCCCCCTGAGTGCATTGCAGTGGGTTCTTGAGTTTTGCTGGCAGAAAAATGACAATAAAGCATCAAGAGCTGAGTGCACAGTTGAGGACGTCAGGAAGTGAGAGCAGAGTTCAGGGCAATCTGTCAGGAGTTATCAGTAAAAAAAAAAGCACTTTCCAGGCACACATTTTATTCCTGGTAACTAAATCCCTGCAGTGTTTGGGAATAGCTGACTGTGGTAGCTGTTGTAGTTATGCGAGTGTATCTTCCAGTTTTCAAAAAAAAATTAAAAAAATAGAAAATACAAAAAACTTCCAAAAATAATTTCTTAAAGCATCTAAAACTTTGGAGGTGAGTGTTTTTGTACAAACTAGAATGATCCAGGAATGGCAGAAGCAGAGAAAGGCTTGCTTGCATGAGTTAAGAGCAGGCTGAACCAAAAATAAAAATAAATAAATAAATAGAAATCTTCAGATCTTAGAAACGGTCAGTAAAGTGAGTGTTGTGTCAGGAGTTATCAGTAAAAAAAAAAGGCACTTTCCAAGCACACATTTTGTTCCTGGGAACTAAATCCCTTCAGTTCTTGGGAATAGCTGACTGTGGTAGCTGTTGTAGTTATGCGAGTCTATCTTCTAGTTTAAAAAATAAAATAGAAAATACGAAAAACATACAAAAATAATTTCTTAAGGCAGCTAAAACTTTGCAGGTGAGTGTTTTTGTACAAACTAGAATGATCCATGAATGGCAGAAGCAGAGAAAGGCTTGTGTGCATGAGTTAAAAAAAAAGGGAACTAAAAATAAAAATAAACAAACCAATAACTAAATAAATAGAAATCTTCAGATCTTGGAATCCTTTAGTAAAATGAGTGTTCTGTCAGGAGTCATTTGTTAAAAAAAAGGCACTTTCCAAGCACATTGTTCCTGGGAACTAAATCCCTGCAGTGCCTGGGAATAGCTGGTTGTAGTAGCTGTTGTAGTTATGCGAGCTTTATCTTCCAGTTTTCATAAAGAAAATTACAAAATGAGAAAAGATTCCATAAATAATTTCTTGAAGCATCTAAAACTTTGCAGGTGAGTGTTTTTGTACAAACATCCACGAATGGCAGAAGCAGGGAAGGTTTAATCTAACTCACGCACTCGCGTGCATGAGTTAAAAACAGGCTGAACTAAAAATAAATAAATAAATAGAAATATTTGGATCTTGGAATCCTTCAGTGAAGTGAGTATTATGTGAGGAGTCATCAGTNTGCCTGGGAATAGCTGGTTGTAGTAGCTGTTGTAGTTATGCGAGCTTTATCTTCCAGTTTTCATAAAGAAAATTACAAAATGAGAAAAGATTCCATAAATAATTTCTTGAAGCATCTAAAACTTTGCAGGTGAGTGTTTTTGTACAAACTAGGATGGAAATATCCACGAATGGCAGAAGCAGGGAAGGTTTAATCTAACTCACGCACTCGCGTGCATGAGTTAAAAACAGGCTGAACTAAAAATAAATAAATAAATACAAATCTTCGGATCTTGGAACCCTTCAGTAAAGTGAGCTTTGCTGGAAGTGGGCAGGAAAACACGTGCAGCTCCCGTCCCTGCTCGGCGCTCACGTGTTCGTGCTCATGCAGCCCTTCAAGGAGCAGAGCTGCCTGAACACGAACATCCATCCCACTGTCTGCGTGGGCTCTGGCCAAGGCTCCTTTCCCTCCTTCCCACCTCCCCACCGCCAGTTTTGCATGGAGCACTCTGTCGCCTCCGTGTCTCCCCTGCTGATCCCACGAGTGCTTTTGAAGGGACCCGCCTGGAATCGCTGATGCGAGGGGAGAGATTGCGGATTCCCTCGGAATTTTGGGGAAGGGCGGAGCCTTTGGGTGGGCTGCAGGAAGGAGTGGGGAAGGGTTGCCCCACTTTCGCTGCCTTTTCCAGCATGGGTGTTGCAGAACGAGGTGCCTGGCAAGCAATTTAAAGGCAAACCAGGCAAGTTAAATGGCTCTATCTTCCACCCACTGCGCAGTTCCCACTGGCGTTTAAAGAACCTGCATGACTAAATACACCAAGCAGCGTGGAAAATTCACCCTAGAGGAACTAATAAAAGCCAGGCAAAGCTGTCTGCAGAACCTCACTATTTTGTTGCAGCCTGCAAGATAACAATTCCTCAATTTCCAGTGCTTTCTCCTACAGAATTTGACATTATTGGAGCCCTGCGCTGTAGGTGATTTTTTTATTAATTGGCAAAACACCCAGTCCTTCACACTGGGTAGGGCCAGTTCCACAAGATGAAGTTCTTGCTAGCCCAGGGAGGGTGTGTACTATGTACCTGAGCTTTTTCTGAGTTTGTAGGGTGACTTTTTTCTGTCTGGAGTGCTGAGCTCTGCCTTAGCCCCCAGCCTTAGATTCACACACTGTAGCTGGTGGCTCCAAACGCAGGAGTGTCACCCTGCTGTCTGCATTTCACCTTTATTTCTTCACTCACACGGTAGGAAACACGGCATTGTTTAGACAAAGAGGGAGGTGTGTGGCTTTAATTACGCCTGGATTTCTTGAGGTGTACACAAGCCTGTGCTCACGTTAATCAAAGGAGAGCAGCGCTCACCACGTCGGATCCGTTCAGGCTTGCTCTGTTCATTTATTAACCTGACAGCACAGCCTGGTGTGGTGCTGGGGCTCTGCTTTTGTTCTCCTGTGGAGCACCAAGTGCCCCACACTCGTGCAGCATTTCCTGCAGTGGTCAGTTTGATTCTTCCCAGGGTGACCTGGCATGTGGACGAGAGTTTCTTGACTCCTTGCTGCTTTCCTGGGCTCCAGTGCTTGGCTTGCTGAGGAGTCCAGCAATCCCTCTCTTGAGAATGTAGCTCTACAAGGATGAGAAACTATTCCTCCAGATAATTTTTCTTTTTCCCTTTTCCCCTTTTCTTCCTTCTCTCTTTTTT
>VZTB01017974.1:125051-190030 GCA_013397245.1 Thryothorus ludovicianus
TTTTAAAGTGTGTGGGTTTTTTTGTCCTGAAGTTATTCCCACATTACCCTACAAATTAAAGAGGGACAAGAGGTTGGACATATCCATGTTCTAGGGTGCAGAACTTCTCCAGCTCCTCAGAATGCCTCTGCTGAGCTCTTTGTCCATGGGAGAAGTTCTTGCTGAAGCTGTGTGGGTTGCTTTGTTTGTTTTATGGCAAAGGGAGATTCCTTGCATGGCTGTGTAACCTGCCTGTTCTCCAGGAGGCTGAAGCTGGCAGCAGTTTTCTCCCTTTCCAGTAATGGGCACATGTTACAACTGGTTTTGTGGTATCTTTAGAGAGAAACTTCTCAAAGTGTACAGTCGGAGCCCATTAAAAAAAAAAAAAAAAAGAAAAACTTTTTTTAATTATGCTTGTTGTTTTGAGAGAAAAATTTCTCAAAGGAGAAGCTGTGAAGATCAAAAGGGGAATGAGTCATTGAAAAACCTGAGTATTTATTAGATAAAAGGAATGTGTAAGTTAGGGGGAGGAAGAATCTTATCTGACAAGTACACAAAAATCATTGGGCTCAGTGGTCCAAAAAGACTTGACTTTTCTTGAAATTCCCACTTGGCATAATAGACATTTTTGTCCAGTGGGAAATAATTAAGACAAAGGAAATTCCTGGCCTATCTGTTTGCTCGATGATTGGTATGCCTTTGAGAGCAAATGAATGCATATTTGCTTGACACTTCAAATTAAAGTGGAGGTGTGTCCTTTTTTATAAACTTGCTGTCACTTGTTGTGCTCATTTCAGCTGTGCTCCCTGCGTCACTGCACCAACTTGCTGTATCTCCTGCCTGCCAAAAAGAGTTCCCTGTGTGGGTTTTTGGTGTGTGTGTGTGTGTTTCCATCTGGGTTTTTGGAGCATTTGGTGGCTCTGCTGTTGGGCTTGGTCCTCGTTGGCATGGTCAGTGTAAGAGTGGTATGTGAAAGAGAGATTTCCCCAGAGTTCATTGCAGAGCCAGGACATTTAAACACATCCTACAATGTGAGGTTATGTAGGGAAAGGGGGTGGCAGAGCCAATAATTACATTAAAGTAGTTTGCACTAGCTAAATTCGACTGATTTAAATTACAATAAATTGTCTTGACTGTTTGTTGTGTTTGCTGTGTAATATTCTGGCATGCTGCTGCTTGCAAAAACTGCTTGCCTTTATTTTTTTTTTTTTTCCTTCTTCTTCTTTTAGCTTAACCATAAAGAAAAACCTACCATAGCATTATGCTTCCAGAGATGTTTTATTGGCTTAATGTTTCTGAACAGCACTTCACTGTATTTGTTGGGTCATCCTGTTGCAACTGTCGTTCTTTGCAGAAAATGTTTTGTGAACACCTTGAAAGTCTGATGGTACCACACACTTTTCTCACCTTCCTCCTCTTTTTTTTTTTTTTTGGCAGATTTCTGACTTTGGGCTTGCCAAGTGCAATGGCTTGTCCCATTCCCATGACATCAGCATGGATGGCTTGTGTGGCACGATTGCCTATCTTCCTCCAGAACGCATCAAGGAGAAAAACAGGTGTTTTGACACCAAACACGATGTGTACAGGTCAGTGAACTATGAAAACACCTAAATGCTACTTTACTAACCCTGTAAAATGAGCCCTTTTTAACCTTTTTTTAGGCGTGAAACCCCTAAATCAAATTTGAGCCTTGTCTAAAAATGTGCCACATCTGCTTTGGGTTTTGTGAAGTCTTTGTAGGGTAGAGGCCTTTTAAAACCTGCAGGTGATCCTGTGTCTTGAAATTATTTGTTAGCAACTGGCAGTGGGAGGCACTCTGCCCACCTTTAATTTCCCTTCCAAAGGTACATCCTGACCTACTTTTCGAGTCTGTGGTAAAATTCTGAGTTATCTTCAGTGGATTTCATCACTAGGTCTTTGGCTCTTCTTTCATGGCAAGATTATTAGGAAAAGGAAATGAGAGCTTTAGATTAAAAAGATATCTCCTATTCTAAATTCAATGGATCTCTTTAAAGTCCTATTGCAGGGTAGAAGCATTGAAATAAATGCACTGTAAGGCTTTCTCTGATTTTGTCAGGGTGGATGTGGAGTGGTTGGTAAATGCTACCAAGGACTTGGCAGCCTCCAGCAAGTCCCTGTGTTTGCTGCCTCAGGTTCCCTCCTGCCAAAGCTAAACTTTGAAATCATGGTTCTTAGCTGCATCTGTGTGTGTGTGTTCATCAGCTGAAGTATATGTAAAAGTGGAGGGACAAGGAAAATAAATTATACTTTTGTGAGTTTTTTGGTTTTCTTTAAAATATTTCTAGAAATATTATTTTTACCTTTTAAAATTTTTTTTTTTGTAGCTTTTCCATTGTGGTTTGGGGAGTTCTTACACAGAAGAAGCCTTTTGCAGGTAAGTTGTGTGTTATCTTGAATTTTTTTCCCTTTTTCCCACTGATAAGCACACTTCTTTCCCCACCAGCCCCAGATTTTTGCGCACAGCCTCCAAATTATGAAAGTCTTTTGTGGTAGACACTTTTAAGCTCGCAAATTCTGATCACAAGCTTAAGTCCTCCTTTGTCCCACGTTGTGAAAACAGAACCTGTATTGCTGCAGGGGCCCTTGTCTGCACATTTTTGCTTCTGCTGGAGTTTGCTGCACAGCTCCAGATCAGTGGCAAAGCCAACTTGGCAGGCAGCTCTGCTGCTGCTCAGGAACAGCTCCTCTGCAGGGAGGTTCTGTAGTTTATTTGTAGACTGTGGGTACAGATTTGTTCTTTTAAAAAAAAAAAAAAAAGACAAGCAAAGCTGTCTGTGAGAATAAGCCCTGTTCCACCCCTCAGTGAATGCACTGCTCAACAGGCAGCTATTTATTCTTTATGACTTTCCTGTGTCTGTGACTGGCCTATGTATAGCAAACATGTCCCAGCAAGTTCCAGTCTGCTATTAGTTTTTCTCCCAGTGAGGGATTCCGTTTAGCCCAGTGATTGATTTACAGTCAGGAGCTGCTTTACTGCACCTCTTGCTTTGTGTTCTTCCTTCACCTTTATGAATAGTTCAGGTACCTGGTCTAAATAAAACCTAAGGTTCTGTTTTCTTACAGCTGATACGGAAATCCAAAGAGGAGTAGCAAAGAACTGTTTGAGTTTTGTTTTTTTCCTTTTGTTCTTTAACGGGTAGAAAAAGAGCACAGTCACTCGCTGAAAACTGTTTTTAAATGATACATGAGAGGCAGAGGTTACTTCATTAAAAATATCTTCTTGGAGAAGACAACCAATAATTTTTTCCCCCATTGATAAGAGATCAAGAAAAAAAAAAGTGTGAAAACAAATTTTCAGCCTAATGCACTCTTAATGCTCTTGGAAAAAAGAGAAGTGATTCCTTTTTCGGGGACATCTAAATTTGTGTGCTTTTGCTTTACAGAGGAAAACAACATTTTACATATTATGGTAAAAGTAGTTAAAGGCCACCGCCCAGAGCTACCTGCTGTTTCCAAATCCAGACCTCATTCATGTAATAACTTGATCAAACTGATGCAAAAATGTTGGCAGGATGATCCTGGTGAACGGCCAACATTTCAAGGTAAGATTTCCTCGTAACTTGGCTGCCCATTTATTCTTCTGTGAGTCATGTTATTGCTCAGGACTCTGCTAATCCCTGGGGTAAATGCTGAGAAGCTCTGTGACAGAATAAATAGAGCACATTGTGTGGTGGAGACAATGATACAGGCCACTTACTCATTTGTGGAGGAAGGGATTATCTGAGGACATGTCTGACCATGATGGTGTTATGTAAACACGCCAGGAATAAACCAGTCGGTCCATTTAGCCAGAAATTATGTTTATTTCTGATAAAATAGGACATAGGCCAAGCTGGAGTTGATGTGGTTTGCAGTGTACCAAAGCGTTGAAGGCTCTTGAAATCTCTGCTGTTGTATTGTTGAGAAACTGAATTGTTTTCTTGTAGTGAAACAGTTTGTACTGCCACTTCTCTGCCAGCAAAAGGTTTGAACTTGTCCAAAGCACCTGTTACAAATTCAAGTGTGCAGAGGGATGTGGCAAGTGTAGCAGGTAGCTTCATTTAGCATTAATGGGAGAGATTTGCCTCTTCTCTCTCCTCCTGCTCAGACAAGGAATGAGGGATTCCATCTTTTAAAAAAAACATATCTAAATCTGCCCAGCAGTGCAGTGCTTCCCATTTCACAGTCTTGCAGCATGGCCCCTGTGTGACACCAGTCTGGTGTGACTGAAAATTGAATTTTTTGGGCGGCCCTGTGTACCCTTGGCTTGGCTGCACACTTGTGCCCACTGAGGAGGTGCTGGATGGAATGGTCAAGGCTGGAGTCCTTCTCCCTCAGTATCTCAGATATTTTGATTCATAAAGGCAGCAGGGTATCTCAGAAAGTCTCCTAAAAAACTCAAGCACTAAAACCTTCTCTTGTCTTCTTTAAAGAAATCACTTCAGAAACAGAGGCCCTTTGTGAAAAACCGGAAGATGAAACAAAAGAAATGATAACTCAGGACTTGGACACCAAGAATGCCCCAGAGCAGCAGCCTGAGGTATTTTCTCTTTCACTTCTTGTTTAAACTTGCAGGGTTTGGGGAGGAACAGGCTCCATTACGACCTGGAAGGTTCCAAGAAACCTTCTTTTTGCTGCTTTTGAGCACTACCTCGCCTGATGGCAGTAGGTCTTGGTGAATGCACAAATGACAGCAGGGGCAGGGACCAGCTCAGGAAAACCTCAGGGCAGAACTAAATGCAAGTGCATCCTATGCTGTGGAGGGAGAGCAGGACAGTTAGGAAATAAAGGCTGGAACTGTGTGGGTGTGACTGATCTTAAAAACCATTGTAGACAGAAGAGCCACGTGGCTTTAGTGGCTCTGTGAGTACTGGTGGAAGCTGCCCTCCTGCTTCTGAAAAAATTCAGTGACCTTATTCATAGGTTTAATTTAATCCAAATAGTGTTTAAAGGCTACCTGCAGACTAACAAATTTATCTTTCTTCTGTAGGGCCTCGTGCTCAGTTTTGTTTGCTGACCTTTCTAAAATGCTTGTGTGCTTCTCTTGAAGGGGATTTGTGCACTATCCCAGAAGAAAGAGGAGCCTGCTCTACCATCAGTTAAGGATTACAGTCTCTCAGAGTTGTTGTCCCAGTTGGATTCAGGGATTTCACAGACCATGGAAGGCCCTGAGGATCTCAGCCGCAGCTCTTCCGAGTCCAAACTTGCCTCCAGTGACAAGCGGCTTTCAGGAGTTTCATCTGTAGATTCAGCTTTTTCATCCAGAGGATCCCTTTCCCTTTCCTTTGAAAGGGAGAGTTCAGGTAGTGGTCAAGTTTTCCTTTGTAGTTGTTTGGACTGGGGCATGGGAGCCAATGGGTTGGAGAGTAGAATAACATTCTCGAAATTACTGTTAGCCTTGCTTTCTCTTGCTGTCAGCACTACAAATTTGTTTACTGGAGGTAGTTATTTAAAAGGAAAAAATAAAAAAAATAAAATTATGTGGTTCCCAAACATGATCTAATGAGAAATAATAAATCTCATTTACTTTTGTGAAGAGTAAACTCCCATTAAAGCAATTACAGAATCAGTCATGTAGAGGTTGGTTGGAAGGGAGGTCACTACTAGTCCAGCATCCCGCTTGACGTGGGATTAAAGCCACTGCCCAGTTAGGTCAGCTGAGTTTGTGGCTTTTTTCAGTTATACTAAACCTAAACACGAGCACCTTTGTTTTTGAGAGGAATCAAGCCACCTTCTCAGCAGCCCTTGGGACCATTGTGATAAAAACCCCCTTTTCAAGTCCAGTGCTGCAAACCCCAGACATCTGTTTTCCAGTTAGGTGAACAATGGTTAGTGCAGGGAGATCAACCACAACATCCTTTGGTCTTCAGGCCACAGGAAATAGAGTTAGTGGGGGCCCAAATCTGGCCTGAAAATGTTCTGGGACTCCTGTGGGATGGGGGTGGTGGATTGCTCTGCAGACAGGTCATTGCTGAAACCATGGGCAGGTATGGTTCAACGGGCAACAGAATTGAGATTCTTTTCCATAGAATCTTAGAACAGTTTGGGTTGGAATGGACCTTTAATGACCAGAGACATCTTCAGCTAGATCAAGGTGAATGTTTTCAGGAATGAGGCATCCACCTACTCTCTGGACAACTTGTTCCAGTTACTCTCATGGTAAAAATTTTCTTCTTTCTATCTGTCTTCTATTAGATATTGGTACTACAGACATACAGAAGAGGAAGCTAACGGAGGCAATTTTATCTGGAGATACCAGCAAGCTGATGAAGATCCTCCAGCCTCAAGATGTTGATATTGTTTTAGATGGGAACTCCAGCCTCCTGCACTTGGCTGTTGAAGCAGGCCAAGAAGAATGTGTCAAATGGCTCCTGCTGTACAATGCTAACCCTAACCTCACCAACAAGAAAGGGTCCACCCCTCTCCACATAGCCATCGAGAAGAAATTTAAAAGCATCGTGGAGCTGATTATGGCCAGGAAAATCAACGTCAACGCCAAAGACGAGGACCAGTGGACCGCTCTTCACTTTGCTGCCCAGAACGGGGATGATTTCAGCACCAAAATGCTGCTCGACAAGAACGCGTCCTTAAACGAGGTGGACTTTGAGGGCAGAGCCCCCATCCACATAGCCTGCCAGTACGGCCAGGAGAACATCGTGCGCATCCTGCTGAGGAGAGGCGTCAGCGTGAACGTCAAGGGGAAGGACGGCTGGGTGCCCCTCCACTACGCCGCCTGGCAGGGCCACCTGCCCATCGTGAAGCTGCTGGCCAAGCAGCGCGGCGCCGACGTCAACGTGCAGACCGTGGACGGCCGGACCTCGCTGCACCTGGCCGCCCAGCGCGGTCACTACCGCGTCGCCCGCCTCCTCATCGACCTGGAGTCGGATGTCAACGTCCGGAACGGGCTCCTGCAGACTGCTCTCCACATCGCCGCCGAAACCGGCCACACCAGCACCTCCAGGCTGCTCCTCAAGCACGGGGCGGACATCGAGGCCGCCACGGCAGAGGGGTACACGGCCCTGCACTTGGCATCCCGCAGCGGCCACTTAGCCACAACAAAGCTGCTGGTGGATGAAAGGGCCAGCGTTCTAGCCAGGGGCCCTTTGAATAGGACAGCGCTGCACCTCGCCGCGGAAAGCGGGCACTCTGAAGTGGTGGAAGAACTTGTCAGTGCGGAAAACATCAACATTTCTGACGGCGAGGGGTTCACGGCTCTTCACCTGGCCGCGCGAGGGGGGCACGCCAAAGCAGTGGAGGTTCTCCTGAAGCACGGGGCTCACACTGACATGCCGAGACCCAAGTGTCCCACCCTGCTCCTGCCTGCTCAGCAGAGCAGGAACAGCTCACTCACCGTGTGGTTAAGTGACACTTAAGCAAAAGGTGCCGAGTGGTGCTTTTTCTCCTGGTGTGAGGAGGCTGCTGGAGCCTCAGGGCCTTCTCCAGCTGTGCAGGGATGTGCTTACCAGCAGCTGATGGACTGAGGTGTTTGAGTGTGACTGAGGCCAGGTGCAAGGCCAGGAGCTGGAGTCTGCCCTGGTCTGTGTCATTCACTCTGTGCCCGCCCACCCTGCCTGGATCCAGACATTCCCCTACCAAGGATTTTGTGAGAGAAGGGTGCATCTTGTGCGTTCCCCCTGCTTTTTAAAAATTTTCTTATGTGCCAAACTAATTTAAGAACTAACATTATGCTTTTGTGATTTTCCTCAAAACAAAAAGACAAAAAAAAAGAAGGCGTAGATTCATGGTTCCTTGCAGCAATCGATATTTCGGGCTGAAAGCCTCCAGAGTAGAATAAGCACAACAGCAGTCTGCTTGAATTAATGCAAAAGTTTAAGAAAGGGCTGTTTAAGTTACAGTTAATCATTTTTTTTTCTATGTTTTTTAATGTAGACATTGATTACAGATTTCCATGCACTCAAAGTTTATAAGGCAGACTTAATAACAAGGCAGGATTCCAAAGGAAAAAAAAGAAGTAAAAGCTTAACACTGCTGTTTTTCATGTACAGTATTGCCTTGTATGTATCCTGAGATCAGTAAACTGGACTAGCTGCTTAGTGGTTTGTCTTAAATGAGCAAGTCAAGAGCTGAAATTCATACTGGGCTGGAACTGGATGGTCTGTTCTAATACTGTTGTACCAATTTGCAAAACACTGGAGGGGCTGATGGCTAGAACTGATATACTGTGTATATAGGATTTCTACCTGTTGTATGCTTTTTTTCTACTGAAGAAAATAGATTGCTTAGAGTGGGTATGTTTTAATACACCTTTTAATTTCACTCTTTTCAAAGTACAAAAGTGGCTTGTTATTAATAAAAATATTGTGTTCCACAACTTGTCTGTATTTTGGAGTTGATAAAGCAACTGAAAACCCGTTGACCAACAACAGCAGAACACAATTATCATGTGTTTAGTAATCATGGAATGGCCTGTCCTAGAAGGGACCTTAAAGAGCCCCTGACCTATGACACCTTCCACTAGATCAGGTTCCTCAGAGCTCCATCCAACCTTGCCTTGAATGATGTTGAAGCCCAAATTGTTGACATGTAAGGCTGCCCTCAATTTTACATTCCCTACAGCTTTGCAGAAAGTCTTGAGGCATGGGAAGTGTCTGTTATCTACAGAACAAAATTGCAGAATAAAGCTTCACATAACCTAATCTTTATGTGTGTAACACATTGATGTACAACCGGGATGGTTTCCTCTTATGCTGTAGCTATTTGTGGAGAATGAAATGGTATTAAAAAGTAGATGGTGAAGCCATGCTCATGCCACTACATGGAGGTTACAAAGCAATGCCACTCTTAGCAGAGCATGGCAGTCCCAGCAAGCTCCTGAAGGTGCTGACAGTGGAACTTCTCATTCAGCAAACAAAACTGTCATTTTCCTACTGCTTCCTTCCACTTCTTTGGAGACCAATAAGGTGGCCATGTTTCATTAAGCTGTGCTTAATCACTGTCTCAATATAGCAAATTCAACCACAGACTACTTGGTCTCTCAAGCTTAAACACTTGGCTTAGCCTAGCACACACCATTTCCCTTCTATTTCACAGTCTCCTGAACAGTGAGATTAAAGATACTAAAATTCCAGTACTTGCCTGAAGTGCAAAAGAGCTGTAAGACCAGGTAACAGCAGTCTTGCACCTCCTAATAAAGGTTGTTCACACCAGCAAGGCAAGGGGAAAGTACACTTATAAAATGCTTTTAAAACAGCTCAAACTCTGCTTTGCCAGTACATTCCTTCAGTGCCTAATAATAATAGTACATTAGCTTCTAATTAAACACTAGGCCACACTCATCGGTCCTATTTCCATGCTGTCTTTCACAATAACAGGCACCAGCTATGCATTACAGAGAAGGCAATGCAGCTGGCACTGGACAAAAAAAACCAAAGATTGCAATGAGATGCTGCCAGTATTGGAGTGGGTATTTTTCCCTGTGAACCAGCCTTCCTTGGGGGCAGGAGGGGTGAGTGGGGGTGCTAAATTGTCACTAATGCAGCAATTAGGAATTCCTGTTTTGTAAAGGTCTCCTACGGGTGACTTTTTTAGTTGTATGTGCACTCCTCTGATTTAGCTGAAGTCTCTGGCTCTTGACTTAGAGCTTACAGGCATTTCTTTGTCTCTTTCCAGTATCAGGTGTGTTCTTTTAAAAAAAACCCTGTAGGTTTGGGAGGTGGGTTTGAGGTGGCATGTGACACGAAGGGCTCCATGGAGCTGAGCCTGCTCCAGGTCCCCAACTGCTCCCTTGCAGGTGAGAGGGCTGAAAGAGGAACATCAACTCTTCCTGCTCACCTCCAGGATCAGGCAGAGCTTGCTTGCAGGTGAATTAAAGAAACATGAACATTGCTCTAATATCAGTGTCCATCTATTAATGGACAAAGACTCTCTGACAGTTTGGAGTTACAAAGTGTGTGTTTATTGCAGGGCAGTGTGTGGGATATCTCCCTAATGCACACTGTGAAGTTTCATAGGTGATTACAAAGCTTTTATGAACAAAAATGTTGAATATACAAAATACAAACGCATATTTATACCTTTGTCATTTCTTCTTCTTCGCTTTGTGTACTAATTGGCAAGGAGGTTATTAAGTATGTGTGGTTTGTTTCTTGAAATGAGTTGGGGGTCTTTTTTATGAGGAATCAATTAAAATGATGAAGTAAACTAAGTCTTCTTTGCTCTGACCTTTTTACTTTTTTAGGGTATATGTGACAAACGATTCTTTGGTAGAATTTGCAGTTTCTTTCATTCAATTTTTTTTTTTTATTATGGGAAAGTTGGCTATTGTCCATAAAATTGACAAGTAATGAGTTATTAGATCCTGGATATCTTATCTGAGTTTTGGCTTCTGCTGGGTAAGGCTTATCTGTCTTCTTTTTTAGTTAACACAACATTTATTCTAATTGTAATCTTAACTTTTCTAAAATGCTTAATTTCTCAAAATTAGCATCTCACAGGGTTTCTGGAGATGCTCATTTGCTTCCTTTGGCCTTCTGACCATGGCCCCAGGTGGCTGTTTCAGCCCAGGGAGAAAAAGATACAGCGAAATGATGTTCGTGACCACAACCTTCACCTTTTCATCTCTAGATGTGGTTTTTCTGCCTGCACAGCTCCGGTGGCACAGTCTGGGCTCCTGCCAGCCGCCGCTGGTGCCATGTCCCCGTGCAGCGGGGAAGGTGCCTCACACCATCCCCATTCCTGACTCCTCCATCCCAGCCTCCACGCCCGGGGCAGACACAGCCCCTGCTGCATTGCCTGGCTGTGCAGAGGTTTGTTCCCAGCACCAGGCAGCTTTATTTACCCTCTGCTCAGCGCCGTGTTTGTACAGGCCTCGAGAGGACTCGACAAGCCTGCGGTTCAAACACGCTGCGCTGGCGGTGGCGGGCAGGGGAGGGGATTGCTGGGTGATTGCAAAGAGGCCCCGAGGCAAACCTCAGCCCTTTCATTCCTGCCTCCTTCTCCTCTCTTGCACCACCTTGGCTCCACTCAGCATCAGGCGTGCAAGAAAAACAAGGCATGTGGGAGCTGCTCTGCAAGGCCTCCCTTAGCAGAGAGGTCTGGAGGAGGGGATATCTCCTCTCCTCCACGCTCCTTTAACCCCAGCTGGGTGGTGTGAGGTGCAGGCCAGCTCATGGGTGTCTCCAAAAATCCCAGGCAAAGCTTTCAGGTGCTAAAGTAGGGTGCAAACCTGTGTTACCTCCCCGTCTCAGCTTGATCACATCCTACTGTCCCTGTGCCTTGGGGAGGGAACATCCAGCCTTGGCCCTTCCTTGAATTTTGATGTGTTTCTTTGGAGGAGATCCACACAAGCAAGCAAAACAGAGCAGTGGGTTCTTTAGACATGGGTCCTGGGGCCAGGGGATTTGAGGGAAGACGCCCAACTGCACTTTGCCTGTCCTATTCTTTGGCCAAAACCACCTGAAAGTGCGCCCAGGTCTCTGCACGAAGCCTGTGACAACTTTGGCCACGCCAGTTTGGTACTGGAGAGGGATGGATCTCACAGCACTTTGCCACTGCCTCCCCTCTCCATTCTTCTGGGATGGTCTTTCATGCAGGGCTATGGTAAAATACCACTCAGGCACTCCTGTGGAATCACAGAATCCTTTAGGTTGGAAAAGACCTCCAAGATCATGGAGTCCAACCATTTACCCAGCACTGCCATGTCCACGACTATTGCCAACCCAAGCCAGGGAGAGACTCACACCCCAAAGCGAGCGCTGATTAAGCAGGGCAGGGTGAGAGCACAGGAAGCCTTTTCCAGGGGAGGTGGCACAGGCAGATCCCAACATGTCAGGCTGAGCGTCAGGGGCTGTCGGCAGTGAGACGCGGGGCCGGGAGGGCAGTGAGCTGTGATGGAGAGCAGGGTGGGGAGGCTGTGCCCTGGGGACACTGTCACCCTGGGGACACTGGCATGACACCCATCTGGGCTGGAAAACCCTCACTGCTGCACCAGAGAAGAACTGAGCATATAGAGAAACACTCAGCAGCTACTTGAGGAAGAATGGGATTTAAAATCAGTGCTGCCACTACCTTTTTTACCTGGTGTTTTTGAAATACTGTGGGAGAGGCTTTCAGGCTTTGCTCTGCAGTGATGTCGAGCTAAGACCATTTAAAAGCTAATAAAGAGCAAGTTGTGATCTACTCAGAAACACCTTGTCTAAGAGACTCAAGTAGAAACATGCACAAGTCTAAGACAAACACTACAGCTGTGGCAATGAGAAGGGGAAAGATGGTTCTGCACTCTCCCCTGGAAGGGCAGGCAGGAGCCCGTTTGCTCTGCCCCAGAGGCACAGAGTTACCCTTGACCGTGACAGGAGTAAGGGCCATGGGCCAACTCAGAACATGCACAAGGAGAGAAATTTGCCTGACAAGTCTCTCCCACCCCAGTCTCCATTGCCTGATCGGATCAGAGGAAATAAATCCTGGCAGAGCCAGTTTTCACAGGAGTTCATGCCCTGACCCTGCTTCAACAGGGACTGAGTCCAATACATTTCCCTTTTATCTATTTAAATAGGACTGCTTTTCTTAGTCCACTAACAGGCAAAACATGCCAAGTCCTGTGCTGAATTACTGATGTCTGCTGTGTTTTAAAACCCCCAGCGAGGCTGGCTTTGCCCCAGCACTGCCTTGCTTTTGCAAAGATGCTTAGCTAGGGGCATTGTAGGAGGTTTAGCAGGGCACAATTATAACTGACATTGCAAACTTCTATCACAGTAGCTACATCCAAAAGCACACGTGCAGCGGGGTTTAGACATTTGCAAAATCAAAGTCTAGACATTTGTGGTGAATATAAAGGCTGACTTCAGCCTAACCTCTGCCAGTCTCCACAGTTCACAAAAGACTACATCTTCCTTTAAAAATAGGTAAGATTTAAAAACTATTCAGCAGACCAGGCCATCCCAGCTTGAAGAAGATGCTGGATACCCTGAGATGAATTTAGCCTGACCACTGACTTCCCAAAAAAGAAAAGCCTTTATTCCCCAGGTCTCGACATAAATCCAGACTCTGATGGTGATTTATTAAAGAAAGGTTGTACTGCTCCATTGCTCACCAAGCCAACCTGCTCTTAGGATCACCTCTCTTCTCCCCTTATCCTCTGAGCTCCTGATAAATTTCTCGCTGCACTAGTTCCAGGGAAGAAGTTTTCTTCAGTGAAGCAAACCAGGGCAGCCAGCACAGATGCAGACAAGCTCCCTGGCCACAGGTAGAACCACAGCCTGCACCTCCCTCCCTTTCACCAGGGCAGTGTTTTCTCTGCCAAAAAGGTCCCAGCTCTAGGTCATTTCCAAAGCAAAAACCTTTGCAGAGCTGGAAACTGAGGGGCTCACTTCCCATCCTTGTCTCGCCAGCTCTGGGGAAAGAGAGAGCTGCAGAACTGCTGCGGGCATCCCCAGGGCCGTGCCAAGGACACAGCCCCAGACAGGCTTTCAGCACAGCACCCTGTGTTTCCTTCCCAAAGGCCTGCCAGGGTGAGGCAGCTCTGCAGCAGCTCTGCAGCATCCCTTTGGCCCAGATGGCAGCCAGCTCGGCGTGTGCCGGCAAGTACCACGCCACAGGTGGCTCCAGCTCACGGGGCTGGCTGGGCTTTGCCAGCCAGCTTTTGGCAGGGAGGCGGCGTTGCAGATGCCACTGGACTTTATCCATTCATTTCTCCTCATTAGTTACCAAAACAGCCACTCGAGCCAGGGTGAAGCCCGATGGTGAAGGCTGTTGTTAACGAGCTGTGCTGGCAAGCACGCCCTGCAAAGCAAAAGGGCTGGGGAGTCATCCTGGCTCAGAACCAGCCTGTGCCGCTGGGGAAGCTGAGGCACACCTGATCCTCCCCCTCCTCCCTCTGAGCTTCCCTTACCTCTCAATTAGTTGAGAGGCAACTCAACTCCTCCTTCCTGGAGGAGTTAAAAGATAAAATAAACTAAAATGCCAACGAATGTGGAGGAATACACCAGCCTAGCCCTGCTGGCAGAGGCTCTGCCTAGAGGGGGTTTCCTTTTTCCCCCACTGGGGTGGGTGCTGGCAGCTGAAGGGCAGGGGGGAAGCAGAGGGCTGGCTTGGGCTCAGGCAGAGGGTGCAGTCCCCAGTGGCCCAGAGAGCCAAGATCACCCTTGGAAAGAGGCTGTTCTGCTCCCTGGTATTTTCAGGACTGTGCTGACAGACTCTCTAGCCCGAAGCAAGCCAAGAAAAGGTGCTCCAGGGGAGACTGCCATTCCTTTAACAACACCAGCCTGTTTCCAAGGGATTTTATGCACCTGACTCCCATTAAAACCAGAGGGACGCCGACCTACAGGACTTGGCCAGCGTTGTGCTTGATGCCTGCAGTCATCTGGAACTGCTCCTTCAAATGTCACCTCCTCTGCTCCCTCCTGCCCCACACTGCAGCACCCTGCTCCAGCCAGTGCTCTCCAGAAAAACATTTAAAGTCAGGTTGTTTCCATGTCAAATTCCCAGAACTGCTCTGAGGGGTGCCACAAAGGCCCCCAGAGCGTGCCACTGCTTTGTCCCCTCTGTGAGCTCGCAGGCAGGGCTCTCCCAGTGTCACAGGCTGGCACAAAGGTCTCAACAAGACAGGGGAGGCTTCCCAGGGAAGGACCCAACCCACTGATCAACCCCATTTGAGGTCTCTGAGAAGTTAATTTTGAGGAATTAAAGATTTTAGAAAAGTTAAGATTACAATTAGAATAGATGCTGTGTTAGCTAAAAAAAGACAAATAAGCTTTACCCAACAGAAGCCAGATCTCAGATATCCAAGATCTAATAACTCATTACTTGTCAATTTTATAGACAATAGCCAATTTTCCCATAGTAAAAAACAAATTAAATGCAAGAAACTGGAAAACTCTACCAAAGAATCGTTTGTCATATATACCCTAAAAAAGTAAAAAGGTCAGAGCAAAGACGACTTAGTTTACTTCATCATTTTGATTTATTCCTCATAAAAAAGACCCCCAACTCATTTCAAAAAACAAACCACACATACTTAATAGCCTCCTTGCCAATTAGTATACAAAGTGAAGAAGAAGAAATGACAAAGGTATAAATATGCGTTTGTAGTTTGTATATTCAACATTTTTGTACATAAAAGCTTTGTAATCACCTATAAAACTTCACAGTGTCCATTAGAGAGATATCCCACACACTGCCCTGCAATAAACACACACTTTCTAACTCCAAACTGTCAGAGAGTCTTTGTCCATTAATAGATGGACATTGATATTAGAGCAATGTTCATATTTCTTTAATTCACCTGTGAGGAATCAACAGGGACACGGGACAGGGTGAGGCTGGGATCCTGAGCCATTCCAGCTTTTCAGCATGGCTCTTTCCTCACTGCCCTCACAGGGACAGCCGGGTGCCCGTGCCCCTCCCTGCACAGGCACACACGTGTCACCAGCACAGCACTCATTTCTTGTTTCCACACTGGAAATCAGCCACTTCTCAAGGCAGGGAGCTCTCGGGTCGCTACATCCACCAAACTCCCCCCAGCACAAGCTGCTCACAGACAGGGGCATCACTCTTTGCTTTCAGGAGCAGACTAAAACATGAGAATGGAGATGGCAGTCGCTCATCTCTGCTTGTGCAATGCTTTGCTGACCTGACCCCACAGCTCTCCCCTTTAGCTACCCCATGCCAGCTCCCTGAGGGTCTATCCGAGCATCCACGTGGCTAAAAGCTGCCTCAGGGTGTGTCCCTTGAGGCTGACAAAGGTTCGAGTTAGACACATCCCAGCTCTGCCACAACCCCATAATTCACTCCCACGGGACACGGCTGCTGGAAGAAAGAAAACAAATCCCATCTGCAAAGAATGAGGAAAAAACATCCACTGCCTCAGCCATGAACACTGGTATGGCTGTCCCCAACTCAGAAAACACAATCTGGGTCAGATCACCATTCCTCAAATTTGGTTTGGCCCCAAGAGTTTCCTGTGTTAAAAGCCAATGGAAAAATCAAATTATAATTCCTCTCTAAGCAGTTAGGACACACAATGCTCATAGGGAAAATACCTTCCACATCCCAGTCATTTATCACAGTGTCCACTTTATCTATAGTAAATATTTACATATTTCCAGAATCCTCCAGTGTTACCATTCAGTTATCATTTAAAAAAAAAAATAGATATATAGGTATTGTTATACATATTCAGACACATAAATATATATGTGTATGCATATATATATATTCACACGCATTAAAAAGACCCTTGAAAGCATTTATTTGATCAGTCTAAAGGCATCCTGCCTTTAGATTCTGCTTCTCCATCCTGTTGTGGCAGAAAAAGTCACATTTACTTTCTTTTTAGCAGTCACATGAGACAGGATACAAACTCTACTGATTCTCCTTCAACACTTCTTGTTCACAACAGCTCCAACCCTGTCCCAAATCCAAACCCAGGTCCAGGACTTGGGTCTGAAATGGTACATGAGGCTGCTGCTGCTCCTGCATCACCAAAAGCTAAAGGAGCTACAAGTAACTTACTTTTGGCCTCATCTCTTTGCAGTGTTTTATTTTATTTATTGTGGTTTATTTTTGCCTGGCTGGATGGGGCTCTGAGCAGCCTGGTCCAGTGGAAGATGTCCCTGCTTATGGCAGTGGGGCTGGAGCTGGATGATCTTTAAGGTTCCTTCCAACCCAAACCATTCTATGACTACTCCCCTTGTCTCCCAGCTGCCTTCTTCACCATATTTTAATAACTGTTGCCCCTCTAAAGGTCATTATTTGGCCCATAAAGAAGAGATTTACCAAGGATTTCGTATATCCATTGCAGACATACATGTGCACACACTGAGTGGGCAGTTGCAGAGCTACACTGCTTTATATCAAGCCTCTTCCTGCCCTTCTGCTGTTTTCCCAAGCTCTCTTTGTTTCCCCAGGTTTACTCTAAGGCCCTGAATGTATCCCAGATTAACAACATTCACCAGAGACCAAGATGCAAGGGGCAAAAACTTCCAGCCAAGTGGATGAAGGCTCCCAGCAAAGTTAGGTTTCTATATCTCAGCTAAAAACATCCCCTTGCCCCTGGTGAGTGCCAGGGGCTCTGTGCCAAACCCTGGCCACTCCTCATGAGCCACATTGTCATGCTAGGAGATTATGGCTTCCTCGAAGGCCTCCTGAGAGGCTTCAATTATCTTCCTTGATCAGATATCAAAGCTCCTGTGGCAGCAGGGAGCGACAGGAGCAGACCCAGGCATAGAGAAGATTCACTCCTGAGCAAGGCACTGGGTGTCCTGCAGGGAGAGAGAGCCCCAGCACCTCAGCTCCACAGAAAGTTTAATTTCTTGAGAGGTCTGTTTTGGGAGAGGCCCAGCCCAGCTCTTGAGAGATGCTGTGGATTTGGGGGCAGCTCTGCTCCTCCCCAAAAGACCACGAGAGTTGAGTGAAATGGAAGAGGGAAGTCATTGGTGCTGCTGGAGAAACCTGCCTGAAGGCCAGAGCCAGCCTCAGTTTTTGGGTTTGGCTCCCCCTCCAGTGCTTTTAACTCCTTAAGGCTCTTCTTGAACAGCCAGTCCAATTCTCCAGTTTTGCCCAAAAGGAAGTTGCCTGACAGCAGGGAAGTTAAGGTGTCAGTACAAACACATCTGATGCCAGCAGAGTTTGGCTGCAGATCCGAGTTGTGACATGATTAATACCTAATGAGGATATGAATATGATATTGTGACACACATAAGATCACCAGGTTTCCACGGAATGTGGTGTTGTTGAGGAGCCAAGGAATAATCCTTTAACCAGGGATTAAATTTAGTGCTATTTGACATCCCATCCTTCAATCAAGCCATTAAGAGAACCCAGAACAGGAAGATTTCCTCACCAGAAATACTCACATCTGGGGGAGATATTTTCTAGCATACATGCAAATAAGAAGCTATGAGGCTCCCCAAGGAATGGCTGCTCCAATCTAGTGCCTGCTTTGTGCCTAGGCTATATTAAACCTTGAACTCTTGTCTGAAAAAAGTAATTAAGCCACAAATGTATCTGTCCTGTCATTCTTTCAGCTCAGTCTTAGCTGTAAACTTCCCCCACCAGACCTTAAGCCAGCTCCCAGATGCCCACATTTGGTGTCCCTTGACTCAGCACTTGCAGGGGTGTTGTCACTGCAGGGTGACCCAGCTGTGCCTGCAGCCACCACTCATGCCAAGGGTCCAGCCTGCCCTTCCTTTCCTCAGGTGTGCCAGCTGCCCCTGCAAGGGTACTTCAGCCCTGCTCCTCTGCTGGGCCCTGCCCTTTGAGTCCTGGTGGATTCCTGCATCCAGAGCTGAAAGGTGAATCCTCAGTGACTCACAGGGCTGGGGGAGAGGGAGGGAGATGGACACAAAGGACAGCCCCATGTGTTTCAGCCCTCTCCAGCAGAAATCTTCTCTCCTCTCTGTCTCCTGCAGGGCTGCACTGTGATCTCCAGGGGCTGGAGGTGTCTGCTTCCCTGGAGAAGCTGTTTCAGTGTTTTGTGGGAGCACAGCTGCCAACATCTTCTGTAACTCAGCCTGTTACCCTGCACAGTCACTACAGGTTTTTTCTCTCTCTCCTTGACACCTACAGTGGAGCTCCCCGGGGATCCACCTTTCACTTCCTCCTATCTTAGCTGAGCTGAGTTATTAAGGATCTCTCTAGCAGCAGCAGAATGGGGACAGACATGGCAAAGTCAGGAATTCAGTGAAAAGAAAGCCAACTCCTGTAACAGAAATGTGGAGGAAGAACATCAAGAAGAGAGCTGGAAATGAAATGCACATTGTGGAATCATGCAGCATCCCTGTAACAAAATCAGTTATACAACTTCTTGTGAGGGCACTTATTTGCATTATTCATAAGGTATTAATTACACAACTCTTAATTTTTCCTTTTAAGACTTTGCCATTACAGCTCAACACCTGCAGCAGGTAACCCAGCAGCACTTTTCTGCCTCCAACACAGCCTATTCAGTTTTCTCCTCCTGCCTAATTATGACAATTACTTTCTTATCCTCCTCTTTTATTTCCCTTGACTCCCATTGTTTGAACCAGCCATTACATCTTTAATGTTCCTGTACCAAAGTTGTTCTCTGCAGACCCCACCCAAGACAGCACCATGATATCACCTGGTGTCAGGTAACAGCTGAAATCAGCTCTCCACCAGGTGTTTTTCTGACAAAAAGGAGGCTGTGGGTTTGTTTTGTTCTCCTCTGACTGCTGCATCTCTCCCTGGCCTCCTCTTATAATCCAGTCCTGCTCGGAACATGCTGGATGAACACGGGTGTGTGGTCTCAGAGGCTGTTCCAGAAGTGACAGGGATCCCAAGGAAGGGCTCAGGCCACTGCCTATGCAGAGCATGCCAGCATCTCAGAGCTGAAATCCATGGACCGAGGGCCTGAGCATCACCAAGGACACAGAGTCCTCCCACAGCAGCACCAGGCAGCAGGGCAGGGTCTCCTCCCACACATCCCAGGTCAGGGGCTGTACTCAGACCACAGCAAGTAACAACGTTCTTACCAATTAATTATTGACAGCACCAACAGAAGACCAAAAGAACACATTTGCAAGGGCTAGAAATATGTGACCAAGTCAGAGACTACTAAAACAGGGTGAATAGGGCTGCTCAGCAACACTCAATCACAGTTGTTTGGGTTGTTCATTAAATATAAATGTTCATAGCCAGGTGGAATGCAGCGCACCCAACTTCAGGGGTCCCTGCAAGGGTCCCAAATCTCCCCCAGCAACCAGTGCAGGGAAAATGAGGAAAACATGGTATGTTTGTACATCCCACCTCTCTCAGTCATGGGGTTGTACCTGTGCAGGGAGCTGAGTGCCCTGAATTGACCAGAGAGGGAGAGCAGACAGCTCAGGCAAGCCCAGGAGAGCTTGGAAGGAAGGAAAGCCAAATCCCACCCAGGCTGCCTCCACTTTGTTGTTAAACAGCCACAGGAAAGCCCAGCAGTGAGAAGCTCCTGGGACACACCTCAGGGATCACTGGAGCTACAAGAGGGTTTTGGTGCAGAGATGGAGCACTGGGCTCATGCCTGAGTTTATAGGGAGGCAGAGGAGTGCAGGAGCAGCAGAGCCAGGTATTTCCTCTGATGGGTCCTCCTGGGGTGCTTGTGAGAGACTGCTGGCAAAGCTGATTGTCCAACAGTTTGGGTTGAGCTGCCCAGGCTCCTGGGCCAACACTGGGGCTGGGTTATGCCTGTGGACACAAGTCCAGAAGGAACCAAAGAGTTGAGTCTAAGATTCTGCTTTTAGCAGGGGCTAGAGACCTCCAGTAAGTGCTGCTGTCTCTAGGGGTGATGGTGTAATCCACCCTGGGCTAAAAGTGCTTCTTTAGTCCCCTGTGTTGGGGTTCTGCCTTGACAGAAGATAACCTGTGAAACTGAGGCATGGAAGGAAGCTTCTGCAAGGTTGGAGATACTGGCTGAGGATTCCTGGGTGCAGGGAAGGCTCAGAGCTGGAGGCTTATATCAGGTGATATTTTGGGAGTATTAGTTTTGCATGGCAGCATTTTGGGGGTTGGGGGTGGGCTGTAGGGGTGGCTTCTATGAGAAGCTGCTAGAAGCTTCCTTTGTGGTCAAAAGAACATGAGTAACATTACCTAGAAGATGAATGCAAACCAATGGCCATCACAGGAACAAGTAACTTATTACAGCCTCTCCAGTAACACTCAATTTTCTGGTGTCCTAAATAAGGGATTCAGCACTCCTGGCACCAGTGATCAGCCAAATTTGCCACTCACTTCTCTTCACAATCAGAAAAACTGCTTTTCTGAGACCTAACACCCATCTTGCCCCTTTTCTTAAGCCTAGACCACAACCTCATCTGTTTTTACACTGTAGTTTTCAGTTCATGGGTGTAAACCAGAATACCTGTTACATACCTGATATCTATATCTATATAAATATACAATGAGTTGAATCTGGCCCAGAATAATCAATGCTGGATTACACCAGGAGGCACTGGCTCATTTCAGCCTTACAGTAAAATCTCATTTGCCTCCTGAGCCAATCAAAGACCATTTGCCTGCACATAAATCAGCCCTTATCTTAGCCAGACAGGCCCTGCAGATGCTCATATTACATCAAACTCTTCAGATTCTGCTCTCACCACTCTAATCCAGTGACATTGAGCTGAGCCTAAGTGAATTATGACCCTTTTGCCCCAGGTGATGCTGACTCTTCAGTTTTATGGGACTACAAGAACCGAACAGAAATTACAGCTTTGTGAGCAGCCCGAGCCCTAATGATGGGGTGATATCCTTCCTTACAGGCCCTGAGCTGGCACAAAATGAATGAGGACTCTTCACAGGGTAGCCATCCTATTTTTAAATGTCCATCAGGACACAGCAGAACAGGACATAAAGCTTAAGATATCTTCAACCCATGATAAACCAGCCCCTGACCATCCTGCTTTCTGCCATATTTTGGTTTTCTTTTTCAAAACACACCTGGACAAATCACAGATCACTGTTTTCCCTCAGGATGACTCCCTCACTTTTGCTTGTTTGGCCTTGCAGGCACACAGATATATTGATCCATGCAACTCTTTAGCCCCTTTGTTTCCCACATGGTCCCTCAGACACAGGAGCCTCAACTCCTCACCCACGTGGCACCAGGGCTAATCTAAGCCCAAAGGCAGTGGAAACACCCCAGAAAGCTCAGGGCAGGGCCAGGGCTTCATCCAGCAGGAGCTGAGGAGTTTCCTGTTTTACCATGAGGTAATTCCAGGAGCCTGGGATGAGAGGCTGCACAGCGTCCTGAAGGGATTAGTGTTTTCCATAAGGATGAGCTCCCAGAGGTCCTGTGCTAAGATGAGGGCCAAGATTAGGAAACAGCAGGGTTGGTGGAGCCCAAGTGATCCACAGAACTCATAAGCAGGAGGAGGGCTGGCATTAAAACAAGCCAATGACTTTTGGGCTATTTTGGGATGAGGCAGGGACTCCCACGTTTTTGTCTACAGGCACACACTTAATGCTTGGGTTGGCAGAGCCTGTTTTCCTGCTGTAACTGGCCCAGTGGGAAGGCAGGGTGGGAGCTGGTGGCAGGGTTATTTAGCCCTCCTCACCATCCCTGTCTGGCCAAACTCACCATCAGCTCCACCCATGGGGCCTTCCCAGCTCCTTTTTCAGGCCACACTGACTCCACTTTGCCCAGTGCTACCAAACCTCCAGTTTCTGGTGTCTCCTAATCACCCCTTGGCAAACAGCAGCCCTCTGTTGCATATCAAAGGAGGAGGACCAGGCAGGATTAGAGATCAAAACAATGCATGTGAGATCTCAGCCTGCTTCTGAATCATTCAGGGCTGGGATTAGAGATGGTGCCACTGGAAGCCAATAGCTCCTGCCTTTTTTTTTTTTTTTTTCTGGGATGCTGCTCCATGGCATGGTAATTTAAGATTTTAAATACAGGGTTGGCTCTTTATCCCAAAAGTCTACGCCAAACGATAAATCCTGTAGATTTCCATAAACACTGGTGTCAGTCTGGATGGCTTCTACGTAACTGTGGGGCATGTGTGGCTCTCCTGGATGTACAATAGCAGGAGCAAATAACTTAATAGGTCTGTTGTGAGTAAAGCCTGCATCAAAGGCTGGAGTTGAAGTCCTGATTAAGAAAACCGAGGGATGAAAAGCTAAGCTGATTTACACATTTTGCAACACCTCCCAGGGGAGAATGAGGGCTGCTGGTAATAGCAGCAAGCGTCTCCTGGTTTGTCTTGGGGCACAGATTGTTCTCCAGACAAACACAGGCAAGCCTAGAACCGAGCTTAATATTAGGGAAGGAGACAACTGAAGACCTCTTTTATAGTTGTTTTCACTTTACCCTCGAGCATTACAGTGGCTGCTGTCCTGGCAGGAGATTATCAACACGCTCAGTGCCTGGCTGGGGCCTTGGGTTGGTCAGGGTGCTGCAGTCAGTGCCCAGACAGTGGCACCTTTTTGCTCAGGCCCAGGATGTCCACAGGGATGAGCTCAGGTTAACACCAGAGCCATCTGCCCTCCACCAGCCCCACCTTTGCTCCTCGGTCCTGGCAGAAGAAACCATCTCAGAACCAGCCCCACTGCTCTCGTGGCATCACCCAGACAGGTTTTGTGTCCCCTGCTCCTGCTCCCTTTTTCTCCTGTGCCATTCTGCAGCACAGATGTGTCCTGGCACCCTCTAGACAAGATATATCCAGGGAATTTATCCAAATCATCAGGGGAATTCCTTGGGAGCCACAAATTCCAGAGAACACATCCTGCTCATGCTCCACTCCCCCAAGAGCAGATGTTGGCTTAGATGACCTGTCTGAATTTTTCCATTCCAAATTAATTAACTTTAAAAATGTACAATTCTTTTTAAAGTTACTAATGAAGCTTTGTTTTCTTTTTAAGGACATTGTTATCTTTTAGAGCTGGAGAACCTCTATTGACTCTGAATAATTGCCTTTCTACTTCCAGCTGGCATTACTGAAAGGGCTATTGAACACGAAACAATATGAATTTCGGTTTATAAAATTTACATTTTATTACAATAATCTTTCACATGAGAGGTACCTCTGCCTCTTTTATGTACCCCTGTCCACCTTCATGTGCAAATGTATTGCTCATGAATTTTAATGGATATTGAAAATGCTCACTGGAGTGAGAACATTGTTTTTTCACTGGCCACAAACACAATGTGACAGCACTAACATTTTTTTCCACTCTGCTAATTTTTTTTTTTTTTTTGATCCTGGCTTCTTATTTAATAATAAACCAGGCTGTGAACACACTGACTCATCTCTTGTTTTCTCAAAATAGCGAGAAGTTTTATTTATTTTTTTTAATCAGTAACTACCTGAGAGAAAGGAATGCCTCATAAGATAAAGGCATTTAATTAGTTTGTTTGCTGTTAAGAAAAATATGTAGGTGTATGTGGGCGAAATGCCAAGCCAAAGTGGTCTGGCTTTGCTGACAGTTCAGCAAAAGAAAAAGATTAGACGTCATGGAAAAAATTACTCCCTGAACAGGAAAAGCTGGACACGGCACATATTTCTCTTCATGCTCCAGCTTTGTAACAGTAAAAGGAACCTCTAGCAGTAGCTAACAGGACATATTTAGTGTGCAAGAGGGCTGCAAGACAACAAAGCTGGCTGATTCACAGGGCTTCGGTAATTACATGAGATTTCTTTCAAATCTCTTGTTCTTCATCAGGATTATTACAAATATTATTGTAGCAAGAGCCATATCCCTTGTGTCCCCAGACTGCACGAAGGCCAACACGCCAGCACTGCTCAGGGCACTGTGAACCTTTGGCTTCACTGTTCACGTTTCAGAGCAGACCCAGACATCAGGATACTATCATTTATAACCCAGAGCACACTACAAAGCAGAGTAACCTTTTGGAACCAGGTTAGCAAACAAACAGCACCGTATCAATCACCCTAATCTTGATTTTAATGCTGTTCACATTCCTGCGGACACGAAACACTCGAGGTACAACGTGCTGGAATCCCAAAACACAAACAAATTCAGAGAGCCCTCAACATAGCACAAGTCTGTTTAAAGTTTGGCCATTCTCGCTGAAGGCCAAATTTGCCACTGGCCATCCTCTGTACCCTGTTCACAGCTGGGTCCTTGTGGCCTGGTGCTGCCAAGGAGCTGTTCCCCACGCTTGAGTTTGTGCCACATCTGAAGTGGGGTTGTGCCTGTCTGTACCAAACTCATCTCCAGGGACTGCAGGGCATTTCAGACGAAGCTTTCCAGCTGGCTGCTGCATCAGGAAAGTCTACCAGCATGTTTTGTATACAGCATCTTAATGCCAGTCATCCTTTACCCTTCAGACTTTTGTCCCAGATAACAGCCTGAAATCCTTTCCTGAAATCCACGATTCTTATCGTGGTGACCCAGCTTTTTTTACGATCACTCAGTTCACTCCCACCTTTGTATTGTCCAATCCATTTCTGTTAACCAGGAAGGATACTGAAATAGCCAGGCCATTATTAGCTGCCTCCCATTTCTGAGATGAGTTGTCTCCCCCATGTTGGACGAACCTGGCCACACAACTCCTTCTCCTGCTGACTTTTTTCTCTTGACCTTTGGGAGAGTGAGGTGTCTGTTTACAACATGGTCCCAACCCTCAGACAGTCATGATAAGGATTTATTATTTTTTAAAATCAACCTGCATTCCTTCACATACTGTAGGGTCTGTTACAGACCCTCACATCATGTTACCTTGGTTTTCCCTTTTATAATTGAAGGGTTTGCGTGCTTGACTTGTGAGGAACTTTGTGAGAGTTTCTTCACAGCCACCCAAGTCCAGGTGTGTGTAAAGGGCACATTGTACACATCTCCAGGAGAAATTGAACCCAAAGGGAGGAATCTAGCTTTGAAAAGCAAGACTGACACTTCCAGCAGCTGTTAGTGATGGCCCAGGAACTTGCTGGACATGGATATATGGAACATGGATATATGAACTGATAACAGGAGTTCACATCAGGTCAAACACTGTGAACAATGAGCAGGCTGAGAATGAAAAACAATCAGCAGGTCAATGATCTGCACCTCTGAGAAAAAACCTGGCTGGCTGTCACCTCTCTTCTCCCACAGGACCTTGCCTTGCATACACTTACCCCATGACAACTTCCCTTTCCCCCGTGCCCCAGCACAACTCCCAATCTGCGCCCTTACGCAACTCTGATTTCTCTGGGAGACAGGATGGGAACCCCACCTAAGCAGCCTCTGCTCAGCACTTCTGGCTGCTGAGGCAGGAACTCCGAGGGCAGTGCCCACACCAGAGGCTAAAAGGGTGGGACTGTGCCTGGGAAGCCACGGCTCGGGCACCAGGGGCAGCTTTGTCCCTCAGCACGGCACCAGCAAATCTTCCACGCTCCCAGGCAGGGTTTGCAACTGGTTATTTCACCCTGCACTGCCATTGCATCAGGGCTGGTGTCAGACACCTTAAACCTCGGCTGGTTACTTTTCCTTTCAGGCATAGCAAGAGTGGGGAGGGGGGGGAAATAACAAGATGAGTTCTGAATTTTTTCCTCCAGGAGAAATTACAGATTAAATCCTGGGTTAATAAATTTGCTTTACTCAATCTGGCTCCCTAGAATGAGGCTAAAGGCAGCAAGTTCTGCCTCACTACATCCACGTGGCTTGGCCAGCTGCTGTCACAACTATAATTTTGCAACACCTTGCCTGTACACACACCAGTGTGAGCCTCCCTGCTCTCCTGCCATTATGTGGGGCTAGGGCTGAGCTGTTTCCTTGCTTGGCTGAATTTGAAAGGTGACTCTTGAGCACAGAGGTGTGAAACCTCTATCCTGATGGTAAATTCCCCAGTCTGGTGCCCTGCAATGTCCAATCCCTGTTCCTCATCCTCTCTACTGATCTTTGTCCAGTCTCCATTTTCACTCTTGTCCCACGGGATGCTCCTGGATTCCAATTTCCCACTCATAGAATAAATTGGGTTGGAAGGGACCTAAAAGATCTTCTTGTTCCAACCCCTGCCCTGGGCAGGGACACCTTCCACTATCCCAGGTTGATCAGAGCCCCATCCATCCTGTGCTTGGACACTTCCAGAGATGAGGAGTCCACAACCTCTATGGGCAGACCTATTCCAGTGCCTCACCATCCTCACAGTGAAGAATTTCTTCCTAAAATCTAATAACTCTGCCCTCCTTCAGCTTAAGGCTTGTCCCCCTTGTCCTATCACTACATGCCCCTGTGAAAAGTCTTCCTCCAGCTCTTTTACAGCCTCTTTAGGTACTGGAAGGTGCTCTAATGTATCCTTGGAGCCTTCTCCAGGCTGAACAACCCCAAATCTCTCAGCCTGGCTTCACAGGAAAGTTGCTCCAGCCCTGTGATCACCTTGGTGTCCTGCTCTGGGCTGGTTCCCACAGTTCAGAGCCTGGTGCTGGGGCCCCAGAGCTGGGTGCAGAATTTCACCTGGGGGGAATTTCACCTCCTGGGGGGCTCCAGGCTCAGCAGGCTGAAGGAGCCTGGTGCTGTGGGGCAGGAAGGGGCCCAGGTCCCAGTGGCTGCAGCCGTGTTCTCATCCCAGCTCTGGGGCAGTGTACAAGGTCTGGGTGATAAGGAAATACAGACTGGTGCCTGGGAACCCTGCGTGGCCCCAGGTGAGGAAAAGGTTTCTCACCCCACTTCAGTTGAACAAAAGCCTTTCCCCCCTCCACTTTACTTTCTGCACTTTCCATACTCAGAGCAGCTTAATCTTCACTGCACCCACAGAGAGCATTTAGCTTTGTTATTAAGCCTTTGTAGGCTGCAGCAGACACACATTATGTGAAAAATACAGGAATGAATGTAATTGTTTTTGAACAGGGAGAAGTCTCCAGCATCAATTAAATACTTAAAGGAAAAGGTATGCATGGGGGATAATGGTAGGAGCATAAAAATGGCATCAGGCAAAAGAACATGTATTTCTGGTTAAGGGAAAAAAAGGCATCAAGAGAGGAAGGCTGAGAGTCCTCACCATATGAAACATCTCCAAAATAATTCAGGAAACTTTTCTTGTGAAAATGAATGTAATATATAGAGACTAGAGGACTTAAAAAACCTTAACATTCCTTATTTTTATCCATTTAGCATATTTTGGTGCACATGGCAAATCGTATCTTGAGAAACCTTAGAGAGGCAAATTGATCAGATGTTGGAAGCAAAAAGAATGAAAGGAAAAGAATCAAAAAGTGGGAGGAAGCATAAAGAGAGCATGTTTCTTTTTGCTAGCACACAGTAGGATATAATAAAAGTGCCAATTAAACATGGAACAGGAAGAACTTTGTTTTCATGAAATGAATATAAATTCTGAGCAAATTACAGGTTTTTCCTTGAAAATAACCATCCCAAATGCACTGCAGAAGTGTAGCCCCAGCTCTTCACATCATCCTCAATATTTCTTCCTCACCCACAATGATGTATAGGTGAATGGGGAATTTTCTGGCCACAAGAAGTGTTGGAAGTGTTTTAAAGGCATGAGGAAGCTCCACAGGAATTGCAATGCTGAGGGAAAGAGAAATGAGAGAGGTGAGAAGACTGGAAAATCCATCCCTCAAGAGGGAAACCCGACAAAGTAACAACAAAAAGGCTGCTGGGGAAGGGGAAGCTGACTTAAGCTGTGAGCAATGATGACCATTTCCAATGTCTGACATTTACAGTCACGAGTTCAGGCTCAGCTTTCACTCCAGTGTCTGACTCTCCAGCTGGAGACTGAGTGAAAAACCAGCACATTTCCTGTACAGTTCACCTGGGAACAGCACTGGTTGCTTATCACCAGAGTGATATTTGGTCACCGAGTAACAAGTTTGTCATGTGAGTAGGTCAAAGGCACTACTTGAAACACAAGTATTGATCCCAGGATATCCCTCCCTAAAACTGTGCAGTTAAATATTGACATACAGAAAAAGAAATTGAAAAGAAGCTGAATCTGGGACATTTTTCATTCCTTAAGTTGCACACAATTCTTTACATCCCTTATATCACTTTCTCGCTGTCGTTGAAATATATATATTTTTTTTTAGCTTATCTTTTGCCTTAAAGGCCAGCTTGACTTATCCTGTCTGTTCATATGCATCCACTGACTGGCAGATGATAAAAACCTTCTTCCCACCTCTGCTCACTGCCAGGGCAGAATGACCAGGCTCCCCTGCTCATCGACAGCCCGAGTTCAGAGGAGGAAAAAGAAAAGAAAGCAACAACTATTATGAGAACACAGCATAATGGGCACTTGGAGAAGGTTATTTATTTCCAAGCTGTGCAGAATGAGGCCAGTTTGGGCACCACACTCTCTGAAGAAGGGTCAGCTTTGAGGGACCTGATTTCATAAAGTATGGAGGAGTGAAAAGGGTGAAAGGGGAAGTGGCACCCTGAGACATCACTGAACCACATCAAGAGCCCCCATTACCAATGAGCAGGACAAGGAAAGCTTCAATTCTGACAAAGAGGTTGGTTCCCCTTCCCTTTGGGGCTGGAATGGTCCAGTGGGGAGCCCTGGGGTCTCTGTGTGCACTCCCAGGAATGAGCGTGTGCAGCTCTCACCAAGGACAGCTTATCAGCAAGGCAGCCATGAGAAAATGATAAAGGCCGATATAATTACACCTGTTTGTCTCATGGCTGGGTAAATATTGTGGGACTCATGCTCAGCTGTGCTGAGTCTCATAAAATCCTTCTGAAGCCACCCTGCAGCTCCCAGGTGAAACACCAGGCACGCGTGCGCTCAATAAAGGTGATCAAAACTTCTGAAGGAAGAGTTGTCTACTAAAAACAACAAAAAAAGTAAATTTGAACAGAATTAAATGTCTTCCAGAATTGGTTTAAGTGTTATCAAGAAAGCAAGAAACCAAGCAATTTTTCATATTAACAAAATTAATGAGAAAATTGTTTTGATAGGTGGGTTTTTAAAACTATCATCTCTCTGTTAAAAACTATATGAAAGTAGAGTCTAAGATAGCTGGACTATAAAAATGAAAGGTTTCTGGAAAAATTTCATTAGGAATAATTAAGTTTTGTTTTGCAAGAAATGCAGGCTTCTTTATTCCCACACAGCATTTAAATTTCAACACTGGACTTGAGAACAGAAGTACTAATTTCTTAGCAGCCTCACCACTAAAAATATGCTTCCCCTAATTAGAGTTTTGTGGTAACTCTGTAATAAAGGCAGGAATGAGATAAAGATACTTTTCCTCAAAGAGAGAGGGAAAATTCTATAATCCATACATGCTTGGAAAAGAATTAAAGTGACTACATCTTTCCACAATGGCATATTCCTTAGACTGGGGAAAAAACAATCAAAAAAAGATACAGAAGAGTCATGGAGCACATACCAAACCTAAGCAACTTCTCACTTTCCCACAGAGAAAATTGGCCACTGGGCATTTTCATCTCTGCATCACCAAGTTATTACATCCCAACCACTCACAGGATAAACTTCAGCTAATTAGATCACAGTCTCCCAGGTTTTAATCCTTGGATATAATTTAACTTTACACCAAAAGATCCTTGACACTGACAGCTTAATTTGGTGTCGCTGATCACTGCACTGCCACTTTAATCAGATAGGCAGCAGTGTCAGAGACCCACTGAATTACACCTGTGGGGTAATCAGGGGTGTGTAATACTGAGTTTTATATTAATAAAGGCTGATATCACCATGATGCACTCCCGAGGCAGATAGGAGATGCTGAAATGAGTGCAGTAATAAGGGACCCCACCCTTTCCATATATACCTGTTAATAGCTGGTTTCCCTCCATAAGACTCTCCCAAAGGACAGGCCTTTTCCTTCCCAGCAGCCACACTTAATACCCACACAAGCAGAAAGGGAGGCATTTCCTCCCAGAGATTGCTTTTACACAACGTCAAAAACTGCATCTCCATCTTTTCTAGTGGAAGGTTCCTTGCCCATGCCAAGGGCTTGGAAGGAGTTGATCTTCTAAGGTCCCTTCCAAGCCAAATCATTCTGTGATTTTATGGCTCATCAAGCCAGGGTCACATAAAGAGAAGTTTAAAGAGAAAAGCTCTACTGAGCACAAGAAAATGAAGTCAGAGTGAGAAGTGTCCTGTCTGTGGATGAGTCCTGCTAACCGGCCCAGAAGCCCACCTTGCAGCCTCCTTTGTTGTGTAAATCAAATCCTTTTTCTATTTCCTTTGCTGTTGCCACACAGCAGGACATTTTCTCTCAAGCCCTCCCTAAAACTTCCTTTGCTAGCTTGTGTTTGGGCTAACTGGGGACAGATCATGCACCAAGTGAACAGAGCTGTGTGTCATATCTGTGTCTGTCTCTAAGATAAAGCTGGGTGGGGCCCAGGGAGGAAGGGGGAGCAGAGGGGAGCTGGCCTGGGGCAGGTCTGAAAAACCCAAGAGGGAAATCCACAGCTCAGGAGAGGGGCAGGTGCAGCTCCTTGCCCAGGACAGTGAATAGGGAGCAGGGGGAGGATGATGAGAGCCCCTGGTATTTAAGATAGGAATGCAATCCATTCCTGCAGGGAGATGTCAGAGGAGGGGGGAAAGGATGCAGGGAACTGAAAATCCCTGAAATAGAAGGCTGGGGACACAGTGTGGCTCAGTTGAATGTCTAGCAGTGCTTGTTACACTGACATTAAAGACTACCCAAGGACTACTAAAGACTACTAAAAGGACTGCAGCCATCAGAGTCCTACCCCCTCAAACAAAGCACACCCTGAAAGGTGACCCAGAATAAGGAACCAGACCAAGCCATGGACCTCCAGGATAACGACAGGCCCTGCAGGTGGGCTTTGAGGAGTAACACTGATTTGGGGAGAAATGTGAAGGGTCTGACACATCCAGGATTTTGACTAAAAATACCACAGCTGTACCATCACAGATCTCGAGGGAACACAGGACGAATCCCCAGTGCACACAAACTCCAAAAATGTACAAATGGAGCAAAACATACCCCTGCCTCAGGACACTGTGAGGCTTAGGGGGCACCAGCAATCCTCCCTCACCACCCTGCATTGGGAAAGACCAGCACAGCTTTTAGGGAAGAGTGGGTGGAAGGCATGGTATGGAACAGCAGGGGAAGGTGATTGATTGACTGTGGTCACTCCCACAAGCAGCACTGCCTAATCCCTGTGCCCATTTCGGTAGGCACAGGGATGGAGGGGATGCCAGGAGGACAAAGAAGCCCACGAGGTTGTGTTTCCTCTCCCAGAGGATGTCCAGATGTCGTGCCAAGCCTTCCTTGAGTCAGCAAAGCCCTGAGCCCAAGACACGCACCCAGCCGAGAGCAGAGAGTGCCTGGAGCTCCTCACATGGAAAGCAGGGTGGCAACTGGGGGCAAGCACAGGAGGGACAGATCCTGAGGTGATTACTCTGACCTTACTCAGTGGGAATTTTTGCCAGAACAACAACTGAGTAATCACTTTGCCTGTTGGCACACACATGACACACCATTGCGTTTTATATGGGAGTTGTCTAGATTTCTAATTAGTTTGCACTTGTCCTGGTTGTATTTTGACAAAACAGCACAAGGCAAGTCTGTTTTCTTCTTCCCCCTCCCGTGTTTGATAGGACCTATCATGCAGCTGGGGAACATCTGGGGGGTCCAGCTCCCTGCTGCAGCCAGAGCACAGCTTTGAGGTGCACAAGTACAAACCCACTGCAAGCTCTGGGTGTGCTCCAGGGATGGTGACAGGGAAAGTCCAGCTCTGCTGCTGGACTGCAGGATGGACAGGGGCTTTTGCACCAGGCACAGGCAGTGTTGTTCATGGCTGAGTTTCATCCACCATCTCCCGTCCCATAAAGGTGCTGGGACTATGAGAGCAGAGTGCAAAGATGTGCAAAGACCTTGTGCTGTCTTTTGTGAAGGCTTTGGGGGCAGCTGGGCTTCGTGGGGCAAGGAAAGCCCTCAAACACCCTCTACCCCCCTGATTTCAGCTCTGCCCACAAGCAGATAGGTATTCACACCTAGAGCACCTCTCTGTTCAACCCTCTCCAGCGCTGCCCATAGACTGACAGACCCCTCATCCTGTTTGTGGTTTAATGCTTCTCCACAATCAGAGTGTTTGGGAAGAAATCCCAAAGCAGCAGTGTCTCCAACCCAGCTCTGTTCCACAATTCCAAGGCTGCCTGACCTCCTCCCCACTGCACACCCTGACACAGCCCTGACCCAGGATGACTCTTCTCTCCCCAGCCCAATTTCCTGGCCAAAGCACTCCAGCTTCTCCGAGCACACACTTAACTTGTTATATAACACCCTCTAAGTGCTGTAGAGTGTTTCAGCATCATCACAACATCATTTCTGGAGATGAAAAATAAAACCCTGGCACCTTCACAGACCTGTGCCACCAAAGGTAATTGCAGAATTCATTCCAGCTGAGGCTGAAAGGAGAAACAAGGCAAGTTTAACAGGAGGGCTCTTATTTGTTTGAATTGACAGAGATGTCCCTTGCAGATACCTGCAATTTTATTCCTAAACCCAAAGCAAGACATGTGTGTGTAATTACACAGCAACGTGCTTTTAGTTGTGGATTTAATAGTAAGGCACAGGAAAGAAAAACAACACGTGTGTCAAAGTAAATATTGTCCGTATGAAACATAGTGATAACAGCCCAAATCAGAGACCAGAGTGCAATGCACACTCAAAGAGCCCCAAAAATCACATCCCTGTACAGTGGAAGGGTTCACATCCCTCCCACAGCCTCCCTGAAGCTGAAGGGAGCACAAAGAGCAGCCAAGCCCAACATTCTGCTCAGTCTTAAACCTTCACCTGTTGCAACAAACGTGTTGTTATAGGAGATATACTGCCAGCATTTGGCACCTTTAAAATCTATTTTGATCCGCAGATAAGATCAGTTTACTAAAACAAGCACGGAGATTGCAAAGGTCTCGTTACCAGCTTAAAGGAGAACAATTCCAACAAAGCTTTGCAGGGCATGGGTCGAGCCATGCCAGGTCTAATAGCTGCAATTTAGGATGGTGCTGCCTGCTAAAGTGTTTGCAACCCAGGCCTTTGCACTGCAGGGCCAGTCACCATCGAGGCTGTAAAACAAATGAGGGCTGAGCTCAGGCTGGTTCAGACCCTGTTACCCAGGGCAATCCCTGGGCACCAAAACAGCCAAAGCACAGGTGCACAATCGCTGCCAAAGTCACACTGACCTTAAAAACACACCAGACATTTCTGGGCCAAACGAAGTTTTTTTTTAACTGGCACTATTAGAAATGTGCTCCAATAAGGAAATTGAGTCAGAACCCAAAAGCAGACTGGCTTACAGCACCTGGCAGGTTCCTTTCCAAAATAATGAAGAAATTCAGATTTCAAAACTGACCAAATGAGTTGACATAAGGCTCCTGCTCATTTTGGACAGCGGCCACATTTCCTATCCAACTTGAATGCAGAATGACTACAGACTCATCAGATTTTATTTTTTTTTTTTTGCCCATTACCATTGATTTTATAAAGCTTGCTCTGTAATCTGGCATTTTACTGAATAAGTATGTTGACGTAGATAACTTTCCTTAACTGGCAAGGAAGTTCATGCTGAATCTATTTCTGAAGTTACCACACAGGATAACTCATTGCAACAGGATATATAAATCCCTGCACACATAAACCCTTAAGAAAAAACCCCATTACTCACTTGAACTTTGTCACTGTGTGACTGCTTTGCAGACTGCATACAAGACGCAACAAGTGTACGTGCAGAGCTACACAAAAATATCTCTGCCATTTTCATACATTTTCATACACAGGCTTGAGTTTCCTGACAAAAAACATTTTTGAATGAAAAATTACTCTGACCTCAGAATTTGATTTTTTTTTTTGTGTGTGTGTGTAGTTTCAGGTTTTTCTGGGCAGCTTCACATCACCTTTCTAAAATCACTCACACAGGACAGAAGGGTCCTTATTGTTTCCTAATGAGCTGGATTTCTTAGATAATTTAGATTTCTATGGTATATTTTCTACTCATTCAAGCTATATAATATTTCCTCATTGGAGATTTTTTTAAACATAGAAGCTTGATCTTAAAAGAAGAAAAGACAATTCCAGTTCCAGCTGGACACCTGGAAATCCAGTGGCAGCAACCAACAGACTCTAATCTGAATAATTTATGGACCAAATTTTTTTTTTTTTTTTAAAGACAGTTTTATAGCTGGCATAAAGATTTATAAACATATATAAACTTTTCAACTGACAGGAATTCCAGGTTTCATTTGCCTGTAAATATCTCCTTATCTATTCATATCTGTAGAGATACAGAATATCACCTGTCCTAAACACTGACCTCTGCACATTTTACAAGATATTATGATGCTGACAGTAAACTTGTGCTTATATGAAAGGGTCCCTTTGTTCCACACCTTTATACAGCCCAGTAGTGGTGATAACCAAACACTATGATAAAAAAAAAAAAAAAACAACCAAAAAACAAATTAAAAAATCCTAAAGAGTCTCTCCTCCCTTCAAAAAATCCCAGGTATTTTAAGTGTGGATGAGTACTTCGGGAAGTAGGAAGAAAACGTGTCGAAAGACAAGTTACCATCCCAAACCATTCATGTTTAGGGCAGAGAAACAGACGAAGCAATAATAGTTCTTTTGAGGGCAATTAATTCTTGAAATTCAGATGAGACATTTGTCATCAATGATCTACTCAGTGCAAGTCATCTCCCTCTCCTGAAAAAATTTCAGCATGAAGAAGAAAAAGAAAAAATGTAGCAGAACATAATGAAAGAATTTCCCCTAAAACCACTCTCCAGAAAAGCACTGCCTTCCTTTACTAGTTGAAAAGTGCCTACAGATTTTTGGGGCTTTGTATATATTTTTGTTTTCTCATTGTGGCTCAGTGCTGAAGTAAATAATTTCTTTGGCGGGAGGTTTAGGAAACAATGGGGAGGAGGAGTGGCTTCTTTGGAAACATAATGACACAGCCGGACACACTCAATGTCAACAGCGATTTCAGGGCACTTGCACAAGACGATATTGTGGGAGAGGTCTGCAGGGGAACTGGGTGAAATGCTTCTTGTATCAATAATGTATCATCATTACAATGCAAATCTGTCTGTGCCAGGCTCTGCCTCGTGGCTTTGGGACAGACACTCATTGCCCAGTCACCCTTGGTCACAAGAAACAAGAGATCGTTTCTTTCAGCATCCCATGAGTGACCTGGCGACAAACACCTGAATTCTCAGCCTGAAATCTCTTAGAGAGGATTGCTTCATTTATGAAGAAAAATCTGTGTCTATTAATTAGATTCCTGTGTTGAAAGATGCATGGGTTTTAGAATCATATTTCATGAAAGCAACCTACCAAAGGTTCTCCCTGACAGACTTTGTGTTTGTGCACTTGCACACAAAAAGACGTTTTTGAAATAATTGTCCTGTTCTCCCAAGAAATCTGGTGTTTGGAAAATTATTTCTTCAGTGAAGGTTATTCCAAATAATGCCATAAAAACAAAGAAAGACAGCCTCAGGAAGAAAATCCTTTTCCTGAGCCTAGACTGGCATCTCCTCCCAGCTCTTCCCATGCAGCCCAGGGTCTCACCCCAGCTCCATCCCCAGCCCTGGCAGGGTCACTGCTGCCCCTGCTCCCAGCTAGGAGTTCATGGCAAGGCTCAGCTCCACAGGTGGAAGGTCCTGCTCTCCCTCCTTCCTCCTCCTCCCACGGCAGGGCAGGGAGCCAGGCTGAGGACACTGGGGTGTGCAGGCAGAGGGCAGCCAGGGTTTGGTCTCTGAGCAGTCACCTCTTCTCTGCTTGCTTAATGCACACCTGGTTCTAGTCTGTGCTCTTCTGTTGCATGAGATGCCTGATGGTCACATCCAGCTTCTCCTATTTAAGTATCATTTTCATTTTTGTGGACCTGATCTTGCTGCTGGCTCAGGTGAGAGTCGACTCAAGTGTGCCATTCACTTAAATTAGTTTAATTCTATATTAAAATATCCTCAAACCAAATGTTCTTCAGCTTCTTGTTCATGCTGCCCACTTTGTATAAATACATCTGTAACTGGACTTATTTTTTTTTATTCTAGAATCCACCTGGCATGCAAGAAATCCCAAACTTTATGAAAACACAGATGGATATTTTTCCATTTCTATGGACATTAGGGCTTAGGGGGCCAACTAAATATCAGTCTCAGTGCTACTCCTACAGCAAGAGTTCAGCTCCACAAAGATCAGGACAGAAGGAGAGCAGAGCACGTGGTTTGTGAGCCTGCTTTGCTCCAGGTAGAAACCCAGACACCAAGTGCAAGTTGAGGGTTGTTTTGCTTTTCACGGGCTTTAGTGGACAAGACTCCAGCCCTCGTTTGTCACGGGGGAGCCCTGCCAAAACAAAAAGAACCAAGCAGAGACGGTGCCACATGCCCAAGCTTGCAGAGGTGTCCAAACAATGACTCGGCAGCCAGAGCTCTGCTGGCAGCCTGAGCACGGCAGAGTGACAGCGATGACAGGACAGTGTCAACACCGGCTCTTCAGCACTTGATATCTCCTGTGGGTTAAGCAAAGCCTGTGGTAGGTGTGAGGATCACAAACTCTGCAGGGAGGGAAAGGCAACAAAAGGGGAAGGAAAGACACGAAAGTGGAAATGAGAGGGTTGGAGCGTGGAGGGAGAGAGAGAAGGAGGCAGCAGAGTCAGACAAGTCAGAAATAGCAGCAACCTTAAGGGCTGGCCTGTGAAGGAACCATTCAAAAATCCCACTAATTAAAGGCCAGAGAAAAATTATATCTTTGCTCCCTCTATGCTTCTAGATAACAAGGTTTCTTCTAGCAGATGAAGCCCTGACCTTAGAGGTAGCTATTCCTATAAAGGACTCACAAATAAAAATTAACAAAATAAAATTTACTGCCTGTGAGGCCAGAGAGGGTCCCGAGACCCCCTGAACTGCCAGCACTGCAAGTAATGGTGAGCAGCCACAGCACACCTGGTCTGCCCTAAAAGTTGCCATCTCTTCCCAAAGAATGCCTGGGACACAGCAGATCAGGAGGCAGGTGATGTGCCAACCTCCCCTGCCGGGGGAATTATCCCTGAGCTAATTCCCCCCAGCAGGAATGGTGGCTGAGCTTCCTGCTCCAACCTGAAGTTTGCTGGGGCTTTCAAAACACCCAGATATGTGATAAATGATTTATCTTTTCCTAGCACAGGCTCCCCTCCCACCTCCCAATACCCCAAGGGCACAATTAAAGCCCTTCTGGATAACAGGAACACTCCCTGGAGTGCTAATCGTGTGTTGGAGAGATTGCTGGAGCATTTAGAAACCTAAAGCTTTATCTTCTGCCCCATACAAAAGAGGATCTGCTTCTGCAGACATCCTAATCTGCAGGATTCTATTTAGATTTCAGGTGATTCCCAGTCCCACACCGAAGAATAAGAAAAGGCTGATTAGAAGCTGGGTGAATCAATATGTGCTGAATGGCCCAGAGAAGCAGGAGCATTCATCTCTGCAGTAATAAAACTGGGAAAGCTGTGGGTGGATGACTAAAAGGAACAAAGGGCTGCTTAGCAGCGTTGAGCTGAGGTAAAAAGGCCAGGAAGAAAAGCACTCATAAAACTTTATGACTAAGATCAGAATGAGATGAGAAACGCTGTGGAAGAAGTGTTGGATCAGGAAATATGTCACTCAAACCTGCAGTGAGTCACGGGGCTCCTGCCTTTTAGGACACCTTGCTGAAAGGGTCAGGTTCCCCTCTTGGATGTCCCCATGGAAGGATTGGTTTCCTTCAGGGAATTCGTGGGACTGCTCAAGGCAGGTCCAACCTCCCATTCCAGAGCAAGATAAGCACGAAGGCGCCAGAGCCACCCGCTGGCTATTCCAGAGTTCCATTAGGGAACATCAGCATTAGGACAAGGGGGAAAAAAAATTACCCAGGGGAGGTTGCATGGCCACAGATGTGCCCTGAAGGACTCGAAAGGAGGAGAAAGAGCAGCAGCCCTGGGGAAGAGAGGCTGAGCATTCAGCCAAGCTGGAAATGGGGCCACCTGGGGCCAATGTTGCAGCGCTTTGTCAGGGCCCGTGTTTGTTCTGCCCTTGCTTTATTTGCCCCGGGGCTGGATGGGGAACTTTCTTCTCTCCAGTTATCAATTTGCAAGTCTCATGAGCCCTTAACTCCCTTAATAATCTGGTTTTTGCTAATGCGTATTTTGAGCTTGCAGTCTCTGTTCATTAAGAACAATTTTCTTGTAGAACTATAGGATAGTTTCAATATTTTGAAACAGCAACATGTGAGGCCCCATGGAGAGCTGGTGTTCAGACTTATTAAAAAGATTACTGGAATATTCAAATTAAAAAGATTACTGGAACATTCAAATAAGACTGTTTTCCATTATGTTTCGGAAGCAGAATTCAATATTAAAAACAAATATAATACTGGGATAAATACCGAAGGGTGCCTGGGTTTGTGCCTTCTAGTGCCTTTGGCTTCCCTCTCATGCCCCTTAAAATCTAAAATCCAACCACCTTTGGCAGTGATGTGCAGCAGACCATAAACAACACTGAGCAGAGATTTGTAATTACAAGTTTGGTCATGAGGTCACTATGCCCCTCACAGAGCTTCAGTCCAGATTTTGATTACTTTTGAAGATTTTTTACAAAGCTCATTGGGAATATTAGCAAAAAAAATGCCAGAACTACACAGAAAATAACCAGTGGGGTTTTTAGTTTGGGTTTGTTTTTTTTTTAGTAAGGCTAAATTTGGGTTGCAGATACTCTGAACCACAGTCCTTGTCAGCATACAAATTTTCTGCCTGAAAGGCTGCAAACACCTCTGCTTCCTACAGAGATTTTGAATTTCTTCTGTCCAAAAAGGCAAAGTGGGGTTCACTGAAGTGAAGCAGAGATGCATTTGGAGTCTTCTACACCCTCCCCACCACCTCCAGCAGAGCAAAAGGAGAGATCTGGGAAAGCAGCAACACAGCAGTGCTTGGAGTATTCCTAAATCCACAGCAAAAAATGCACCAAAAAACTCAGAAAAAACCTTCTGATGGCAGGTGACCTTCACTGACTCAAGAGGTTTGCAAGTTCAGGTAAAATCTGATTCCCTGCACACACACACTTGGGTATTTCCACACTGATGCTGATAAATATTGAGGTTCTAAATTGTTCAAATTGGCTGCCTGACCCTCTTCCAAGTGCCCAGCACATCTACAGAGTGTGTGTGTGAAGGCTCATCCAGAGGAGTGCACATTTCAAAGTCTCTTTGCAGCATGGGAACATGGATGGATGCCTCACGAGTGACACAGGTGTGTTCCGAGGATCAGAACCAGCTCTCAGTGCTCTTTGGCGGCCATGAGGAAGAGGAGGAGGAGGAGGAGGAGGAATAAAGAACCCTCCCAAACCACACCAGGCTGCTCCAGCTTTGCTTCCCTCCCCCGGGCTCCGGCTCTCCTGCGGGTAACTCTTACAGACTGGGGACATCTAGTGGGGTTTTGCTTAAGTGCCAAGGCCACAAAACCCCTTCCTTAAAAAAATATCATCACGCTTTTTTCCTTTTTAAATTCAGTTGCTGATGCTACAGGGGAAAAAAAAAAAAAATAAAATCTCAGTCTATTTTTTCCCCAAAGTTTTCTAAGCTTGGCCACACACTGTTTCGGTTTCTTCCCCCTTCCATATTCTTTGCCTGGTGTTTCTCAGGGTTTGAAGTAAAAAAAAAAAAAAAATTGCTGCCACATTTTGAAAGCGTTTCATGCCCTAAATCCAGAATCCATTGGCGTTAACAAGCTCATCAGCATTGCTGGCTAGAACAACTCTGTGGCCAGCACAGCTCCAAACTACAAGACTGCAACAAATAATTTAAACTGGAGACAGGCAGAACTTTTCATTTTTATCCCCTTGTAATGACTAGAATACTATCCTGTCACCAGAAAAACAAATACCTGCTTAAAATCTTATTGCTGACTCACTAATTCATTATTGATGTAGTTAGCAGGGTTTTTACAGTGAGCACTGTAAAAAACAGTGCACAATTTCTATTTTAATAAACAGGAGTAACAACATGAGGACACTGTAGGGTGTAGCCTGATCCCTGACAGATCTATTTCTTTTTCATGGGCTAAAACACTTTTATTCTCTGGATTCCTCTAAGCTGAGCACTTTTGTTTTGGATTATGCAACTGCATGAGAAGGTTTTTTTAAAAGAGCCAAAGCTAAGTGCATTATGTCACTTTGGGATTCTCAGTCCATCTTCTGCTTTAATACTAAACTTTTATTAGACCAGAACTCTGGAAAAGTTATTTCCTATTTTTATCTCTTTCTGAGTATTGATTTGGAGCACTATACAAAACCATAAGACACTGAGCAGGGAAAGCAACAACTTTATCCACTTCACTGCAGATTGAGCTAAAAGAGAAATACAAAGAAATCCCCAGACAGCCCCTCTTCTGTACCTGCAGTACTGAATGTGCTGAGCACCTACACAGTTCTTTCATGTCTCCAGGTAGATCTTGCAATGATTGATAACTCAGCCTGTGCTCCAGCCTGCTCCTTAATTGCCTTAAATGCCTGTTTCATCATATTCCCTCTGCTGGCTCCCAAATCTGAGAGGCAGACAAAGCCAGGGGAATGATGTTTGATGGCTTCAAAGTAAAATAGAGTCAAACAGAGACAGGAGAACCTCTTCCCACCCCTCCCAATCAAAGCTAAACATACTTTAAGAGGGGATTGACTGGGAAGGGCCATTTCTCCTGTTCTCTCTGATGGTAGCACAAAGCCAGCAACTTCTCAAAAAAGCAGCACAAGCCTGAAGCAGGTCAGAGAATGTAGGGAGGGGAAGGTGAATGGAGAGGCAGCACCAATATAGTCTAAACTCAGACAGAATTTCAATTTTTCATACTAGAAAGGTGCCAGTGTGAAATTGGCACCTGAACCACTGTTTAGTCTCTCTCTGGGTGGATTCACCAAAACGGGCAGGACAATTCACTGGTACAAAAGTGCTGCTAATATTTTTTTATTGTGTGCAATTCAAACTGTCTCCCTTTTCAGTTTAATCCCTGCATGAAGAGAGGGTACAAGAGCACACAGGCCACAGCAGCAGAGGTGTGGGAACACAAGGTTCATCTCTGGCTGCACTTACAGACACAGAGACCCTGGCAGGGGGCTCAGAGACCCTGGCACAGAGCCCAGAACACCTGTGATTTGGATTTTAGCCCATGGGAATGACTGCCAACCTTAAAAGAAGAATTACAGGTCACAAGAGTTTGAATAGAGTAATAATAAGTTGGTCACAGGGTGTAAAAGTAGATTTTGGGTTTAGTACAGGGGGGTGTGTGAGGCCAAGATGGAGGAACCTCGTGGCTTTTTGGGTTTCTTCCTTCTTCACAATCTCCATTTCTGCTGTGATGGTGACACGGGTGATTGGTTTAGAGTAGAGACCGAATGTCTAACACAGGTGATAGGTATTGGAAAGTAATGGTAAATAATGTAAATGTAGTTTTTAGTATAAAAGATTAACACTGCCTCAAGGGCAGGGAGCCTTTGACCATCCTGCTGGAAGGAGCTCAGCAGGTCAGAGAAAGAATGTTATGGATAAGATAAAATAAACAGCCTTGGAAGCAAGACCTGAAGAGTTTCAGCTTCTTCTTTCATCTCGGGCGTGAAAAAAAGGACTTTATTAGCTTGGGAGAATTTCTGCAAAAGCAGCAAACCCGACAGAGGGACAGACCAGGGTGACAGGGTGAGCCAGCAGCCCGGCTCTCACACTGAAGCAGGGTCGTGTCCCAGGCTGCCAGGAAAGCTGGAGATCAGGACACTGCTCCTTCAGGGAGTTAAGGATGACGCACTTCCCATCACCTGGGTGCCAGGTCAGCCTTTCTGAGGGAGATTTCCCTCCTGTGTTCAGTGCTCTCGCTGAATGAGCTTCCATGATCAGATAAGAGCTGCACAGAGGCTCCGTTGTTCCCCTAATTCTTCAGTTCTTACCGAGGGGCTTGTGTTACACTGAGTGTGCAGTTCATGCTAGGACACTCTCTGGCCATCCCTCCAGTGTGACAGGCTATGAAATTCAGAGCTTTGAGAGAAAAGCAGAGGCAGGATGAGCTGTCAGAGCATGAATTAATACCTCTCCACACTGCTGAATGCAGTGAACCCTGGTGCTATTTCTGATGCCTTAAGTTTTAGCCTTTATATTTTCCAGGTTCTGTAGAATTAGTATATAACTCTGAACTTCATATAAAGTGTTAGCAAGTTCTCCTCACAGTTCAGTCAGACAGAACAATCCTTTTCCAGCCCCAGAACCAAGGACACCACTGCAGCTTCAGGCCCAAAAAGTGTAAAATAACAGAGAACTGAGGAGAGAAATCTGGGAGGATGGGACTGCATAACGTGGAGCTGTAATTGGACAATTAACCCCAACATGGAAATGGATCAAAACTTATAAAAGTGTAAAAACTCATGACCCATCGTCCCTCTTGAGGGTAGCCATGACCAGGCTCTTGTAATGCCCAAGGTGGATCCTTTGGACATCTTTTAATAAATCCCTCCTTTATTCCTGTCTGTCCTCTGTTCCAGGCATCATTTCTCTGGCCACACCTGCCTGTTCACGGTGCTCTGTGCTGACAGAGGAGCCACAGCAGGGAGGTGTCACCAGTGTTTTTCCCATCACCCAGGGCAGCCTCAGCTCTGTGACAGGAAAGCTCCCCTGTAATTACACCACAATGAAAAAGCAGGGGTTTTTTGCTGGGTTATCTCCTTTCCTGTGCTCTCTAAGCCTTTGTTCAGTGCTAAAACACCACTTGCAAACTTGTGCCATCTTCCTCTTTAAAGGCCATGACTTTTCCAGACTCTTGTATTGGGGTTTCACTTCAAGGAAAGTGAGTGAGCCTTGACCATTTCCTTGTTTTCAGCGAGTCACAAACCATCCTTTAAACCCTACTGACAGATAGTCACAACCTTTGCTTTTGCCCTGAGCCTTGGGGATCCTCCCCAAGCATCCCCTTGGCACAGGGCAGAGACTGTGCCAAAAAGTTGCTGCATTTCAAACTTTTATCAGCATAAAGAAAGATTATCAGCAGATGAGGAGCTGGGGAGGGGAGGATTAGCCAAGCAAAGGCCATGAATACAAGGCAGACTCAAGGGTTGAAGATTGGAGTTTTCCTGTGCTTGCAGAGGGTAGAGTGACTGATAACTTCCCCTCTGCATCCTCTGGCCACTCATTATTCCCCATATTATGAGGTTTCATCCTCAGGAAAATGTCTCCTGCCAGGCTGTTTCCTTCTCTTTTACAATGTTTTCCTACCTGGCTTCAAAACTTAAAATAGTTGCCAATTCCTATGAATTTATCACAGTAGTCCCGTGTTATTGTTTCTTTAACTCAAATATAAACTCCCAAAGCCAAGAAATTATACAGGAATCTCAGGTTTCATTTAACAACAATAATAATATTTAAATATTTCCAGAGGTCAGAAATGTTAAAGAAATGTTCTGAAGATGAACAATGGAGCATAAGACACAGAAAATCAATCTTTTCTTTAAAGAGAACAAGATTGTTCATATCCCAAACCTTTTATTTTTTCCAAATAAAATGATTTTCCCCCACCTGGACGGAATAAAAGCAGATGAAGCTTGAGTAAGTGTTGACTGTCTGGGATTACTAATACTAAATTTTACAAATAAAATCTGATTAATCTAATAAGGTCTAATATCCTCATATACAAGGAGGAGGGATGACTCTAAAACTTATTTGTTGTTTTAATCCCTATTACAAAAGCCTCAGATAAACTGAAAATTAATTCTGCCTTGTTTTTGCTATTGTTTGCCCAGCACTAGGAGAAAATCAGACACTTTACAAACGCTGGAAGGAGGCCTTAAATAACTGAAATATGAACTCATGACCTTTACATGAGGGGTGGAAGCCGAGAATTCTTTAATTATGATCTCTGACTGGTCCCAGGCTGCACCTTTCGCTAAGCTGAATAGCATTAGAGGTACAAACACTTGCTTTGTGCAGCACTGGCACCAGAGGAAGGCAGGCAGGTCCAGGCCCACAATGGCTTTCCTGTTCCTCCAGGACAGCTGGTGTCTTCACCAGCACAACGTTTAAATGCCATCGATTCCTCGCGTGTGTCTCTCACACAAACGCATCGCTCAGCTCGCCTCACCCGAGGGACTCCTTCAAAGAGTTTCTTTACTGCAGCCCCACAAAGGCACCACGACCCTTCAGCTGAGGGCACAGCATTGTACAAGGCGCCACCAAAGCGAGCAGCACAAAGACACGACCCAACACTCACAGCCTCGAAGCCAGGCAAACCCAAAGTGGGGAGAGGACAAGCAGGACTCGGTGGAGAGAGCAAATTCACACACTGCTCTAGACACAGCAGCCACTAAGGAGTTTGGAATTTTTTTTATGTGTGTGTTTAGTTAATAACGTCCACTGAAGAGGTGCATTTGCAAGCAACCACAAGTCCTGAACCCCTTCTGCTCTGCCATTCGCTATTTCAGTGCATGGCATCCAGAGGAGAAAACACAAAACTGCTCAGGGCACAAAATCAAGCTCTCAAAGTGAGACTCAGTCAAAGGAATTCTTATCCAGGAGATGCCTGAATAAGGCACAATTGCAACCTCAGTGTGGTATTTATTGAGGAGGAAGTGCCTACAATATTCCATTTGCCTGTCAAGGAGTTACACACTAATACATGAATGACAGAGTTTTAATGCCAAAGGAACATTGGAAGCATGTGAAATCCACCATTCCCAAGATATCTATTTCAACTTCATCTTTAATCCCCTCCCATCTATGTAGAGTGAAAAAGCGAAAGACCAATACTTGAATTCTTGAATCTGGGCCCCACTGGAGGGGACTTATGGCTCTCAAATCCAGTTCACCAATGCTTCCTGTCAGAGTCTGGAGGCAGAGTGCCCCATACCCACCTGCTTTCCTCTGGCTGCATCCTCCCTTGCTGCAGTTCCCAAGAGCCAGGCAAAATCACCAGCCACACTTTGAACCCTCAAATCCAGCACAGCAATTTCCTTTTACTAAAGCAAAACTCAACTTTTCACCCCCCTCCTTGTTTTGAAAGGTGCCCGCAGGCAGGTTCATGGTGAAAAGACAGAAAGCAAAACCAAGCAAACAAAAAGGAGAATAACACTGAGCTGTTTTCATTCTCACCTGCTGTCTCACAGAATAATCTTCCCAGGTGAGGCCTCTCCTGGCACAGGGAATTTAATTGCATCTCTTAGTCCAAAACGTACATTGCCTTTTAAGAAAACAGCAACACACAGTCAAAAACAGCAAAAGAGAAACTCCCTACAACCTCCTCAGTTTATGTGGATTCTGAGAGGCACTGGAAGGGAAACACAAAGCACCTGGGAAGTCTTTAAAAATCACAGCTGCAGGAAACCTCGCATGATTGATCTATGAAGGTCTGACTCTGCAGAAAAACAAAAGTGGTTTCAGCTGTGTTTTAAGGCAAGTCACAAGCTTCAACAGAGGTTGCTGCTGCACAGCAATTTTGTTTTTTCTGTGCTGGACAGGATGGGCACTTTGCAGTACAGGAACAAGTCCAAACATCTTTCAGGATTTGTCCAAATTAACATGTGGCAATACACGTGTGTCCCCTCCACACCCACTGCTCCAGTGCTCTCTCTTGATGCAATTAATGAGACAACTAATTACAATTAATAAAGGCAAAGGAACAGCTGGGAATTTTCTGTGGAAAGTGACTGATATGAGGTGGCACCACAGCTTCCCTCCTTCTTCCAGGCAAATTGAGAAGGGGATGCCCCATCCCTGGAAGTGTCCAAGGCCAGGTTGGATGGAGCTGTGAGCATCCTGGGACAGTGGAAGGTGTCCCTGGCCATGGCAGGCAGGGGTTGGCACTGGATGATCTTTAAGGTCCCTTCCAACCCAAACCATTCCATGTTTCCTTGTTTCTATCATGAGGGTCCATCAAAGGTCCCTTACAGAAGTTTGGGGTATTTTGCCTTGCTGAAGACCACAGTTGGCTGTGCTTGATAAAGTATTTGGTTCTGTAACCTGTCAGTACTGATCGGGCAAATCTCTCCCTTGTGTGAGAAGTGAAAGCCCTGCTATGGCTCGAAGCAAAGATTTAAATTCTCTGTTCCAGGTCTGCTCCAGAGGGAGCTGTTTCACTCTCTTGTTCTATTCTTCCTTCTCTGCTTTGCTTCACAGCCACCCTTCATGCTTCTGCATCCTTTCCCAAATTCTGTTTCCTCTAGAGCATCTTCCTTTCAGTTCACCTGCTGCCCCTCCACACAGCCTCCAGACACACGACCTTGCTCCCCTGAAAAGCCCAGTGGCTTTCAAGCAAAATTTTGTTACTTGCTCCTCTTTTTGCCTCTATCACCTCTGTTGTTTCAAGCCCCTCAGCGTCCAGCTCTCATCCTCTCCCACTCACTCTGCAGTGCCTGTGGAAGTGAAATATTTGGATCTGAGCTGAAGGGTGCTCCACAGCTCCAGGCACCTTGGAGCTGCTTCAGTCAGACGAGGGCAGTTCTTTAAAACAGCTCAGTTCCCTGAGTCCACCACTTCTCTGCTCCTCCTCCCTGTGCAGCTAGTGCTTGGTACTCTGAAATTACCTAGGCTGGAAGCAAATAAGCTAAAAAGAAATAAAAAGGAAAAGAGAAAGGAATGGGAGATGTTTGCCAACAGAGTTTACATCAAGGCCACGCTGACACACCTGCAGAGGAGGCAGCAGATGCTGTGGCCAGGGAGTGACCAGCCAAGGACAAGGAGAGTTTCTGAGGCAGAACTCCTCTGCCAAAGGCAACACCTTCCCGCAGCCCAGGATTTGTGCTTGTTTTCAGGCCTGAAATTTGAAATTGGATTGATCTGACACCGACTGCAAATTAGAATTTCTTTGTGTGTGCATCACACTTTTATTTGAATCTTTTAGCCCCTTCCTCTAAATCCTTCCAAATTTGTTGCCATGAGTCCTTGGAGCAGTAATTTCTTTGAATAGGCAAGTAACAAAAATGACAATTCCTGCCTCAGTGTAATGCTGGAAGCCAATCCCTAGCTCATGATAAATGTAACATATTTATTGAATCCCCTTGAGAAAAGAGAGAGAATTGGTCAGAGCAATGTTTGCCCACATAGAAGTGAAGTCATGCATATTTAGGATATTTAACTTTTGAATTTATGACTAAGAATTCATTTTCAGTGCAGTACTCCAAGAAGCAGCCATGGAATTGCCATTGGTGGTAATATAAAAATTGCAGCTAATTTCACAGGGAACATTCTTATTCACCAGGTTAATTCAGGCTGAGGGTATTTAATTCTTCCAGTCTAGTTCTGAAGTGGCTTATACCACAGGGAAGGAACTGAAAAATTCTAAGAAGTGCCCTTAGAAGCAGTGGGTAACTGGAATACAAATTTAGGAGAATGGTAAAACTTATTTAACAATTCTGCAAGCTGGATTAGCAGGGTCCATCTGTGAGTTTATGATTTCTCACATAATGATTTTACACCTTGCGTTTTGGGTGCGGGGATTTCTTCTTGAAACAGAGAAACAGGACTTCTGAATTTCATGGGAATTTCATTATTTTCTTATCTTCTGCAGAGGCAGAGAGAGGGTGGATCCCTCTTACAGATGTCAGCAGTATTGTGAAGAAGCCTCAAGATTTCTGCTCATCAAACTATTTAAGGCCTTGTGGGTCAATAAAATTCTGCTAATTAGATATTTATGTTATTAAACCAATACTGAGCTAATTTGTGTTATTGCAGTGTGAACTTTCTTAACCAATCACCTCTGAACACTGAAACCTTTCAATATTACATTCTAAAACCTTTTTTTAATCTTTATAACTACTTTTGCTTTGTCTATGACTTTTAGGCTCTAAAACTAAACTTTCCTCAACTGGACACACTCTGCTTTAAGTCTGCTTTAAGTTATAAATCCACATCCTAACTTCTAGCACCAAAACTTGGGAGCCTCTCCCAAGGTTTCAGGCCAAACCCTGTCTCTAATTCCAAGTTTTGGTTTACAGACCTAATATTCTGAGATTTCCCAACATTTTAGATTCCAACATCCATCCATGAGGATGACACAGATGATCTGGTGTTTGGGCTGAGGTTATAGGCTGGACTTTACCAGAAGCTCCTGATCAGTTTCCACAGGCATGAATTTAATTCAGTAATGGAGCAAAATCACTTTCTTCCTATTTCTCCCTCTTTCCTCTAAAGAGGGAAATGGGAAGCCCTGGAAGCAAACAGTTTTTAACAGTTTCTTGATCAGTTTATTTTAATGTCAAACTTGATCTCAGCATGATTTTTCTTCCACGATAGCAGCCACTAAATGCTGGAATTCAAACACTCAACATATAAAATGGATAGGATTAATGCTAACACAAATAAGAAATGAAATAGCAACGTGGTTGTTAATTAGAGGAATTTTTACCTAACAATTTACTCACAGGCAGAAAGTTGTATCTGTAAATTACATATAGATAATCTATTAACAATATCTCCTCTACGAAATATTGATTTGAGATTATTTCTCCATCATTTGCCAGGTGGTGGCCTGTTTCCAAAGGCCACCTTGGCAGCTGGTAGGGAACAGCCCCATAGCTCAGGGAGNCCTCAGCGTCCAGCTCTCATCCTCTCCCACTCACTCTGCAGTGCCTGTGGAAGTGAAATATTTGGATCTGAGCTGAAGGGTGCTCCACAGCTCCAGGCACCTTGGAGCTGCTTCAGTCAGACGAGGGCAGTTCTTTAAAACAGCTCAGTTCCCTGAGTCCACCACTTCTCTGCTCCTCCTCCCTGTGCAGCTAGTGCTTGGTGCTCTGAAATTACCTAGGCTGGAAGCAAATAAGCTAAAAAGAAATAAAAAGGAAAAGAGAAAGGAATGGGAGATGTTTGCCAACAGAGTTTACATCAAGGCCACGCTGACACACCTGCAGAGGAGGCAGCAGATGCTGTGGCCAGGGAGTGACCAGCCAAGGACAAGGAGAGTTTCTGAGGCAGAACTCCTCTGCCAAAGGCAACACCTTCCTGCAGCCCAGGATTTGTGCTTGTTTTCAGGCCTGAAATTTGAAATTGGATTGATCTGACACCGACTGCAAATTAGAATTTCTTTGTGTGTGCATCACACTTTTATTTGAATCTTTTAGCCCCTTCCTCTAAATCCTTCCAAATTTGTTGCCATGAGTCCTTGGAGCAGTAATTTCTTTGAATAGGCAAGTAACAAAAATGACAATTCCTGCCTCAGTGTAATGCTGGAAGCCAATCCCTAGCTCATGATAAATGTAACATATTTATTGAATCCCCTTGAGAAAAGAGAGAGAATTGGTCAGAGCAATGTTTGCCCACATAGAAGTGAAGTCATGCATATTTAGGATATTTAACTTTTGAATTTATGACTAAGAATTCATTTTCAGTGCAGTACTCCAAGAAGCAGCCATGGAATTGCCATTGGTGGTAATATAAAAATTGCAGCTAATTTCACAGGGAACATTCTTATTCACCAGGTTAATTCAGGCTGAGGGTATTTAATTCTTCCAGTCTAGTTCTGAAGTGGCTTATACCACAGGGAAGGAACTGAAAAATTCTAAGAAGTGCCCTTAGAAGCAGTGGGTAACTGGAATACAAATTTAGGAGAATGGTAAAACTTATTTAACAATTCTGCAAGCTGGATTAGCAGGGTCCATCTGTGAGTTTATGATTTCTCACATAATGATTTTACACCTTGCATTTTGGGTGCAGGGATTTCTTCTTGAAACAGAGAAACAGGACTTCTGAATTTCATGGGAATTTCATTATTTTCTTATCTTCTGCAGAGGCAGAGAGAGGGTGGATCCCTCTTACAGATGTCAGCAGTATTGTGAAGAAGCCTCAAGATTTCTGCTCATCAAACTATTTAAGGCCTTGTGGGTCAATAAAATTCTGCTAATTAGATATTTATGTTATTAAACCAATACTGAGCTAATTTGTGTTATTGCAGTGTGAACTTTCTTAACCAATCACCTCTGAACACTGAAACCTTTCAATATTACATTCTAAAACCTTTTTTTAATCTTTATAACTACTTTTGCTTTGTCTATGACTTTTAGGCTCTAAAACTAAACTTTCCTCAACTGGACACACTCTGCTTTAAGTTATAAATCCACATCCTATCTTCTAGCACCAAAATTTGGGAGCCTCTCCCAAGGTTTCAGGCCAAACCCTGTCTCTAATTCCAAGTTTTGGTTTACAGACCTAATATTCTGAGATTTCCCAACATTTTAGATTCCAACATCCATCCATGAGGATGACACAGATGATCTGGTGTTTGGGCTGAGGTTATAGGCTGGACTTTACCAGAAGCTCCTGATCAGTTTCCACAGGCATGAATTTAATTCAGTAATGGAGCAAAATCACTTTCTTCCTATTTCTCCCTCTTTCCTCTAAAGAGGGAAATGGGAAGCCCTGGAAGCAAATAGTTTTTAACAGTTTCTTGATCAGTTTATTTTAATGTCAAACTTGATCTCAGCATGATTTTTCTTCCACGATAGCAGCCACTAAATGCTGGAATTCAAACACTCAACATATAAAATGGATAGGATTAATGCTAACACAAATAAGAAATGAAATAGCAACGTGGTTGTTAATTAGAGGAATTTTTACCTAACAATTTACTCACAGGCAGAAAGTTGTATCTGTAAATTACATATAGATAATCTATTAACAATATCTCCTCTACGAAATATTGATTTGAGATTATTTCTCCATCATTTGCCAGGTGGTGGCCTGTCTCCAAAGGCCACCTTGGCAGCTGGTAGGGAACAGCCCCATAGCTCAGGGAGGGCAGCCCTGACCACTGTTCATGTGCACAGTGACATGATTTGGGGTTTATAGACATTTATGCAGTTTGTGTGCTTTCAAAAGCAGAATTATTCATGGAATTCTGTTTGGTCTGCAGACTGTGTCCAGGGTAGGTACATCAAAGGAGTAAAAATGAACATGGTTTGGATGCAAAATCCAAAAGTGATGCAGAAACCACTACACCTTCCAGCTTCCATGCTTGTGAAGAATCACCAGAATTTACTCTCCTCTTTGGCTTCAGCTGCTTTAAGCTAAACAAGGCTACAGTCTTTCCCTGGAAGTCCTGGGAGGGAGATTTTGCTCCTGATCTTTCCCATCACTCTCCCGGGGGCTTTCTTGAATTGTACTCAGCCAGCTCCTGAACACAAAACTCCAGTGATCGAGCAGGGAGGAAAGATTCCTTCCCCCATTTGCAGGCACTGCCCTCATTTATATTTCCGGCCTGTGTTTATTTTATTTTTATAAAACTGTGGCATTGCTGACTGATGCTCCACTTTTGACCTCCTGTTGTCTTTTCTATGGAATTTGCCACTGTTTTTACAGTGAACCACTGCAAACTGCTCTTGGGGCATGGCTGTCCAAGCAAGTCTTTATTCCCACCCTGCAGCAGTAGGTTTAGCAAGATTAAAATATTTTACTGGATTCCCCATGGAAATGTAATCAAATAAATGGTTAACAATAATGCAAATATGAAATTGTCACAACAAAGAAGTGCTGTATCTCTGCCTGTACCCTAAAGTAGGATATTAATCTTAAAAAAAATAAGAAAATAAGAAAAGTGTAGCATGTAAAAATTGTTTCAAAAGCCTGACTCTGGTTAGGATAGAATATTAAAAGGGGGAATTAGTCCCAAATGCTGCTGTCTTAAACGACTTTTCTTAGCTAAGGCTCCACTGTACAATGTGCAGTATTGGGAGGGCAATACAGCTTACCCTGATGCAGAAGCTTAGCTCACAGGAAATCACCTACATGTCAGGAAACTAAAATTAGGCATCTGTATCTGGAATCACGTCCAACCCTTGTCATTCTGTCTGTCTGTCAATGTCCTCTCCAAAAAACCCTGTTCCCCAGTCATGAGAGTTGCCATGCAGATCTCACAATTGTTGGGTTGAAAGGTGGAATTCCCTTTCCTAAAACCCAACCCCCTTCCCTGAAGATGCCAGACAAACTAAACCAGTACTGAGCCAGAAGGAAACCACAAAACCAGCAGCAGAAACACCACGAGCTGGTGTATTTTTATTTCAGCACACACCAGCCCCATTCTTCAGGCTGAAGACCCTTCCCTTTGTCCAGATCTGGAGCAATCCCCAACGGGATGCAAAGGGCAGCAGAGTGGAGGCAGGGGAGGAGGTGGAGAAATTTAAATCCCCCTTAACCCTCTTTTGGGAGGGGAAGGGAAGGGGCTATGTAGGTTGAAGCAGGAAGCAGGATTTATCACCTCAGCTAAAATTCCATTAACCATTAACTCAGGGGAGAATCCAGGCTATAGGGGCTCTCCAGAGTCACAAAAAGAGGGAAAACATGGGACCCAACACAGTTATCCTCCAGAGGGCATGGGTATGGCTCCACACAAAGCTGGACAGACAGAGAAAATGAACGGCATTTTGAACATTTTTTAGCTTTTTTCTTCCCCTAATATTTCTATGTTATTACATATTTATAGTTAGTATTTGCAGCTATTTTTATGGCTAGCCTGCAGTTTAAGATAACGTTTTACTCATGCTTCAGGGATTATAAACTACACTGTTTGTTCTCCCAGTTGTGACCAGAAGGTTGAGCAACACAGAGGAGGGGAAAAAAAAAATGGAGCAGCTCCAAAAACCCTGATGCCAACTGTACAAATGCCCGTGATAAAATACAGCAAGATATCTCCAAGCTTTTTTTCTTACCCATTCTCCCACTCATAAATTTAGATTAGAATATGGGGGAAAGTAACACTTGATGGATTTCCCATCTGCTGGAGAGAGATCACTGCCTGTATGAGAGGTGCTGACATAAGTCCTGCTGATCAATAACTGTTTTTTGGCACACTGGCCACATTGGAGAGGTGCAAACAGCACAGCACTGCTGTGTGTAACACGTGGTGTCAGGACAAATTTCTTCCCTCCTTATCTTTCTTTTTTTTTTTTTTTTGCTAGAAGGCCTAGCAGTTCCTTATTTGTATAAAAGATAATCTACTTTTCACACCTTGGTGTCTGGATCCTGTTTATTGTGCTTGTCCTCACAAAGCCAGGCAGGTAACTACTGTCTGCTCCCCATTCCACAGCTGAGAGAGGGAAACCAAATAAGAATGAGGTCAAGCCTTGTGGAACCAAACTCAAACCCAAATTTTTAGCACCATTGAAACCCCTGCAGGCCCCCATGAGCTGCCATCTGTGCCTCTGTAGCTCTTTGCTGTGTGACCTGGAGCTCTTGAGGATGTGCAGAGGTTCCCTGCCAGTTCCATGCATCCCAGCACCTTCTTCCTGGGCCAGACTGACTTTTGGCAGATACTCTGATCCAGAAGGTCAGTGAGGTGGGAAATGCCAGCTGGGACATAGACAGGGATGAAGGCTTCAGCCCACCAGCTGTGTGATTTGTGGCTGTAACCTGAATGTGGATTTTCCCTGTGCCAGGATGATGGTTACTCCAAAGGTATAAAGAGTTCTCATTCTCTTATCAGTGACCTTCCTTAGGACAACTTTATCCTCATATCCCACGTTTCTTTCCTTTAGATTCCTGCAGAATCTAGAAGATTCCAGCTGCAGCCATTTTCCATCCTGCTTTCCTGTTTAAAAATGAAGACAGGCAGTGAGAAGAGGCAGCTTAGGCCATGTCTCACACCCCTGCACCTTGGCACTCACACCCACTCCTAGAAGTGTCCCCAAACACCCAGTCCTGTGTTTTCCACTGATATTTGGGCAGTCCACATGCACACATGACCTCCTAGTAACGACTTCACTTTGTTGAAATATGCATTAAATTTATTCCCTGTAACTTGAACTGCTGAGAGCCCCAAAACCCAGCACGTGATGGGCACAGTGGACTGGCAACGTGCCTGAGAGGAACAGAGCTCTTGTGCAAGTACTAATTATAAGATTAGAAAGGAAAAGCCCTTTAGTAGCAAACCAGCCCAAAGGAAATGTCACTGTTCAAACTTTTGATTTATTCACATGACGAGGCACAAAGGGCACCTTCAACTCAGTTTTATGGTAAGTGTTAATTCCTTTATCATGTTATGGTAATTCCTCAGGCAACCAGACAAGTATGAAAAACATGTTCACTTCCTTATGGCTGAGGGTGAAATTTTGTTCTCTAACAACAGCCCACAAATAAAATAACTGTATTGAATGTTTAAGGTAATATGCAAAATTGTTTCACTATAACGAGGTTTTTGTTTAACTTTGTGCCTCCACTGGGCTGCTAGATGCTTTGCCTTCTTAATTAAATTAATTTAGATAGAAGACTGATCAGAAAAAAAAAGCTCTGGAGAGATTATATCCTAAAATAAGAAAAGTCTGCTTGGGTCCTAAAAATATGATCGATAAAGGAAACACAGAGAAAGGAATTTGCTATTCTCCCTGAAACTTAGATTAGGTTTTTCTCCTATTACATTTCCCAGATATGTCTTTGCACCAAGCTCTGCAAAGAGCTCCTGTCCCTGCCTTTGGTACTCTCTTCTCTTGTCTTCCATGATGCTCCATGATGAATCCATCAATTCTTGGGTTGCTCTGTGCAGGGCCAGGAGTTGGACTCAATGAACCTTGGGTTTCCCTTCCAACTCAGAATATTCTGTTGTCCTGGCTTAGGGCAAATTTGGGAAGAAACTTTCAGATGGAGTCTCTCTAGAAAATGAATCCGAAACGCCGCTCCCACAACTAGTTCAGGACAGTAAAAAAAAATTCTTTGGATGAAAGTGGAAAACACTTGTTTATTTAACAGGCAAAGCACTTTCTACTAGTACTACAAATGAACAACACTAAACAACAAAACCTTTCTGTGCCCNTCTGCCTCAGCCAGCCAAAAATTAACAAAAAGCAAAGGAGAGCTCTCTCTCACCGTCCGCCCTGCACACAACACAGGCCGTGTGTGAAGGAAAGCTGAAAACTCTGATCTTTATGTTTTGAAAACAACTGCCGCAGACATTTCACCTCTTCTCCTTCACTCTCAGATCCAGTTTTAAAGGTGAAAAACTAATTTTTGAGCTAAACAGATGAATGGGGATACAATTCAGCATTGACACAGGACATCTGTGATGCTGTGAAAGGCAGCTCAGTGCCCATTGTCCATGGGAGGGTCAGTCAGCCCTGGCTGCTCAGGGCTGGTGCAACTGAGTTTTCAGTATCTCCATGCCAAAACTTCTCTGGGCTCCAGTCTGACCATACTCATGCTGGTGTCTCCTTTTTCTGGTACCTACTCAGAGATTCCAATGTTTCAACCTGAGCCCATTGCCTCTTGTCTTGTCTCCCTGCCTTTCTGAGAAAAGTCTGGCTCCATCCTGTGAGCCAGGGAGGAATAAATTCCCCTGGGCTGGGAATTTGAATCTCTTCTGCAGTTGGAACAGTCCCAGCTCACCCTGACTCTTGTATGTCCTGTGCTCCAGCCCATTGGCAGTTTTGGTGGCCCTGTGCTGTATTTTCTCCTGAAAGTCCTTATCTTGACTTGGGAGCCCCAAACTGGACACATGGCCTCACTAATGCTGAGCCATTTGCTGTAGTCTTTCTAAATAGCAGCCCAGTTCCTCGACTGCTTCCACAGTGGGAGCTTTTATTGCTCTCTGTGCTGCTGTCTTGGTCATTAAAAAAAGCTTAAACCACCCCTGGTCTGAGTATTGATCCCCCAGGCACGCTGCTGGTAACTGGTCACTGCTGGACTTTGGACAACTGACAGATTACAAACAATGCTCTGAGCCCAGCAGTCCTGCCAGTTTTCCACCCACCTTATCACCCGTTTATCCAGCCCATATCTCACTAGTCTGACAATAAAGATATCGACAGAAACACTGTGAAAGGCCTTGCTGGAGTTTAGGAATATGATGTCCACTTCTCTCCCTTTGTCCACAGTGCCTGTCATGCCATCACTGGAAGTGTTTATTACCCCTGGGAACATCCATTTTAGCACTTCCAAATCAATTTCTTGTCCTTTCTATGTCTGGAAATGGCTTCTGATTTGTTGTGTGACATCCCCAGGGCCTGAGCTGGGGCAGGCCATCCTCTAGGTCCCCAGGTGCTCCTTGTCCTTCTTCAGGCTGGGTGTTTTATTTGTTTTTTTCCAGTCTTTGGGACCCTCACTGTGATGAATGACAGAGAGTGGCCTTGCAGTGACAGAGGCCACTTCCCCAGCTCCCTAGACGCTTCCCATGGACTTGTCTATGGCTAATTAACCCAAACTCTCACTGACTCTTCCTCTGGGTGTGGTTTTGCTCCCACAGGCTCTGCTAAGGGGCTCAGACTCCTGAAGGGCCAGAGAACCAACCTAAGCAGTGATAAACCGGGCAAAAAACCACACTGAGCACCTCAGCCTATTTTTTTATTAGGCACGGGATCCCAAGGCCAAGGTCTTCCTTAGCCTTCATTTCACTTCAAAATGTACTTAAAGGAAGAGCTCTTGTGGTCCTTCACATCCTTTGCTAGACTAAATTCCAGCTGAGCTTTGGTTTTGCCAACCATGTCCCTGCATGCTCTGCCATACCTTGGGGCACCAACCCCAGCCAGCCAGCCCCTGCTTTCTCCTTCTGGGTACTCCCTTCTTTTCTGGTATCTCTTTTAATTAAGATCACCATACTAGGAATTGGAGCTTTAAACTATTTCACACAAGAACCCCACTGCAAAGTCACACAGTCAATAGATCCTTTCCATCCCAAGTTCCAGCAGAATTAATGTCTTCTGATTTTTTTTCCCATTCCATTTCTGATTACCTTCCATCTTAATTGAATGTTATTATTTTTAGCTCATGTCCATTTTCCCTAAGCCTCCTAATATCACCTCTCCCCTCAATGTTTTGCTCCAAATAAATCCTGTATAATTGCATTGCCTTTAATGGGTTACCTCTGGGGTTCATTCCATCTGGTTTCTAACAATATGAATTTACTATGTTTAACTGCATGCATCAGTATTAATAAACATAAATTTTAAAAATCTTGTGGTGCTATCCAGTCTGATAAGTCTTTACCAGCTGTTTTCTTACTATATAATTGTTATCCTTCAGTGTAGTTCCTTGTGTAACCTTTGCATTTTAGCCTCATAATTTTAGAGTTTCTGAACACGTTACTGAATGCAGGTTTTGGGGAAAGCAGGAAGATGAAGTCTGATCTCTTCCCAAAATCTCACTTCACTGTTCTCTCACACACACCCATAGAATAAAGCAAAACCTCTCCTTCCACTATGGCCTACAGTTATTATTCTGACACTTGTGATTCATTCAGTTTACTCATGCAACTGCATTTGAAATGTAAATGTATTAATCTTATAAAAACTATTGCTTGATAATTTAAGGACTTATGGCCAAACAAAGGATCTACAATAATAGGAGTGGTAGTAGGCACTGTACTTTATGCATACAGCTTCATTTTCAAAGAACCATAAATAGTGTAGGTAAGAACAAAATTAAAACAGAATAATGAATGAGAAAGTTCACACCTCTTGCTGTAATTTTGATCATTGATTTTTATTTGCTATCAGGAGTTAGGTGGAGGCAAACCCATATACTTTTATCCTTTCAATTTTCTTTCTGATATTAAATATACTGTGTATATTTATAAAGAGAAGCCCTTTCACTAAATAGTACTGACCAATTAGAATAGCAAAAATTTTTATACTAAACCCACTTTTTTTTTTCTTTAGAGATCTGGATCTCTGTGTCTAGTTCAGTATCTATCTAGGATTCAAACATTCAAGTATTTTGTGCTCTCTACAGCCCTTTTTCATATTCAGTAAAACAATTTACTTAACTTTTTTCTAAATAGATTTCCAGTTTCACTTTTTAAAACCTTTTGCGCCTTAGGTAAATCTTAGTACTGGGAAGTCAAACAAGAAAAGAAATAAATTTCAATGAGAAATAAATGGAGAAAATCTCACAGAGTTTATTTCAATATTTAGAAATGAATTAAATTATATTTAAAAGTTTACATTTTCCAATTATATTATTGAGTTTTGAATTAAATTTGACTTTCTGAAGTCCCTTATCTGAGAGCTGAATCAGTCTTAAGGATTTTGACCAGAAAACAAAGGGGAGAAGGGAAAAGATACATAAAGCTGAAGTTCTTTGTAAATTATGTTCCACCTTCTAGCACTGAAGACATTTCTCTGAGAGTACTTAAATCCTATAAGTAGACTGAATTTTTTTCTTATGGCTTTAATTAAGCTGTGTCTGCCCCAGCTCATTAGTCACAGAGTCATCAAGGATGGGAGATTTTTTTCAGTCCCACTGCCAGCCCAGAGAGGTCTGGAAAAGTTTGAGAAGTGGGACACAAGAACCTCATGAGGTTCTGTTGCAGTAATAAGCAGGTGGGACTCAGTTTCTTCATGTACAAAAAGCCAATTTTTAATGTTACAGCCCATTTTTATACAGTTTTCAAGACCTCGTGTATAACTCTAATTGGTTCATAACTTTCTTGCTATTCAATTCATTGGTTAGTAAATGGCATTTTACTTGTGCAGCAAATCTTTCTATTCCTGAATAGTTTCCATATTTTGTTCACTGATTCCTTTGGGACAGATTTCTTGTTTTTTTACAGGTGCAAACAGATCTCTTGACAGAATAGTTTGTTTTTCTAACTGCTTCCACTCTTAGGATTTTTCACATGGGAAGTCACAAGGTAACTGTTAGCTAGAGTAGCAGGGCTTAAACCATATTTTATAAGGCTTTTCTTTTATAACATCTTTACCTGTGTGCAGGAAGGTTCTACAAGGCCAAGTGCTGCACCTGGGATTATGGAATCACAGGATCATCGAGGTTGGAAGGCACTTCCCAGAGCACCCAGCCCCACCATCAACCCCAAAATCCCCCCTAAAACATCATGAGCATTTCAGCAGGGATTCGCTGTGTCTTTAACAGGGATTTTGTTGGGAACACCTTGGATTTTTCCAACATTCTGAAAGGCAATGCCCACCAGTCACTCATCCCAAGCTCCACACAAGCTGTGCCAGTAAGGTCCCACCTCCCAGTTCCAGTCAGAGGAAAGGCTGGGACCTTATTTATGCCTGAAAAAAGCCCCAAGGCTGGGGAGCAGAGGTCTCTGCAGGCTCACTCGATTGCCCCAGCATTTCCCACCAGCACAGGAGGGTTGTCCCAGCGAGGCCAGAATCCCCAGCAAGGGCCCAGTGTTTGCCCCCAGAAATTCCAGTTCCCAGAGCCAACAGCCCGGGCCGTGTTGCAGGTATTAACTGTACTTCACCTGTGTTGCAACCCGGGGCAAAAATGTGCCTTTGCAATCCTAAACTTGTGCTTTTAGGCAAGATGTTCCACCAGATTAACTGCAGGAGGAAAGGGTCAGTTATAAACTATGCATGCTTGTCCTCACCGAGCTATGTAAGGTCAGCCTGTGCTGATAAGGGTGAAGATACACTGTATTCCTTTAAAAATGGGGTACCCTATGAAGAAATAAACTGGATTTTGAAGGATGTGGCTGCTGCCATTTATTTTTCAATGCATTCATGGCTGTCATTTCAGCACAGTCTATGAGAAGCTGAGTGCTCACTGCAGTTACACAGCTGGTTATATGAATAATCTCTAATATTTAATATTAAAATGTTGCTATATAATGGCAAAAACAGACTTGGCAGAAGTTCACAACAAAATGCAAGTGAAGAGGGTTCTGAAACCCCTTCTCCTATGGACATCACAGTCAGAGAGAAGGTTTCTCCTTTCTCTTTTGTTGATAGCCAGGGTCTTTTAATGGAATTACATTTTTAGAGGCGCCAGAATGAAGCAACGTAAATTCAAGACCAGGAAAACATATCAGGAAGAGAAAGAGGTGGGTCAAAAGAGGAGGAAACTGGACAGTTCTGCACTGGTTTTGTTGGAAAAGCAAAAGGTGGATGTGGGTCACAGAGACAGGCACACACAGAAACGAGGGAGGTGTTCAGGTCAGCTCATGTCCACATCCAGGCAGCTCCTGCCAGTGCCTCTGAACTCTGTTAACCTGGCCAAAACAGCTCCTTTCTAAGGGATGAATGACACTGAAAACCCCAAAGAGGCAAAATGATGCAGGCACCAGTGGTACCAGTTTGTCCTGGCATCTCACACCATGCACAAAATTGTCTGAGGACAGCCTGGACAAGAGGGTGTCCTGCTACCTTATGTTTAGCAGAATAGGTAAGACAAGCACCAAAGAGCTGACACTGGCTTTAGACTCACTAACCCAGACAAAAAAAACAAAAGCCAAAAATTAAGCAAAAGGCCTCAGTCAAAACCTAGAAAAAAAAAATCTATCACAGGACACGAAATAACTGCTTTTCTCTTTGTTCCTCACGTAGCTTTACTGAAACAAGTTTTTCAAGTCATCTTGAGGCAGCCTGTTTTATGCAATACCCCATTAAATGTTTTTCATCTTGCTTTTTCTTGGTTGCTGCACTGCCAGGACTGAAAGCCTGTTGCAGCTGCCTGCCCCTTTGATGCTGATAGAGCCAGGCTGCCTCCCCAGGAACATATCTGCCCATCAGTCAGTCTCTGGAAAATGTGGAAGATTTTTTATAGTAAACTCTTTATGTCTTCCATCTCTCAAAGTTCCCTGCTGGAGCCTGTTCCCTAATTTCACTCTTGTGTCTTGAGGTCCTAATTTCACTGTTGTGTGTTGTTTTGAGGTCAGATGGGCTGGGGCAAAACTGAAGAGAGGACACATTTGATGCAGGATGTGTCAGAGTCAGCAGGACTCTTCCCTGAAAAAAAAAAATAAATTTTTTCCTCCAAGATCCTGAAATCTGTGTTTTTATTTTATTTTTTTTGCAGTGGTATCCTCCATGGAGTCTGTCACTGCAGCTGTGAAAGGCAGCAGGACGTGAGATGGACCATCCATGAATGTCCATGAGGAAAAAGAGGAATTTACCTGGCTCTTTATCCTGAAGAATTGGGCTTTAAACCAAACAACTCCTGGAAAAAAAAAACCAGGTTGTACTTGAGTGTTCCAATTCAGGAGATCTCAGACTTAGCTGAGTGTCTCTGCATGCTGAACAGCACCTGTGAGGAGAAGAAAATCTGACAATCTCTCAATTAAAACAAGGATCATGATGTACCTGAGCTTTCCCAGGCATTTCAGTAACTTCTTAAGTCAGTCCTGAGTAAATGTCAAACTGGCACAAGGTATTGACATTCCTGAAGAACATGGAAATGCAAGCCCAAGGATGAGGGAGGATGCCAGCTCCACGCTTGTTCTCAGACTGAACACAGCTCTGAATTTCTGAACATGCTTCTGAAAAAGCTTCAGGGGCTTTCCAGTCTGTCTCAGAGCTTTCCTGGGTGCAGCCATAAAAACGTTGGCAAAGGTTTCACACAAGTACAGAGAGTGCTCTGAGTGCACCAGGAAGGAGAACCAGCTCCTTCCTGATTTGACATGGATTTATAGCCCTGAATAGCTCATCTATTTTCTTTTTCCAGGCAAAGTTTCAATAGGACACATCAGAACTTGGGCAGAGTTCTTTAATGCTCAGTCTTGGGAGGAATGGGTTAAAAAGCAGAAGACTGGAGGGGGGTTTGTAAATGAGCCCAAGTGACCTTGCAGCTGGAATAACCCTTGATAAGCCTGTGCAAACAGCAGGGCCAGAGATCCCCTGGCTTGGGCATGGGTTTAACAATGTCTGTGTCTCCTTTTGTGTGCCCCTGCCTCGGGGATCCCCTGCTCAGAGTTGTAATGGAAATCAATTTATTATTTGTGTTTTAGTCATGAATTCGTGGTTATTTGTGGTTGTTTGGCCGCCTGCCTGTGCTGACTCACACACACACCCCCCAGCTGACATAAACTCTCCATTTCAGGTTTAACATCCACCTGACTGAGCTCTCCCATAGCATTTCCATTGGCTAAACCAGGCTTTTTACAGATCTGCCAGGCCTACCCACCAGCTTTTGAGCACACCTGAATCCCCTGTGGTGCAAATTTCTGTTTGGGGTCTGCTTTTGTTCATGACAAACACTCCCGGGGTGGGGGAATCCCATGGAAGCCTGTGCCTTTTCCTAGCACGATTTGCAGCAGTGATGCCATTGCTATACCCTGTGCCACTGTGCCACTTTTATATTTTTATATATATTTCATAGTTCAGTCAAAACACCCTGCTGAGCCAGAGCTTGCCAACCACCCTGGGTGGCTCAGCCAGGAGGCTTTTGTGTGTTCCATGTCAAAGCCAGGAGGGAAAATCAAGCTTCTGATCCATAACCCCAGGAGACAATAGTCTCAATGGAAGGTAATTTGCAACTGCTCTGCTCCCAGGGGACAGAAATAGTGGCCTGAGAACAGGATGTGCTGTGAGGACCGGAGTGTTAGGCATAAATAAAAGTGCATTTCGAGCCCTGGCTGGAACATTGCTCCTTCCAGGGACTTCAGGGGATGCCCACATTTAGGAGGTAGCTCCAGACAGCCTGCAGAGTGCAACCTAAAAAAAGGCATCAGTGCTCTTGTGGACACTTGAGCAGAGAGAAAAAGAGCCAGAGAGAATCTCAAAAGCATCAGAGTGAAACCAGGGTGCACCAACGTATTTTTTTTTATATTTTTTTGTCTCTAGAGACCCACGCCTTGCACAGTGGCTCCTCTGCCCTGCAGTTTCATGCTCAGCAGCCACTTTTCTCTGAAGCCGAGCCAGCCCCTTCTTTATGTATCACAGCAACCCTTTTCCTGAAAGCCACACCAAAAAATTGCCTTCTTGCAGGTTTTAAACCAATCTGTGTCCAAGCAAGTGTCCAAGCTCCTGCTGTTAAGGAAGACTCAGTCTTTCAGGCACCTCTGAGAGGGATGCAGTTTTCTTTTTTAGCCTTTTATTATGTTCACTGCTCTTTAATTCAGGTGGTGGGAGAGCAATTGGGACATCTCTCTAAAAACGACAGCAGTGCTGTGGGTATAACCCCACTACTTTCACTTTTTAGTTTTAGCTCCGGGTGTATTTTGAACACAACATTGTCCCCAAGAACGGACACGTAATTTCAGGGGTGTTTCACAGGACTGCTCACTTTCTGCACGGGGTCACTGCATGTCCCCAGGGCAAGAGGATTGTCCCTCTCTCACAAGACAAGCAGGCTAAGCTCAGATGGCTGAAATGATTTCCTCCAGCAGAAGGGAGCACCTCAAGGAGCTGTTAAGGGTTTATTAAGGGATTATTGCTGCCCCTCCGGGAGCCCTCTGAGGATGGTGGCGATGAATCCATGCGGAAACACCGGCATGAGGCATCCCTGTTCACATGCAAAGAGGCGAAATCCCACCACAGTCAAAACCTGCTGTTCTTGCCCCATTCAGAGCCTGACAGCCTGATCCCACCTAGGCAGGAGTCAAGGCTGCAGCTTTTGCAGCCCCATCACACGATTTTCGGATTAGTGAGGACTGGTTGCATTCGAATTACATAAAATTTTTGCCCACTCTGGGTGCACAGGGTGCAGGAGTGTCCCGCTTTAAGTCCTTTCATAAGTGACTAACTCTGAGTGTTTGAAGGTCAAGCAGTGCTGATGAAATGACTCACGGGCATCTGGGCTGATTTGTCACCTTTAGCATATCTAAGAAATTCCAAGAATTCCCAATTCTAAGAAAGTCTTCTCAGACCGGGATCAGGCAAGTGCTGAAGTACAGACAATCTCCCGATTTGGTAGCTCCAATCAGCCTTTCTGGGGCATGTAATGGGATGCTAAAATCTGGCTGTTTTGTGAATTCTTTGCTTTAAGGTCTTCTCACAGTTCCCAACACCTAAAGAGTAAATTCCTCTCTGAGTTGTGGCTCTGCTCTCTGCAAGGATACCCTGAAAATTGTATTTTTTGTGTGGAATCCCACAGCCCTTATTTTAAACGTAGTCCTTTATTAAAAGACTGCATATTGACGAGGCTTTTCCAACAAATCTGACAGGTATCAAGATACACGAACTTTATAGGATAACTTTAAGCAAGAGGGTTATTTTGTACTTAAAAGTTGTAGGAAAAACCACATTAAAACCCACCCAAATGTTGCCAACATCTTTGACATGCACTGTGATCTGGTGTCCACCTCGTCCATCCTGCTGCTCTTTGAGGGATTACCCAATGATTATCCCATTTATCCTGGGAATTATTATTTTCCAAGGTCTGGACTTCATGTGTTTAGCAGCTGACTTTGCCAGCTTTGGCACTGGCACTCCTGATAAGCCCGGCTCCCTTGGGAATGGGCCTGGAGAGCTCAGGAAGGGACAGGGGACACAAGCACAGAGCCCTTGCACCACTCCTGAGCAGGAATCGAAAATTCTAAACTCTCTCTGCCTCTTCAGGCAGCTCAAGAAAAGGTGAATTCCTTCATTTCCTACAACAGGCACCTTGCAGCTGTGTCCAAAAAGTGTGGAAATCCTCTTTATCCGGCTGGAGTAGTTCAGTGGAACTGAATTCACAGGGAGCAGGGGCAGGGGATTGTTTTGTCTTGAAGATACAACAAGGGCAGAGAAAAATAAAACACGGTAAAGATTTCATCACTGGATAGTTAATATTAACAGCTGCCACATGTACACAGGCATGAGCAGAAACTACAAAAACAGAGCTATAAATAAAGGGGCAAAAGAAAGGAAAATTTTAAAAACTAAATCATAATGTGTCTTCCTCAAAATCAGATAGGGGAGGATGATCTTGAAGTAGACTTCAAAAAATAATGCAGAGAACGGAAATACAACTCCCCCAAAACAAATACAAGCCAGTTGGTTCAGATACTTGTTATCTGTTAGGCAGCAATGTAACAGCAAAAAAACAAAAAAA
>VZTB01017975.1:37138-81072 GCA_013397245.1 Thryothorus ludovicianus
TATATTTATACAAATATAAATTGGCATATTAACCTGATTTGCCTTGTTTTCTTCTCCTACGTATGTTAGGACTTCTTCTGTGAGTTTAGTGAGCAATCACCATGTGTTCTCTCAAGATCCCTGTTACAGGCAAGTGTTAATTATGTTAATTACAATACTTCTGTATTCATATAAAATCCTGTTATTGTTTTAAGTATTTCAATAATTTGTATATAAGTGAATAATATTTAAGTAGTAAGAAATGCTCTGGTGATTTTTAAGTATTAAGTATTATGGAAGAAATGCTTTGCTATGAGGATGTTAAGCCACTGAAACAGGTTGCCCAGGGAAGTTGTGGATGCTCCACCAAGTGTTCAAGGCCAGGAAAGTGTCCCTGCCCACAGCAGGAGGTTTGAGCTACATGATTTTTAAGGTCTGTTCCACTGCAAGCCATTCTGTAATTCTCTATATGGAGGCTTATGTTCTGATCTAATTTTCAAAATAATTTTTAAGTACTGTTGCTTTGATCATTTTAGTACATGCTAATTAAAACAGAAAGCATTTAATTTTTTTTCTCCACCATAAAGTTGTGCCTGTACATACATTTTTATGCTGCTATCCATGTGCTGTTCCATTTTGGGGCTGGTATTTGTATTCATCTCCCTGTTTGAAGAGAACTTTATGTATAGACTGCTTCTATTACTACAACAGTAAAACTGATGGTTGGTGCAGAACAGGCTATTTCTTCTCACTACTTCTGTTACCTTGAAAATGCATTATATATTCCTTAATTTTGAATGAATAATTCCTTCTAGGAGTTTTTTATTTTAATTGGGTGCCCCAAGATGCCAGAACTTCTTTACATTTGATTCCCATTAAACCATGTGTAGAGCAAATTGGCTATAACTACGGGCAAATAAAATGTGTTCATAGTGTGTATGTTCTCACCTTCCAATATATGTGTTTGTGTAATCCCTATGGGTGGTGCCTGACAGCAGAGTTTTTTTCTTCAGCTGCTGAAGAACCATGTAAGAAAGGGACTCAGAACTCATGGAGGAAAGTTAAATGAGTATCAGACATGGCTGATGTAAACAGTAGCATCCAGAGGGACTGAAAAACGTAGGCAGTAGACTGGAGATATACCCTTATCTGCCTCCAGAGAAGGCGCATATTTTACACTAATCTTCAGAAATGTCTGATTTATCATCTTCAAAAAACAATTTTGCATGCAGTCTTATTATGCAAGTACTAAAGCTGTATTTGGTGTCCTGGGAATACCACAGAAGTGTTAGATCTCAGTATTTCTGATTCTTTAACCTTGGACCTAGTTTTAATTCTTGAAGTAATCTTATAAGTTTCTTATATATAAAAGGTACTTCCAGAGCTTTCTTTTAGTAATTTTGGAGCACTACTTTTAACTTAAAACATGTTTCTAAAAACCCATCTTTACTTCTAGACAACTTTCCTAGTAGATAACAAGAAGGTGTTTGGCACTCACCTCATGCAAGACATGGTGAAAGATGCCTTAAGGTCTTTTGTCAGTCCTCCGGTGCTTTCTCCAAAGTAAGTGGATCTTGAGTGTATTTGTATGCCCTTGCATGTCTGATGAAAAAATATTTCTGCTTACAAGAGCAATGACAAATGGACAAAAAACATATATTTTGCACTGAGTGCTTATGTATGAAGGAGTCAGTTGCTGTTGCTGCACTCATGTTTCTTTTTTGTTTTGTGCTACATAGACTGTGGCATTTATAAAAAAATATGTATGTACGAGGATATTTCCTTTTTAGGTGTTGCCTTTATAATAACCACCAGGCAAAAGACTACATTGATTCCTTTGTCACACATTGTGTTCGGGTAAGTGTTCATTTCAATTACAGCCTGTATGTGTGTGTGAGCACTTGGCAGATTTGCATACATTTGAAAATGAGACCAGTTATTTTACACACCTGACATGAAAGCAGAATTGAAGAAGTTGGCCATCTTAAATTGGTAATGCCTTTTTAAAAGCCAGTATAATTATTGCTGGTTTTCTCTTGCTTCCAGATTTATATTTAGCATTTCACTTTATAAGAAATCTGCATCTACTGCCTCTTTACAGAGTAGTTTCAGGCCTAGCACTAATAAAAATGAAATTGTTACATTCTGTCCAGTTTCAGTTTCTTAAAAATATTTTAAAAGATTCTGTTGTTGAATGTGGCACAATGAATATCTTAAGAAAATCAAAATTACTTAGGTTAGAAAAGACCTCCAAACTCATTGAGTCCAAACCAGCACTGCCAAGTCCATCACTAAACCACCCCCCTAAGTGCCATGACTGCACATCTTTTAAATACTTCCAGAGATGGTGACTCAACCACTTTTCTGAGAAGCTAGCTCCAAATCTTGACAAACTTCTTTGTGAAGAATTTTTTCTTAATATCCAGTATAAACCTCCCCTGGCACAACTTGAGGCCATTTCCTCTTGTCCTGTCTCTTGACAGAAGAGATGAGCCTCACCTGGCTGCACCTTCCTTTCAAGTGATTGTAGAGAGTGATAAGTTCTCCTCTGACCCTCCTTTTCTCCAGCCTAAACACCCCCAGCTCCCTGAGCTCCGTTGGTCTATTTTGGACACGTTCCAGCCCCTCAATGTCTGTCTTCTTGTGAGGGGCCCAGAAATGAACAAGGGGCCTTACCAGTACTGAGTACAGAGGCACAACCAGTGTCCTGGTCCTGCTGGATACAGTGTTTCTCATGCAGACCAGGATGCCATTGGCCACCTTAACCACGTGGTCACATGGATTTAGACATAAGAAATACCTCTTTTGCCCCAAGCATTTTGTTCTGGTGACCTTCCTGAGGGATTCTGACTCAATCTCACATCAACTCGTGTACAGAGAAATTGGCTCTTTTATAACTCCAGAGTTTACTTTCCTGCTAACTTTCACTTTGTAGGCAGTATTCAGGAACCCACCTCTTAATATAGATCTATAAACCAGGTGCCTAAATAGGCATCATAGTACTTCTCCTGTAGTTTCAAAGTTATATTGATAATTTAAAATTACGCTTTACCTCTTTCAGCCATTCTGTAGTCTGATTCAAATCCATGGACACAACAGAGCACGTCAGAGAGATAAACTTGGTCACATCCTTGAGGAGTTTGCCACGCTACAGGATGAGGTAATGTCCTAGGCAGCAGGCCAGCAAAGTTTCTGTCCAGGTATATTACTACCAGAGTGAAGCATGGTACTAAATTCTACATGAATGATGCAAAATCCTTAAGACAAGGATTCCTGAAATTTGGCAAAGAAATTGTTAGGATGCATCCAAAAACTTCATGCTAGATGTGTCGAACAAAAACATATTTTTATAAGAGTAATTTTGTCCAATAAGTAGACCTCAGGAAAACCTGTTGTCATGTGACTTAATGGTAACTTCACAGCTTTTAGTCTCTATCATGCTTATGATTGTCTGCAAGAGGTAACTAGGGGAGATAGACAAGGTATGCTTACAAGATACCTTTGAAAATTCAGCCATATGCCTACATAAGATGTTAACTGCAAAATTTTATAATGATTAAAAATAAACTAAAAAAATAAGTCTTTAAAATATATGCTTCAACTGATTTTGGACATTTCTTAAGAATGGGGAGAGATGAGAAGAAAAAATATATTTTCTCTTGCTGGAAATGTTTCTTCAGCAGCGAGAGGCATATAATAATAAAATATTTCCCAATATGTATATGGCAGGGAGAACAATTGAGGAACTTGGAGTTGGAGGAAGATTTTGTGTGCTCCAGCTTTTTTCAAGATGGTTTGAGTTTATTGCACTACTGTAGTTGAGACACTGTTTTTTTCATTTTGTAGCAGATTATATGTATATGGATTGTTCTGTTTAGGATTACTGAAGATATTCCCACTGTGAGACTTTATGTCTTCCATACAATTTGCTTCTTAAGACAAAGTTATATTTTTAGTTACTCAGGTGGAACACAGTGTATTTCTTGCATATAAAGCTTATAAATTTGATTTTTTCAATGTAGGTAGGTTTTAAACAAAACGAGAGTTATTCCCAATATAGAACAAGGAACAGCAGTGTGTAAAGGGTTCTGAGTTTGTGCTCATGTGACTAGTGATCTAAAATACATTTTAAAATTACAGATTTTACCTGTCTAATGTTCTTACTATATTAATGTGTAGAATATTAATTTAAGATTTGGTTAAGATTTTATTTCTGGCTTGAGATGCTGTTTTGGTCAAATATTTTTCCTCCTCTGTCTATTACTTTGACATTTTTGTTTTGTTATTCTTTTTTTTTGACAGGCAGAGAAAGTAGATGCAGCACTTCATAGCATGCTACTGAAACAGGAACCACAAAGGCAACATTTGGCTTGCTTGGGCACCTGGGTCCTCTATCATAACCTTCGTATTATGATACAGTATCTTCTCAGTGGCTTTGAGTTAGAACTTTATAGTATGCATGAATACTACTACATCTATTGGTAAGAATATGCTATATTGACAGCTCTTCGAGCAGGGATGCTCCCAGAGATCTGTAATTACACGTATTTGAAGGAGGGGCTTCAAATATGATTTTATGATCTCAAGCTTGATCAACACTGTGTTTGTTTTACCTATTCGTAATAGTACAAGTGGAGAAAAAAAATCCTTTGGTCTCTAGTTTTTTTTCCTGAAATAGTAATTTTCATTCTGTTTAGCTTTTTGGCACAGGGTCTTCTATTGACAGTGAATGAAAAGTGTGATGATTTTGGTGGACTGGAGCAAGCAGGAGAAAAGCAATTTCCTTTATTCTTTTCCATCTTTGTAGTATCAGAATCAATAGCCTTATTGATCTCTAGTATTCTGGAAAGGTTATGCTAAGTTTTAGGTCATCACTGTAATTTGAAAGTTGACTAGCTGAAATTATCTGCCGTATATTTGAAGAGACATCTTCCACCTTTAGTAAAAATGATCACATTATTTGGAGGCAGAATACATTTATTTTTCCACTTTCATTCACATTATTTTTCATAGTTAATGGCTTGTGCCAAAAGATAATTTTATTTTTCTTAAATTATTAAGAGATTCCTATGTAAGCGATAAGCCTTCTTACCCAAAGATTAAAACAGTTCAAATTACACAAACTCCAATGCATTGCATTTCTGCTGTTTCAACAGTAGATTGAGAAAACTAGTATTGCTGAGGTTACCAGAAGATGGCAATATTCTTCAAGTAGTAACTCAATAAGTAATACTAATTTCTGTATGAGATGATAGTTTTTTTTTTCCTGCCTCTCTTTCCCTTCTACCATTTTAATAAAACCATTCTTAGTAGGAATTGTCATGTCAACTGCTTTCTTAGCTAAGTGAGGAAGAAAAAGGAAAAGCAGTTTCGGAGAGGTAATGTGCAAATGAAACTCAGATTCTCAGTAATTTTTCTTAGGATTACAACTTTTTATAACTATTACTGCATTTTTATTGTGCTCCAAATCTGTATTTTTTTTCTTCTATTTTTCCCCGATTCCTTTTGATTTGAAATCAAGTAAGATATTTATTGGACTCGCTTCACTTTCTAAAAAAAAAAGTTCTTAAAGTTGTCTTTTTAACTCTGAAAGAACTGCATATGGATGTTGTGCATCTGTGGGCTTGGACCCTTTGTGCAGTAATTTGCACCTTTTTAATGCTTGAAACTGCCAGTAGTTATCTTGTTTCTCAGAACAACAAGTTATAACAAAAGTAGAAATGGTATTAACATACTATCTTCAAAAAAACAACTTCATTTGCTGGGGAAGAGTTCTGGAAAAACTTGATCTTACAGGAGTTTTGAAATAAGCATCTTAGACTTCTTAGTAAATGTGTAAGAAGCTTTCGTACCTTGAGCTATTTGTGGTTGAATCTGAACCACAACATGAATGCAGACCAATGTGTTGATTCTAGCCATGCAACACAAAGAGTTTCCACAGCCCATAAACACTGTCCTTTGCTGGGACATGTCCTTTGCCTCTTGGAGCAAGTGCCTTGGTGCTCGGTGGCTGGGTGTGCTGCAGCCTGTGACAGCTCCGTGCTGCTTCTGTGCAGGTATCTCTCCGAGTTCCTCTATGCCTGGCTGATGTCAACGCTGAGCCGCGCCGACAGCTCTCAAATGGCCGAGGAGAGGATCATGGAGGAACAACAGAAAGGCCGTAGTAGTAAGAAAACTAAGAAAAAGAAGAAAGGTACCTAAGTGTGGAGTTAACTCTGGACTTCTTTTTCTTCCCTTTCATGCAGCCATGTAGAATTAAAATTCAAAATTTAAACAGCCAACAGTGATATGGTATGCTAATGTTTATGAAGGCCTAATCTAAAACTTTTTAAGAATTTCCTGTTTATTAAGTTAGATAGTTTTCAAATAGATCTTTCAGAAAAACACAAATTCATTTATATTCAGTTTCATCAGTTGTGTTATGTGTTGGACCTTCTCAGAGTTTGTAATTCCTGCAGAATATGTTTTTAGTGGCTGTGTCTAGATTCAAACACTAGACTTTCAGCTTATTTCTGTAATTTATTTGGCTTTAGAAGTTCTTAAAGCATGTTCCTTAATTTTACAATTTTTCCTTTCTTTTCCTTGCCACCTTTTCAAGCAGAACAAACAATAGGATATGAACAGCTCAGGATCACATCAACTAAATTCCCTTGTCTCTAGAAGTTGTAGTTGAGATGTTGAGTGTTGGGCAGTTTGGCACTAATTAAACACTGGAAACTAAAGGGAAACTTACAAGAATGCTGTTAGCGTTATTAGGATGAAAAGTATTGTGACTTTTTAGCCCTAGAAGTCAAAAAGATCCCTAAACTAGGCCTCTTGTGTATGGACTGTAAGTTTGAGGCAGTTGTTCAGTATTTTTTAATGTCATGGGAATACCACTGACCAGTTTATTCCATTGAGAACAAAATCGTGTTCATGTGACTGCCAAGTGTGTTCTGAGGTATTTTATGTAACCAGGAGCCAGCTAAGCAGAAATGCATGTCTAGCTTTTGTATACTTCAGTTATTTTAAAATACAATTGAGTTATGTGACTCTGTGAAAATTTGGAAGAATTCCTTTGATCTGAAATCAGTACGTGTACTTACATTGAATTTAAAAAATGCGTTTTTTTGTAAAATTTGCAGTTCGCCCTCTTAGCAGAGAGATCACCATGAGTCAAGCATACCAAAATATGTGTGCCGGAATGTACAAGGTAATTCATTTGTGTTCTATTTGTTTCAATTTTTTTGTAATAGGGACCCTGCATACATTGCATGCCTTCTTTCTCTGTAGTGTCATTGGAAATTTTTGGGTTTTTTTATCCTTCCAGTTATAGCTAAATTATAATTTTTATCTTTCTCACAGCTAAACTTTTTACTATATTTATCCTTTTCTTTTAGACAATGATCGCCTTTGACATGGATGGCAAAGTAAGAAAACCTAAGTTTGAACTGGATAGTGAACAAGTTCGGTATGAGCACAGATTTGCTCCATTCAACAGTGTTATAACACCACCTCCAGTGCACTACCTTCAGTTTAAAGTGAGTAATCTTCAAATGTGGTGCTGGCAATGTTTCTGTAGAAGTCATTTACTCACCTGCTTTAAATATCGTTGTCATAGTGAAAAGAGCCTCAAAGTTCACACTGAAGCTACGTCACAATGGCAAAGACATCTAGCTTTAGTTTTGTGCTAGAAAGATATATTGCACTAAAGTCTTTATAAACTTAAATGCTTAGGTGTTTAGAAATTGGTCTGATGTGGCAGTTTAAGGTGCTTCTGTTGATTTGCATGAAATAAAATATCTTGGAAGTCTATTAACAGACTTCTTAGCTGTGGTTAATTATAGCAGCATGTTTTTATTAGTGCAGCAAGCAAATGGAAAAATAAAAAAGTTAGTTTTGAGTGGTGTTTAGAAGAGGCTTCTCTTGTCCAGTCTCCTGCTTGCAGTAGCATTATAAATCACANTAGGATAACTGATGAGGGCTGTGCTACTGTTTCTTTACTAATGTCCAGTCAGAATTACCAAGCCACAATCTGTGGCCTCTCACATTACATTGTTTGCCATTATGAACAAGGAGTTTTTATCTTGCGACAGCTTTGTAATTCCCTTTTAAGGAGTTGTAGGCTGCTATTAAAATTACCCATTAGCCTCCTTCCTATCTAACTGAAAAAGCCGAGGTCCACTCACCTCTCCTTGTGGCTTATATACTCTAGGCTCCCAACCATCTCCACATCTCACCATCTTTCTTGAACTGAGTGGATCCAGCCCTGGATGCAGTATTTCAGATAACAAAAACACTGAGTATCAGGGTGATAACCTTCCTTGATATGCTGACCATACTCCTTCTTGTATACTCTCATATGAGGCTGTCTGATTTGTAGTAAGAGCACAAACTGTGCTATGGTTGGCTCATATTCAACTAGGTGTTTGCAGTACCCCTGTCTGCTCACCCAGCTGGTTATTAGTCTCACTTGTAGGTTAGTCTGAACTGAAACAATGCTATTTTCTATTCCAGTTGTTCTTCCCAATTTAATGTTATGAACCGTTGTAGTGGAAAATAAATTCTCATGGTTTCTTCCTTGTCATTAAAGGGTTTTTTTTAAATCCCTAATAAAAAATAAAAATAAAAAATGGAAGCATCAAAATTATGAAATTTTGTACAGTTTCAGCATCTGACTTGCAGTAACTTTGAGAAAACAATATACTTTTTCTCCTATTTTCTTCTTGTAATTTCATATTCTGTTGCGTGCCACTATTAAGGCAAATGAATGACAACTTAAGACAGAGACTATTTTATAAAGATTATCAGAATTTCATTATGTTTTGTGGCACTGTAATAGTTGAGGACTGTGTTATTCCTTGGGTTTTGCCCTTTTAAATAAATGTTTTCAACTAACTTCAGTTCTGATTTTTAAAGTAGTATGTAGTTTTTATTGAGTTTATTCTCTTGAATATAGTACTGTAAAAAAAAAACAATCTCCTGACAGTTTTTAATTTCAATTTTACATATTTTAACATGTATTTATGTATTTCTGTAACACGCTAGGAAATGTCTGATTTAAATAAGTATAGCCCACCTCCTCAGTCATCAGATCTCTACATGGCAGCTAGCAAGCACTACCAGCAAGCTAAAATGATTCTTGAGAATATTCCGAATCCAGACAATGAGGTAAGACTGAAATACTAGGAAAAGGGGTATGAGCTCGAAATAGTGTTTGTTTTCAGCTGGATCTCCTTGATATCCAAAATGTACTTCATCAAAATGCAGAGCAAAGCTGAGTGCTTTGATTAAGGAGTGGACAGTAGAGAGTGATGGCATCTTGCACAGCAGTCTGTTTCAGTACATTAATTAGCATAAAGTTGTGCTCACTGTTAAATAAAAAAGCTCTTTCTGCTGAGGACCTGAGATGCTGGATAGCAGCTTATTTCTTTGCATGTTGCCTTCTAACCCCTTTCTAAAAGCACAGCACTTTTAACCAGACAGTGATAACAAGCCTGCCACACTTAGTTGGTATCTAATTCAGGTGGACTCCTGAGAGGTAGGGAAAATAGATTTGAATATTACTAGGATGAAGAAAGGATTGAGTCTGACACTTGTTCTCTGGAGCAATTTTCTCAGCACTGAGCTGTAAACATGGGTAGGAATTTCTCCCTCTTTGTCCATAGCCTAAAACCTTAAGTCTCTGTGGCTGTATTTTGGAGCAAGGAGGATGCTTTTCCTGTCACATCTAAGCAGGTTAAGAACAGTTACAGGATTAGGTCCTCCTGAGAATTTAGGAATCACTTTCTCCTCTCTGGATCGTGGTGGTACTCACACATAATCTATTTGAGGCCAAGATAGTGAAGAGGTAGTTGAGCATGTCCAGGGCACTTCCATGCAAAAAGCCACCAGTTTCATACCTGAGTTCCTTTTATCATTGTGTTACAATGTTGAAGATTAGACGCCCAGAGTCTATCTATACCTTTATTTGCATGAGTGCCACACAACTTGCTGTAGTTCCTATCGTTTTGTTCAAGAATTGTTAAAACTCTGGTTTTTATGGTCTGTTGAATCTTTAAAAAAGTGACTATTAAAATAAATGCACCCTTCATTAAAGTTAATTAATTCAGCTGTTGTACTTAAAAGTAAATCCAAAATAACAGTCTGATCTCTGTTAAACTGATCCCCTAAGAGAACTGCTGTATTGCTAATAGTATGTCAACATTACAGTATTATTTTTTAAATAACTGTGAGGTCAAATGCTTTGACTTGAAGACTACTTCCTGTTTTGTGTTTAGGTCAATCGAATTCTAAAAGTTGCAAAACCCAATATTGTGGTCATGAAGCTGCTGGCAGGAGGTCACAAGAAAGACTCTAAGGTAAGGAAATGCCAGCGCAATTAAATGTAAAATGTAGTAATACATACATTCAGGTTGGGTTCACTGATCTGGAGATTTCCCAACATGAATGGTCCATCTACTATGTAAAGCCACCACAGATCTCTTTAAGAGCCAAAAAAGCACATTCAAGCCATAGTTATTCTAAGAACAGAGACAGTAACTTAATTTATTCTTTCCCTGGAAATCGTTTGTTGTAGTTATCTAAATATGGAAAATGCTAACCTGTAAATGTTTCCCAGAAAAAAATTGGGAAATGCATGTGGGACAACATGGACTAATAGGGGTATTCTTCAACAGCAGGAACAAGCAAGTGTAACAGCAGCTTGTGTGAACAAAGTTATGAAAGTGCTGGCTCCCACAAGAACTATGTTTTTTCAATCTATTGCTGTTTAATTTTTTTTTCTGTCTGCAGGTTGTTCTCATTATGAGTATTAAATGCAGTAATATTTCTAATATTTTAAATCTTTTCTTTATAGGTTCCTCCAGAATTTGACTTCTCTCNGGACACCTGAAGAATATCTGTGTAGCAGATACCAGCTCTAGGAGAGAGAATGACTAGTGCTGCATTTGGACTACGAGGGACGTCCAGGATAAAAGTACTGTTTTGTGGAATATCTGTAGTCTGCTGCCTTTATGTGATTTTCATGACAACTGCTGTTTTAAAGTGGTTTGTATAAAGTTTATTGAATTTTATGCGTGAAGCTGATTTTAATCAACTGTATTATTAAAGAACATTGTATCTTAGTTGATATTATTACAGATTTTTATCATAAATAATTTTTATTACTGTGTTCTGACAAAGTGGTGGGGTAGGAACTGAATAAAAATAATGCAATAGAGCCTCATGTCTGATGTACACAGCTGAGCTGCTGCAGTTCTGCATTTAACAGTCACTTGGACAGATTTTGAGTTTCTGTATTTTTTCTTGATTGTATCAGAATTGCTCACTTTGCAAATAGAAAAATGTTGAGGTCTTTTTCTCACCACATTCTCCAAGCTAAAACAATCTTTATAGAGATTAAGAGGAGATGAAAATTAGTCATTCAGTTATTGAGTGAGTGATTCCTAGCTGGAATTTGTTTCTTTACCTTTGTTCTCAAAGTGGTGGAGAATCTGCACAGCAGACACTGCAGTAGTCACTAGCAATAGCACCAGACACTGAGGACTCTATTTTACCAACTCTGCAACTTTGTCACAATCCTACTATTTGCTCCTGCAAGCAAGGGATTGCTCCACTTGCATGACCTTTATTCTCCATTTTTGACTGCCATGGGGCTGCTGGATCCTACTGTGTTCTGTAGTAAATGACAGGTAGATATCCAAAACAGAAGAAGCCCCAAACCTGTCTTTGCCTTCCTGGAAAAGTCTGCCTTCCAAGCTTTCAGATGTGAATTAACAGAGATAAGCCATTGTGTTGTAGTCAAAGAGCAAATTTGCTACAAGCAAGGAAAAAAATGTACAAAAAGTTGACTTGGTCCTGGCCAAGTCATACCTAGGCCATACAAGTAAATCTTTTGTTGGACAGGACAATTCTTCATTTTGGTGTACAATGGCTTCCACTGTAGGGATGAACTTGTAACTCCATACTGACCGTACAAGATATTTTTTGGTGTTAATCCTATCATGTAATTTTACTGTGGATTAATCCACTTCAGCTTCATCCCCCTGAGCAGCAGCACTGCCAAGCTAGAGCTTGAAAACAATGAGTAACCTCTGAAGTGGAATGCCCACTTGTCTTCCAGCAATCTGCAGCTTCCTGAAATAAGCAGAAGTACTGTCCTGAAGACATGTTTTTTTCCAAATTCTCTTCTAAGGAGATTGCATATCACATTACTTGTTTGCTTATCATCATGATTAATAGACTTGAATGCTTCCACATAGTTGCCAAAGGAATAAAAAGCCTGGAATATGTAGACATAAAATGGCACAGAGCAATCCTGTGGCTTCTTGTAAAGTCACAAATTCCTACCCATCTTAAAAACCCTGGACTACATGACAGTAGTTCAAGCCTTTGTTATTTCTCCAAAGCAAGCAGCAAGTAAAAGAGAAAGCAAATTACATATGATTTGCAGAACCAATAAAATAGCATTAATATTTCCCCTTTTCATTACAATTAGAACTGGATGAATTGTACAGAATAACATCAATACACTAGAGAAGATTGCTTTTAAATGCTTACCCCTAAATGGATCAGGCTTAGTTGTAAAGAAGGCCAAACCAAAGTGCTCATATAACATAAGATGATTACAGAGAAATAGCAATGCCTCACACAACTATAAACTTTAGTGTGAGACGACACTATGTACACCACAGTTCCAAATTAATCTCTTGTTCAACTAAAGGTCCTTTAGTTCTAAAATTCTATACAGTAGACATACAGGCCTCTTGCCAACTAGATCTACAACCCAAGTTAGGTTGAAGCACTTGAAGTCATTGTGAATAAAACTGTAGTCCTTCATGCTTTTGAACATTGCTCTTATGCAGGTTTTCAGACTCTTTGCCCTCAAAGGTTTAGAGGTGTGCTTTGTGCAGAGGTTGTTGTAGTTATGGAGGACAACATCCAATTGGCTAGGAAAAGCCCAAAAATGTACAGAAGCATATCCAAAACAATTAGTTTGAAAATAATTCGCTGGCAATATATTAATTAACCTAAAGTGTTTGATTCTTTGGCATTTTCAACTTGATATTGGTAAAGTTATTCATTCAACTTGAATATAGTGTTCTACTGTCTATTTTTTACTGTTAGAATATATGCTTTTTAACAATCAATATTAAATTCCTGATCAACTTAAATCTCAGATGCATAATTGTTTACAGATTAAGTCCTAGGGAAATGCTCAGAAGATGGATAAATATTTTTATCCAAATTATGGGTAAACACTGATGTTAAAATATATCATTATTTGCAAAAAAAAAAATAAAATCCCAATAACTCATGTCTTTGATACCTGTCAGAACACATGCTCATTCCTCTTCTCTCCTGCTTACAAGCATTTGTTTTCTCTGCTGTGTTGACTGTAGTAGCCCAGACCAGTTAGGTCTTACTTTAATGGTGAAAAACTGTTAATGAACTGTTTCTGTGTTTAGGCTTAATAGGCATCATTTGACTTAAACTCTGACCTTCACTTGATGACAACTAGTACTCTTTTCATACACAAAAGAGCCAGCCTTCCATTTACATATATAGATATCTTAAGGTACAGCAGCTATAAACTAGTACACTGAGGAACAACACACCAGAAAAGAAGTTATGAAGTGCTTCAACGGAAAGCAAAGACAAATTTGTGTTTCCTTGAATGGTGTGCTGGTTGGCAAGTTAGTCACAGCTGTCTGCTCCTGTGCTGTCTTGTCACACAGAATGCTCGAAATACGAATGTCAGTCTTGGGACCAGACACAAATATAAAAACTTCCTCAAACCAGCTGGCTATATATGATGGTTGGACTGCAGTTAAAAGTGCCTTAGTGGTACGTAGAGGGTGTTTCTAGCTTATGGCAAGTAAACTAGGTTTTAGTTTAACAAGTCACAGAAAAGACTGCAGAACATTAACAAGATGATACAATGTGATTAACATAGGACTTCACAACAACTAAAGCTTCACCTGTGGGAGACACTGCCTTGTCTTCTAAATGCATAGTTTGGTTACCTCCATCAGAAGTCCAGCAGAGGAGATTTATCATGTTGAACAGCTGAGATTGCTGTTGTACAAGGCAAGCACTTGCATTCCTATGTTTTTGTAGGAGATAGTGGCTGGGTGGAGTAAAGGGTAGTTGTAGTACATACACCATTTCAGAGGGCTTCTGTCATGAAAAGTTTATGAGTTTGAATTTTTACACAAAACTTGTGCAAGGTAGTGGTAACCAAACCAAACTCTAGTACTGACCTTGTGAAATCCTACAAAGCTTTCAGAAAAATCTTCCAGGCTATCTCTTAACAAGAAGTTGCTATCATCAGAATGCTTTTTGAGGTTTTTTTTACCTTTGAAGCTAAGAACACATCCCAACAGTGAAATCTAGGAATTTAATTTAGAAGCCCAGGTACATATATCATTCTGCATAGTATCTGAGGACTACAGTTGTGGTTTCTCAGTCTGTGTTGCAGTAAAAGCTGCCAGAATAGGCACAAGTGTATATTGCAGCATGGACTGGTTTTCATCTTTCCTGTGTTTTGTTACAGTAACATATCTCCTTCCTAAAGTCTTAAAACTAAGCTGGGGATTTCTCTACTGTGTATTGCTCCTTGGCAGAGGTCTGCTCATCATCTACCACCAATCCACACCTCTGCTTACAGTATTATGACTATACAAAGTAGCCAACTTCAAAGTTACTACCTTCATTGCTACCTGATTGTACTTTTATACTTGATAGGAAGGACAGTCATTGCAGAGGCCAAACTGCTTTAAAACAAGCCTCCAGAGATTTATCTCTTTTCCCCACAACAACAGTACTAAAACATCAGAAGAAAATACTACTTCGTTTGGGCCTTTAGTCAAGCTTTAGAAGATAATCAAATTCTTCTAAGATCACTTTGGATCATTGCATTTGGATGAAGAGGTGACTCAGTTGCATCATGAACTTCCTTTGTTCACAACTTCTGTTGTCCTTCACTATGGTCATGTAAGTGGTTCTTCATATCTTCAGGGTTTTGAACTAATGGGGGAAACAAAAGAAAAAGGAAGAGAAATTCTTTAAGAGGCAGAATTTCTTCATATTGAAAATTCTGTCTAGAAAACAACAGAAGAATTTTTGTAAGGACAGTTAAATACTGTGTAGTACAGTTAAGTTATAGATACTACATCCCCTACTAAAGAGTCATTTCAGTGGTGCTATACAGAAAATGGGTCACACTGTAAACATGAGGGAAAATACAAAAAAACAGAAATTCGGTAGGTATAACTTGCTACAGGATACCATGTAAAATATGATCTTAACATTTTCAGCATATGACATTTAGGTTAAAACCGAGTTTTTTTCTTTTTTACCATTTTCAATCCCTGCAAGTGCTGCTTGCTTGTCTGTTTCTGATTCAGCTTCATTCACATCTAAATTGTAATCAACATCCTTGTCCTGGTTCACTGCTTCACGTTCCTGTTTGTCTGGAAGAAGATTAAAATTATGTAGTTTTATGCTATACCATAAGGTCATCTGCACACAGAAAGAGTGACTGTAAACATCTTCCACAGAATTACTTTGCTGCTGAATAAGTTGCTGTCCTGAGTAAATTTTTTATATTATTTTTCTTATAAAGTGTTAATTTTCAGAGCAATTTTGGCTGTAAATCCTGTAGAAAGAACTAGACAGAAGACAGTCTTTTGGGATTTGGAAAGCATAGCAAAATCAGCTAGCACTCTGATAAACATAAAAGAGCATTATACAATTTCAGAATACATTAAAGAACAGCCTAAGGAAGAGCAAAACCTGAAGCCATTGCTGAAAATCTCTTCTTGTTTTAGCTTGTCCAGCAAGCAGAATGCTGTAACTGTAAAGCATTTTATGATGTTGCTAAGTTGTCACAAAAAAACTTTTCTCCTAGAATTGATTTTCTTCATCCAGTTGTTAACTCCTCTCAAGCAACATTTGTTGACTATCATAAGATTTCTTTAGAGAAAGCACTCAGACATAAATGGAAACATTTCTGATTGACAAATTACTATCCTTATTTTTTCAAATAATCAACCAGAAAAAAAGGTAACAGCAGAGAGGTGTAAGCAAACCTCACTTAAGATGGATCACAGCCTCTGTTCTAAATGTCCTTAAGACAAGCCTTGCAGCTAATAAGTGGCTAAGGAAGAGGCTTTAAAATTGTAAGCCTTGTTGACATTCATGTTTAGACCACCAAATCAAATAGATTTTTCTAGTTTTAGACCTAAAGGTCTGGAAATTCCAGAAGCAGCTCTTGAAAGAGGATGCCCACAGACTACTGAAGCAGTCTTTCTACCTTAAACTCCTTTGGCTACAAGGAACCTGTGCAGTAAGGTTGAACAATAAAGCCTGAAGAACATCCTCCTAGCCTTTTTAGCTCAAAGAAAGGCAGACCTTGAAAACTGAGCTTTCATGGGTTGCATGGCAGAGATTTTTCCTTGCACTAATTATTGGATGATTTTTTAAAATCTAATCTTTCTGCTATTTATTCCCATTAAAATGAACACAGTTTAGGTAACTTGTAATTACATCTCTTTGGGGTATAGCCTGCTCTGGCCAGCATCTTTTTGGACCAGTTGGAAAAATGCAGATGAGGTTATTTATTCCTGCCAAGTTAGCAACAATGTTAACACTGAAACCTACAATTCTAAGGATGTGTTTACTAGAAAAGCATAAACAGCATTTTTTGTGGGCATCAATTCCTGCTCTGACTGCCATAAGTCTTCCTTTTGTTTACTTTGGGCTACTGAGACCTAATCCCTCAAGACAGTGGAGTGTCTAGACATTGGTCAGGTTTGGACACAGCATCAGTACTCTGCTGCTCAGCACTGTGGAGATGTGTAGTTCAGGGTCACTTGATAGGTGCCAGAAACTGGCACCTTTACAATATCTGATCCATATTTTTGAAGACTAATAGCAATAAACGTCAGATGCCTGAAGTCTGAGTTATCAGTTTTACTCATGGTAGCTTATTTTGAAATAGGAATAGCTAGTGTTCACACACTGACATTGTAAAAAGAGTAACTGCAAAACATCCATGCATAAGTAACCCTCTACTCATCAGTGCTTTGGATGATTAACATCTCATCCTTTTCAGATGCATCATATTCTTTTAAAGCTCCAATTACAAAAACTTTTGGGGCGAATTTCTCTAAACACTTTGTAGAGTCGATGGAGAGACAGTAGGGGTGTTAGAGTGATGCAGAGGAACTCAGCCTGGCAGCTTCATGTTGCACAATCAGAAGCTTCCTTCTTAATTCATGGACTGCAGGTGACTGCTCAGGACTGACACCTTCCACATCACACTGACCTTTATGGAAACTTAAAAATATGGCTAGCTTCCACCACATTTGTAGAAATCCTGTCCTATTCCACACTTTAATTTCCTTACTTTTCATTTTGCTACTGTTTTTAACAATAAATGATATGTTACAAACCAGCCTTTCCAGGGGGCAAGTCATCCTGCTTGTCAATGTAATTCAGGAACTGTTCCCTCTCAACTTCCTCACTGGCAGCCTGCTCTGCTGCTGGCTCTATCGTATCTTGCCCAGCTACACGTTTCTCATCCTCAGGTCCATTTGGCTCCTTCTCTGACTCAGGCACCATCTCCTCGTGACCTGCAGTAGTCTTGAGTGACTCTTGAGGAAGCTGCTCCTCTTCTGCCTTTGGCTTCTGTTTTCTGATGTCAGTTAGGCTGTCTGTTCTTTCTGAAAACAACAAAAATGATACTGTATGAAAAAAATAATGCCTTCCAGTGTGGCACAAGTTAAAAACCTTTATTAATACTTTATACTTCTCACTAAATTCTTGGTTTTCCTCTGAAAGAATATCTTCCAATCACATCAGTTCCAGAGATAAGAAGAAGACAACTCATGTTTTTCCTACTGGGAACAGCTAAAGAAGGGAACTTTATTTACTGTCAACAGATACATGCTTCTACATCCTTAAAATTTTGGTATGTGTGGTTAACAAATTGGGCAAGTGAAACAGAACAGTTTAAATAAAAATTGTGGTGTCCTATATAAGCAACAGGTTTCTGTGTCTTACATGTTATTACCTACAATAAAATTTATTTGGTGTTCAAAAGCATCACATAGGCAGATTTGCAAGTATCCAAGTCTGCTCTTATTTTTAAATATGACGAGGGAAGTGCAGGAGTAATAATTTTTAGCTGATGTTAACATACATCTTTTCTCATTTCTCTCTTTTTTATGGGTATTTTTTAATTTAAAAATACCCATAAAAATTTCTCATTTAAACTATATGTAGACATTGTCTTCAATTGCTAGCTCTCCTTAGAGTTGCATGCTCACAAGATTGTAATTTAAGAATTATATAAGAATAGTAATATAAGAATAATTAATTTAAGAATTGCATTGCTATCACACACACAGACACACAAGGATACATCCATCCAAATTAATAGTTGCTGAAGTTTAGTGCCAAAAGGAACCATTAGGCTAACTAACTTAAACCCATGTCTATCATTTCTCTTACTTGCATTTTGCGAAATGGCAACACGTGGGAAGTATGGATGTGTGTTTGCTGTAAGCCTAACTTTCAGCTGTTCCACAGAGAGGAGGTGTATCAGGCTGAATATGTCAAACTTACTAAGAAAGCAAATGTTAAGTATACTTGAAAATTATTCCCTCCAAAAGTTGTGTATTTTCTCCATATTAAATGAGGAACATGACTCCAGAACTGTAAATGGTTTTATTTTCCGTTATGTACAACATTCCTACTACAGCACAACTGAACCAATAGAAATCCTAGCAAGTTTTCCTTCAGCTGGGAACCTGATTGATGCTCAGACTGTTGGTATCACTTTTTTCATCTTAATCTGGTGTACAAAAATGTTTCTAAATGTTCAGTTGGATTACAACCATTCTTAACTAGTTGTTAGTGCGATAAGGATTTCCATCTCACCTTCAGCCTGCATCAAGTCTGTCTTTGTTACTGTAGGTACTGCTTTAGGAACACCTTCACTGCTTTTCTGCTGTTCCAAGGCAGCCTGCTTGAACCGTGTTTGCTTCAAGGCTGACAGTTGAGTATTGACCTATAAAGTGAATGTACACAGATAAGCACTGGTCTATAGAACTGCATCTGGATTTGCAAAGGGAAGTCAAATTTCGATAAGAATTCTGCATCAGAAAAAATCCTAACACACTTGGAAATACTTGTACTGAAATTTTTATTGTTGATAGAAGTACCATACAACTCTGAACACAGCACATCAGGAGAACTCTAACATACCTTATTTAACTGCAGCTAATGATGAGATTACTGTCCTCGGTTATTCTTGGAGTGTGTAACACCACACATTTGTCCACTGTTGTTCTGCTACTATATCAGGGTCAACAGAGCAAGTAAATAGATTTATTAATAGTCTATATGGCAGGAAAACTGAGTTTGGTCATCACTAGTCTTCAGCTGAGTAAGGCTTGTATAGAACTGGTCTGTAACTATATTAAATGCAGAATTAAGAGAAGAAAAGTATAAGCTAGCCAACTAGAAAATAATACCTGTTTAACATGATGGAGCTTAAGAATGTATTAAATTCTGGTGCTAGACTGCCATAAGCATCTGACCCACTTAGATATTAAGCCTAAGATGTACACCATCTTGAAGATCTTCCAATTGTGCAATTAAAATTCTATGTATGACTTTTACTTACATTGGCATTGGGTCTCTCACATGGCCATGGTCCCCCTGTATGTCAGTGCTGGCATGTTTGCCTACCTGAGGCCCCCTTCCATCTCCTCCATCTCTGTATCTAGTGGCTGGGAGTCCTGTGCTTGGTGCTGTACCTGTCAGTGAATCCCCTCATCTATAGCATGGGGAACTGGGAGCTCAGGAATGCCATGTCACCACCTCTCCATAAATGACTCCCAAAATATATGAAATTTGAGTGTAGATTTGTATTAGACCTCTTGAGAGACACAGACTCAACTTATGAGTCACCATTAGTTCCAGGTGAAAATGAAAGATGGTCAGTGAACTGAAGGATATTACTCAGGAGCTTTCATGCTTTCATGCAGTTAAAATTAAGAAGGCCTTGCCTCTAGGAGGGGAATCTGGAGCTGCCTGTTGAGAATGGTGATTCTCCAGCTAATGCATGTTTCTGGAGTTGAGTGGAGGTAGAAGAGGTTTGAAAAGATGGGGCAGCCCTAATGTAAAAGATGCTGCTTCCCCTAATGTAGCCCTGTAGGTTATATGGTACCCCTGGTACCCAGGCTCTTCTCTTCACAGTCATTTCTCAAGCAGTCAAGACCCTGCTTGCCCTGATACATGGAGTTACTCTTTCCTCACTGTCATCTTAGAAACACTAAACGAGGGTGCAAAGCCAGGGCCAGTGGGGAAAGAGCAGAGCTGAGCTGTTTGCAGATGAATTTATGAGAATGGTCAAGGAGAAAGACCTGACAGGAAAAAGAAGGACAAAGGATAAGCTCAGATACGGGATTTCCTGCCTGGCAGCCCTGCATGAGTGACTTCAGTAGGACAAAGAAGCTACAGTTGATGGTTCCAAACAAATGTCTGCGTACTTCCATGGTCATTGGAAACCGGAATGCTCTTCCAGTCATCATTACCTTGCTGCATTACTATCAGAGCTCTCCAGAACCACACCAAAGGAGGCAGTTGTATCAAGGTGGGGCTCAGCTCCTTCTCCCACACGAGAGACAAGACAATGGAAAATGGCCCCAAGTTGCATCAGAAAAGGTTGATTGGATATTAGGAAAATTTTCTTTGCTAAAAGGGTGGTCAGGCATTTAAACAGGTTGTCCAAGCAGAGGAATCACCATTCCTGGAAGTTTTCAAAAGGTGTGCCACAAAAACTTGGCACTTGGAGACATGGCTGAGTGGTGAACACAGCGATGCTGGGTTAATGGTTGGACTTAGAGGAGGATCTTAGAGGTCTTTTCTGACCTTAATGATGTTAGGACTCTAAAAGAATCTGGCAGAGAGCTATGTGAATTCAATTCACACAAACACTGAAAATTGACCATGAAATACACATAAAGCCCAGTTTGGTGAAAAAAATCCTGAGTGTCACAAAACCATTTGTTCTATGGGGATTTTTTTGTTGCATTTTTATTTTTGTTTCATTTACAAAAAAATGAAGTCAACTATGCAGAGAAAGAACAAGCATGTGCACATGTAGAGATATAAACCTCTTTGTGTCTGGTACAATATAAGTGAACGGGCAATCTTATGGTATAGGAGGTCTCACAGTTGACAGAATTGTTTTCTGTTACCAGGTGTCATTGTTTCAGTCAAGACTGTAGCTTCCCATTTATCTGGGGAGGGCAGTAAACCACTATATTGTCAAATGTTCTTTCAGTAATTTGGAAAAATGACCACAGAAAGAAGTAGCTAAGTCACCAAGAAGCCAGAGTTGTAGCATGACTACTTGGCCTTTTTGAAAAGCATTTAATTTCCATCAAAGCCAGGCAGAACAAGATCTTTGTGTGTCAACACCATGAAGTCCAGTATCAGCAACTAATCTAGCATTAACTTTTACCAATTCTGGATAAGCAAATGTTACTGCAAAATATTTGGTTATTGCAGTAAAGATATTCAGAGGAACTCCATCTCCTTCAATCAGTAAAAATGCTGCACTTAAACATGATTCTGTTTTATAAATAATTCAGCTCCTTGAGATCACTCTCTACAGCAGGAATCATTCATCAGAAACTGAACAAAAGACCATTTTTCACTTTTTGTTGGGCATGAATTCTTCCGCAAAAATACTGAGCCTGGACTTAACAGCAAGAAGTTACCTCTGAATTACACAAGCAAAAGCCCTTTGCTTATCTTAAATTTCTAGCTAAGTAATTCCCAATGTCAAATAGATTCAAAGGTATATGCTGATTTTTTTCAAGTTTAAGTAGTTGGATAAAAAGATAGTAATTGAACATGTTGCATTTTCTTTAGCCAATAACTATACATCGTTTTTCAAGTTACAGAGCTCTAAGTAAAGCTGTTTAGTTATTTACCAACCAATACTCTCTTATCTTTCTGTTTTAAGACAGACTTTTGGACAAAAACATACATAGATTTTGTCAGGGTCACCTGTAACTAAGTATGTTTTTATAAAAGCAAAAGGCTGAAATTCTTGGGCAACCAAGCAACTGAGAAAGTTACATCTTGGCCAAAGAAACACTGCCACAGATACTAAGGAACACAAGCAGACAGAAATTATTTAGGCAGCAGCTATATTATCAGTTAGCTCATCTGAGACCATCCCTTTACATATATAAAGGATAAAAGATAATCTGCCCTGCCTTACAGATGGTCTGTTTTGAGTAAAAATTGCCTCCAACTATTCACCTTCCTGCAGGAGATTGCAACTGTCCTGCAGAGGGGCTTCAGTCAAACTCCTCAGGTTCCTTCTATGATGATTTATCTTCCAAACTAGAAATGGTAAAAAACCCCAAAGATGCAACAAACAAACACATACAAACAAAGAAAGAAAAGTAATCTAGTGCAAGTAACTTTAATTAAAATCTGTTGCAAAGCCAACATGGAAAATTAAGTTGACCACCCCTTAGGGTCTACCCTCGCTCAATTTTCTGAAACAAGATTCATTTGACAAACTAATGTATCAACTCCAAATTATGTGGGTTCTATTTACTTACAATGATATAGTGTTTACTTTTTATCTCTTTATTTGATACTATTGATAAAAACTATTGACAAGAGCTGCAACTTTTATTTTAAGGAGTAACTAGATAGCACTTCCTGGTTTTGATGCTTCATTCAAGGTTGCAGCTCTCACATGGAGCAGGTTCCCAGGATAAAAGGACACACAGTTCAGTAGTTCTGTCTCCCCCATTTTACATAAAGGACTGGACACAGACTGAAACCATTACCTATGGGAATCTCTGGCAGATGTTTTACCTATTTTCTCACACACTTTTTCACCTCTTTGTAAAACCAAGATTCATTCCTCACTGCCTTACCCTTTCCACTTCTGCAGTCATCAGATTTAGCCCTTTCCTAGCTAAAGAGAAAAGGGTATATTCCACCAAATCCCTACTGCCTTTGTAATAATAATAGGTCACCCAGATGGAGGGAAAGGCCCTACTACAATCACATGTAAAAAGCTTGACTTGTAAACCTCTAGCCCTTTGAAGAAAGGGCTATTTTGGTGCAGAAATAAACTGGGTGCCTTCTCACCCAAGAGTTTGATTGCCTCTTTCCAGGGCCATCCATATCAACCTTAACCAATCAAATCCTATCCCTGACCAAATCCCATGTCAATGAAGAAGTGTCAAATCACATGCCAAGACAACAGGATGAACTGAAACTTCCTTTTCTTGGAATCTTCTGTGGCCCTCTGCACCCCAGGAGAAAAAGCAAGCTGATATGCAACCAACCTATTTGCCAAGCCTGCACTACCCTAGTGAGCCTTCAATAGGTTCAGCAATGAATTTGTTATTCTTCAGCTCAGAATATCCATCAGCAAACAGCTAAGACACTGGATTACTTCTTTATTCCTACAGCAAAATCCTGACATAAAGGACTTCTGTGAAAATTCGTAGCTGATGAACCTTGGACTGCAATATTCAGGATTTGCTCCTTCTCTGAAATGATTCACAATTTATCCCCATCCTTAACACACAAAGCAACCAAGTACTTTAACAAAGTCAAAAAGTATTGTTAACTAAAGTTCAGTCGTGTAAATATTCCTTAATGGACCCCACACCACTGCTGGCTCTACCTTTCAAATTCTGTCCATCTTAGAGACACACTGATTTGGAGACTCCTGCAGGATGTCTTCTTGTTCTGTCCTTGAAATCACCCCATTCCCCACAGATCAGAAACATTCAACAAATGCTTAAGTAGTAAAAAATTTAATAAAATGGGGTAATGCTAACAGGGGATAGCAGAAAGGTGAAGAACTTAAGAAATACAAAGAAAATATTTTCAAGAAATTATTCAAACCATACCTGGCTATCTCCTGTGAAGTCTTTGTTTTCTTTGATTTGTGGTACATCACTACTCTTTTTTGTAAGCTGATCTATCCTTTCTTCACATTGTTCTTTCAATTCTTTCATCTGGTTGATGCATTGTGACCTGAAAAAAACGTGATTATTAACTCTCATCTAGACTCTTCTATAATGTAGTTCTGTAAAACTATATAATTTTTTTCATATATCTATTTTTTTCTTTGCATTTTATTATTTCCTTAATTCTAGTACCTGCATTTACATTTGAGAAGACACTAGGAAAAAATGAGGCATTAACCTAAGGACAAATTCATTGTGCAGGCAAGTTCTACTGGTGGAAATTAATTTAAACTACTTTTGTTTGACCAGCTCAACAAGCTACATGATTTTTTTTCTTTGTGTCTTTGCTAACCAGTCAAGTCCAGTTAAGTTAAAATCAATTTTGATCTTCGAAGCATTTCTAGTATGATTACAGAAATTCATATTTTGATTTTAGCCAGAAAGAGGAAACATAAAAGTACCAGTTGAAATAGAAAACAGATGTCATCTACTGTTTGCAAACTGAATACACTTCCTCAATATTTTAGCAAAGTGAAAATAAATGTTTCAAAATGAAAATAAATATATTTCAGCAAAGTGAAAATAAACAAAACATATGTTACAGAAATGGAGTTCATTAGTAGCTGCTATAAGTTCCAGAAGGAATATATCCTAAAGATGCAAGCACTATTTATCTTTTACATACTTTTAATAATTACACAGCACCACTAGCATCTTAACCTTCGTGACAGAAATCTTCTATCTGTATCTGTGCAGCCTGCTTTTCCCTCACAGCTCCCTAACTTCAAGGTAAGGTCTGCTGTTTGCAGCAGTGTTTTTTCTAAAGCTGCCAGGGCAGTGTTCTCCCCTTCTGTGGATGTGTTGGGGATCCTGTGCAAAGCCCGGGAGTTTGGTCAATCTGTTTCTCAGGGCAAGTGGCTGCAGTCAGGGCAAGATCTTCCCTTCCACTCTCTTCATAATTCATTTTATAGCTTTTGGTTTATGTCAGAGGAAGAACCAGACCTAGTGAATAACAAACCAAGATAAGCATTACCCCATAATACACACACAGAAGTCTTAGAAAGTAGTCATCATATGACCCCAAGTATGCTCTGGCCCCACTATGAACAGGAACAACAGTTTGTTTGAGTGGATCCCAATGGCAAGTGTGTCACACTAGGGGAAAATGTGGTGATGGTAATGTCACTGTCAGCACCCACTGCCCTGGAGAGCCTGCCCAAGGAAGAGCAGGCTCTTGGCTGTAGACCACATTTTCTTTTCCATGCTGGTCTAGCAGCAAAGAAGTTTGATGAGATTTTTAAACCTTTTCTTCTTTCTCTCTCTCATTTTTTCCACTCAAAGGTTACTTCCAGTTTTTACATATACAATCAGCTACAGACCCTGCAAACACATCTTTATGCATTCAAAATCTTTTCCAGGAACTTTTGTACAAGAGCATGGTCAACATATTGCAAGTTTCTCCTCCCCATAACTAAGACTAAGAAGGGGGATGAATTTCTCCTGATTCTGGCTCTGATCAGTATTATTCTGAGTGTTGATACACTCTGCACAACAGCAGCTGTTTCAGACAGGCATGTTTGCCATTTCGCAAGCTGCAAATAAGCTACCACATAATGCAAAGGAATTTCTGGGCTACATGCATTCTACCATAGCAAGTGACTCATTTTTATTGCAGTTTCACCCTTCTCCAGCACTGCTTTTCAAAAGCAAAAAATCCCTTCTGTAGTTTACACCTAGAAAGGAAGAACAGTAGCAGATATACTAATTACCTTTATTACAATTTCTTGTAGACTAGATATTATTCTAAAGTCTGATTTGACAATGCTAATACATGGAAGAGCCACCAAAATAAGCCATGCTTCAAACTGGTGAACACCAAAGGCAGAAAAACAGCACAGGCTTGAGTTATGCTCACATTCACCGATTTTCTAAGAAATAAAAGGACATATTAATTGTGTAACAGTTTGTAAATTTGAAAAAGATGCACAACACAGACAACTTGAAGTGCAAGAGCATTTGTGAAAGGTTTCCCTTTGATCCCACACTGCACATGAAAATAAACCATCACCATTTTAAGATTATCTGAAACAAATTTTCCTTCTTTTAAAGGAGATCTGAATACTCTACTCATGCTTACAACAATGGCTAGAGTACAGGGACAGCCTTAGTTTCTCCACTTATCCCATCATCATGACATTTCAAATGTGCCTGTGGCACATTTTCTTTCACTACACAGTTATATCTGTGACACAGAGCTCACCTGTGCACACACAAAGGAGCCCAAATAATACCCTTACCAGCTACTCCTAGGCCCATCCAAGGATCATCTCCATGAGCCTAAAGGAGCACAGAGGCACAAAATGGAGAAGAGCCCAAGTGACAAACCCAGAAGTAGGGACAGCCCATCTAGACCACCCCCACAGCACATTTTGCACTAGCAGAAACTCATTCTCAGGAGAGAGGGATGAGGCTACCAGTGTTGTGTGCGCTCATGCTTCATGTGTTCTGTGTTCTGCACACCTGGCCATGTACTCTGCATGCACAGGAACAGATGTGCAGCTTCACCCCTCCTGGGCTGCTGGATTTGCCTATCCCCAGCATGAGAAACATGGTACCTTTGTTCTCCAGGAGCATCTACCATCTCCCTCCTTTCAACCCTACCAAAAAAGATTACTCGTGTGCTCACACTACTCTTGCATTTGTCAGGTCTGCAAATACCACACTAATTATGACTTTTTACACATAGCAAGATCTCCAAAGACACAGTTATGTAACAAACAAAGCTCTTGGGAACAAAAATGCATTTGAATATTGGAATGTATTCAATAATAATTTCAAAAGATGAGTCCAGAGGCCAGTGTGCCAGTGAGCCTTTGCTGAAGAAGCTCTAACCATGACCAGACAGCACCAAGGGCACATTGTGAAGTTAACTGTGTAGGAAAGCACACTCCTTTTGCACACAACACCAGTAAGGCCAGATAGCTCCTGCTGACTTCTGCACAGAAACACTAAGCTTGCTCAAAAAAAATGCTAAGATGAAACTTCAAGACTTGAGAACAAGAAATTTATTTTTTTTTTCCTGCTAAGTTGACAGATTTTGTTCTTATGCATTCCATATGCACAACTGCTTTTACCGTTGTCTTCTACAAAATAGTAACAATGTCTAAACAGTGATTTACAACATGTGCCGTTTAAAAAAGACATTTGACTTCTGTCATCTTTCTATAACATTTTCAATTATACAAATACTATGGCCTCTCTGTTTTTGCACTGGGTATAGTGTACTTGCTACCTAAGGTGCCAAACCTTCATCCATGCAAATCCAGGTAAAAAGAAGAAGCACATAATCAGGTCTAATGCCCCTTCCTGGTAAGGCAGATGAACAGAGGCAACACAGTGGTTTATTCCTAATGCAGATGTGAGGAAGGAAGACAGGTTAAAAATAACATTTGGAGTCTTTCTAATAATTTTTATTTTTCTAGGCCCACAATCACATTGGCAAAAGGTTTGTAAGCATTTAAAGTGACAGTATTAAGTGAGCATACAGCAAAGAGGAACATATGTAACCAAGGACCCTCAAATACCCATACCAATTACCTAAACACAATTAAAGTTAGTTGTGTAAATTACTATATGACAGAGATATATTAATATTCCAACATCCTCCCTAAAGGTACACAACAAGCAATGTTTTTAAAATACATGTTCCTGCAAGAACTGTGTGAATGTAGCACAGTACTGAACCTATAAATTATTTTATGAAAATTCAAGCGCAAAGTTTGTTTTCCTCACTTGTACTCTTAGGAAAAAGTCTAAAAACAGAAAATGAACATTTAAGTATTATGCAGCAAAGCTTGTGAAGACAGCATAGCTCCTTGGCTGAGATAACTGCCTTGACAGACTCCCATGGAGGCTCTGCAGGAAATGGTGCACCAGCCTCAAGACCAACCAGAAGCAGATCAGCTAGCTGAGTCCCTGTTCAGCTACCACAGCTGATTTATCATACCTGTCTTTACATTTATCCTCATAAAAGCAAACCCATCTTTACCACTGTATCACGCTTAGCTCTTCACCCTGAGCCAGCCCCGACCCTGGAGCTATGCTGTCTGAATACAGCCTTCCTCTGTCAAACAAAGAGGGATTCTTTATGGTACACAACCACAAGCAGGGGTGCTCTGTTGCTCATTTCAACAGAGCCATGCTTGTAAACCTTCCACCAGACATGGGAGATAAACCCCCAAGTTTTCCTAAGCCAGACCAACTACACTTGCCCCATATCTCTTCCCTGCATGTGTGTATCAATCCAGTGCTTTGAGGGTGTACCTGTCACGTGGAGCATGACTGTCCATCAGATAGATATATTTGTGCTATATACAGATCTATTTGTTCCAGCTGATCTCAGACTTAAAACAAAGACTCTTGCAAACACATTCAATGACTAGCACAGAACTATCAACAGAGGTCCATGAGTCTCAGGTCTGTCATTTAACTAAACAGCAAACAGACAGTGCTTAGCAACCATGGTACACAACACAGAGAAAGAAAAGGCCCCTTAATAGACACATAAGCAACATACCTTATTGAAAGGCAGGTACAAACTAAAGTTTCCAACTTCTTTCTATTTTTCTGTTAGAAGTCTTAAGTTACAACTCCACTAATGTAATCCACCTAGGTCATCTTTATTACATGAGTAATAAATCCAAAAAAAGGTCACAATGAACTGGTAATCAGTATCACAGAAGCACTAACATTAATCCTTAATTCTAAGGCGGGGGGAAAAACAAAAAGAAGAAAATGTTTACTTTAAGTGTAGCCTGCAGAATTCAAGTGTTTTTGAGTGTTGTGTTCCACTTTTAATCATAATTCCTACAAAACCAGGCTAAACAATGGCTGCTGAAAAAATACCTATCACTACAACAATTACATTCTTGATGGAACATCATTATGAGAACATTCAAACAGCAAATTCTATTGCTTTTTTATATCTATGCACAAGGGGGAACATACTACAGGTTGTAAAGGCAGGCAGAGGAAACAAGAATAATATTGAGCAGAAAGAACAGAGGAGAAAATCCTAGAAATACCAGAAATATGTAGTCAATGTAAGGATAGTGATAAGAACTTTTGTTCAGTTATCCATGCTTTACAATTCAGTGGGAAATCCCAAGAAATAGCCATGACTAGGTATGTCATGTAAAGCAGAACACATGAGTCTGATGGTACCAGAAATTCCCAAGACCTTGGTCAGCTAAATAAGGTAGAGCTTCTCATCAGGTATTCCCCTGTCTTAATTCAAACTTCTTCACAGTTTAGCCTCTTCATGTTTCAATTTCCCCCCACAGTTCTTACATGATAATATTACTATCTTTATCCTCCTGCAATAGAAAGAACATCAAGAAATGTCTGACCACAGAAATGAAAAACACTGGAAACTTCATGCCATTCTCCAAGATGAACTCTGAGCAATTTTACAAGTGTGTCAATTAAGTACTTACACAAGAATATTCTGGGTTATAATCAAGTCACCTATAATTTGGGAAGTAATCTTTCCTAAAGAACATACTTACAGGTCATATGAGAACTTCCTCTGAAGGTTAGTCTGGTTCTTCTGAAACCCGTAAACATCCATCTGCAGCTTCCCATATTCCATCTGTAACTCTTTCAAATGTTCTGGTCAAAGCAGGATTAAAATACACATTAAAATACACATAAATGTACATATTCTACAACAGAAACATCAAGAAATAAATCTATAATAAGAATGTTAAATTAACTCATCTGTCATGGAACTACATTTTGTACACAAATGCATAGATAATTGTTTAATTTATTCAACATGGATGCACAAGATCTGGAAAGAATAACCTTTCAGCATAATATATTAATAAGAACAGTATAACGCATATTTTTACACACTTTTCCTCTTAAAGAATACACAGAACTGATTTGCAAACCCTGCTAAGTTGCTGTCTGGAAAATCCTTAAGCCTATGAAATCATAATCAGAACACAATTAATGAAACAGCATTCACATTTATATGTCAAATATAGACAACCTTGCAAGGCTTCCCTGAATAATATGCAATTTATAGTCATGTTCCTTAGCAACAGAGGCTATCTATGATTTAGTTTTCTTCCTGATAGAAACCTTTGTGAGAGGGTACCAGAAGACAACAGCACAACATACTCACTTCTTTATAGGATTAATTCCCAAGAACCTCCAGAGGAATACACTGCTAACAACAATTTTGAAGCACTACCATGAATAGAAACTAATTAAACTGACTTTTCTTATTTAATATAGGATTTGTGAATTCCTCTGGTGCCAAAATGCATGACCCCACACCTCAGAGAAGAATGCAAGAATATGTTGCCAGGTAAAAGGAAGAAAAAATGTATTAACTTAGTTCTATTCTGTATTATATCATAAGGATCAGGAGTACTACATCAAGCACTACGTGGACAAATCCTCCTACTATTGAGGCAGATTAGTCCGACTCTATACTGGAGCTTTGCAGATGAACTATCTTAGTCATGGCAGCTCCTGTATAACCCCCATGACTTGAAGAAAGGCAGCATTCTCAAAAGACCATAGAAAAATGCAAGTCCTAAAAACAGGGGGTCTGAAATGAATGAGAAAAAGTCAAAGGGGTACTACAACATACCTCGTAGACTCTGAATCAACCGATCATTTACTGTGATATTACTCATCAGCATTGCCTGAAAGAAGAACAAAAAACAGTGTTTTAATTTTGAAGGAGCTGTATTACCATTATAAACAACACCTATCAAAGTACTGTGTAGCAAGATCTACTTTTGGTGTGTCACAGTTGTGACAGCGTCACAGTTGAACAAAACCTTTTGGCTGCTTTAGAGATCTCCTATTGCAAACAACAAACATTCATTTTAACCCAGATTTTCCAGTAAAAGGGAGTGGGGAAAGATACCACTGCACAAATAAAAAGGGGAAGAATTTAAAGATACTAAAACTGGTTGTCACTTTATCCTAATTTAATCTCACGACTGCAGTCACAGTCAGACTTACTGTATTTACCTCTTAAAGGAAGAATACAATGCACACAGCTCACTATTAATTACCTTCTCACTTAGGAATCAGTACATCTGCATCGAGGCATGCAAAGACAAGTTACAAAAGCATTAATCATTCAGCATAAAGCAACTTCATGAAATCAATGTGAAGTCCTTGCATTGTACCCGTTTTCTACCTGTCTCCTCGAATGCTTTCATGTTGGAGTGGCCTTCTTCCACTCCCTCACTTTGTTGTCCCTCCCATTCTGAAGAGGTAGTCAACATAGGAACATGTTTTGTCTGTTTATTCATCAATCTCCATCTACCATTTGCTATACACACATACCCCAAAACACCTGAAAACTGAATCAATTCAGAGCTAAGTCAAATTATTCCTGTGAGCCAGATGTCAGGATAACTCAGATTCATATTCAACATTTAGCAAGTCTGATGCAGAAGAGTTCTTAAGAATACAAAAAGAGATCTGCTGACTCTTCAGAAACAATCCAGTCTTAGGAAGGTATTTCTCAGGCTTCATTGTCAGTTCCCCTATTATCTTTGTCCTGGGAAACTTAAGGTTTCTTCAAGATCCCAGAAAATCAACTCTCCCGTTTCCCAGAGTTTCTGCTCTAGTATTGATGTGTATGTCCACACCCAAGACCAATTCCCCCTGAAACACTGAGAGCAATGTTGGTGCCTATCTTCCCAAAGGCTACAGTAATAACAGTCAGTTGATTAGGTGAAGTGTAGGTGAAGTGCAGCACTCAATAAATCTGAGTGGGCTAGCACCCAGCAGAGTAGTAGATCTGTCTTTGGATGATCCTTTAAAGAGTCCCACTTCACAGAAATGGTCATTCATTTATACACCATTCTATATGTACAGCTGTTCTGTGAACACCACCATGAAACCTCAAGGAAACACATAACGCTCCTTTATTAAAAAGCAAAAAGAAACACAAAAAATAGTAACAACTTATATGTAGGGTTGTTTAATATCTCTCCCTCTCCTTTTCCATAGGACAGGTAAATAAAAAATGAATTTGTTTTCACCACTTTATTGGGGAAAGGAAGTTAATGTTTCAGTGGAAATTCCAGGTTTTGCTAATGTGTGCACAACGCAGTCAGGTTGTTCTAGGATTATCACCTTCAGGGTAATACAGCATTGGCCACTACCACAAACTGTCAAAGGACTAGAAAAGTCAGTATGACAGAGCAATTTTTAAATATTATGTTCTTACATGTTCTTGTGGGGCTTCGCTGGTTTTGATTCTTTTTATTGGGGGGAAAGAGTGGGAGGGAATGGGAGGTTGGGGTGAGGGGAGACCTCCTTAAAATGAAACTCCTAAATGCCAGGATCACTGATGTGACAGTAAAACACACAAGTGTTATATGTTTTCTAAATTAGGATAATAATAACTGTGATTAGATGTGGTGAAAAAAAAATTACTTTCCACATTAAAAAAAGCCTATTTGAAGCACAACAGGGAAAAAAAGAAGTCTGTCCTGGTCTTTCTAGATTGCCTATGAAACTTTCTTTTGGCAATGCCACTCCTGCCTCCTTGAATGTGTGGGCAGAAGTCCAGGCAAAAACCCATGAAATTCTAGTTGGCTGTTTAACTTGAGCAGAAATACTGTTTAATAATTTACAGCACAGTACTGCAACTGCCAGCTTCCAGTCTGACTAAGTCAATAACAACAGGCCTTCCATTCTTCCTCCTTCCATTCAAGTGTTAACTAATTTTCACCCTGTGGCTGTAAATCAAGCAAACATTACTTACTCTGGGGGTTTTATGCAGGTCAAGAATGAAAACTGCTGGGAAGCACACAGCAGGTACATGCCAATACTCAGTTCTAGAAAGAGACTCACATTTTAAACTTCATTCAGCCCACAAAGCAATAGCTATAATCCCCAGGAGCAAAAAATCCAGCTTTTGAAAATCACCCTATCACCATATCAAAATCTGATATTCTGTGACATAGTAACTCTGCAATGTAGAACTGCCTTATTCTATTTGTAAATATGTTTGCACAGAAGTCCTTATGACTATCAAACAGGAAAAAAAACCCAGTCTTTTGATTGAAGACAATGCTGTGGACAGCAGGGCTTCAGACACCAAAACTCAAGAGTCACACTTCCACCAGAGTGTGGGAAACAAATTGCTCCAGCTATACAGCAAATTTTTAATGACAGTTGCCAAATACTTGTTTATTATTCACCACAGAACATGTCTACGTAAGTCTTATTCCACTTAAGAATAAAGTTACCATAAAACTAAAGTTACTGTTTAAAAATAAAAAAGAATAATGCAGAAATATGCATGAAGAAACTTTAAAGTGTGTGCTCATAACAAAGACTTCAGATCATTTATCTCAAACTGTGTAAATGTATTTTATCTGAATAATGCCAAACAGTATCCTCCATATACATATTCCTTGGAGAAACTAGTTCAGTTATTCCTCTAGCATTTGCTACTATCAAGAAGCAAGCTAACTCAAGCACCCTGAACTGACATAGGTGCTAATGCTGACTGTATGTGGTGTATGTAAAAGTAAAATGAAATATTGTAACAGAAAAAAGAAAACAAATAGTTTGATAAGCCTAAACACTAAAACTTTAAAAAAAAAGGGGTTTTGTATTCACCAATATAGCACAGAGGAGACAAAGGTAAACCATAGGATCAGTAACTCAGCTGGTAAGAACAAAATCAACTGCAAATATAGCAAGATGGGAAGGTAAGATTTATACATACAAAACCAGTCATTTTTAATTAATCTGGGAAAAGCAGGGCACTTATTTCATGATTATCTCTAACCGATTTAAGTCCTTCCAGCAGAGAAAAAGACCAGTTCTGTCTTGCACGATCCCATGATTCCCCACCACTAAGCTGGCATTAGCATGAGAATAATGCTGGCAACACACTGACGTTTTAGCTACTGCTCAGTAGTGCTTACACTAAGGCAAGGATTTTCCCATGCTCTGCCAGCCAGCAGATGCACAAGAAACCAGGAGGAAGCTCTGTCAGGTGTCTCAAACTGGCCAAAGGGACATTCCATACCATAGAACATTGGGGCATAAAGTGGTGGAGTTGGCCAGGAGGCATCGATAGCTGGTGAGGTTCAAGTTGGGCATCATTCAACAGGCGCTGAACAATTGGATTGTGTATGTCTTGTTTCTCTTGGATTTTATTCCTCTCAGTTATTAAACTGTTCTTATCTCAACACAGTTTTCTTCAGAAATCTAGAGGAAGATGTGGGGAGTGAGTGACTGCATGGTATTTAGTTGCCAGCTGGTGTTAAAACATGACAACTAGCCACTAAAAGGCTTTTTGGTTCCACATCAAGAGACTAACAGCTAAACTAATATTAGTCTGTGGGGTAAAAGTTCATAAATAAGATTTTTTAGGAAGTATTTCTCTTTAAGGTTAATCACTGTGCTGCACACTCATGTATACTTCAGTGGAGGCACATAAATTCAAGTAAGCCTTAAAACAAATTTAAAGCTTAAAATGGAGGAGATATTGTTCATTTAAATCTATTTCTCAACAAACTGAATTCCATTCAGAAATTGCATTTTTCCTCAATAAATATTAAAAACCCCACCCAATCAATGAAAGAGCCCCAAACAAAAACCAACCAAACAAACAAATGAACAACCCACACACCCAACAAAACTCAAACCCAAAAAACCCATCTCTGTTTCTACAGAGTGATTCAGCTGAAGATCTGAGACTCATTCTCATTACACAGCCTGTGCTAAAAGCAATCTAAATTATGTTTTGTCACAGGGGACACACAGACATGCACACCATGACATGCTGCAGTTCTGCCTCCAAAACTACCAAAATTGCAAAGTTAGTTTCTTAAAATTACAGCACAAGAGGGTGGTATTTGATATACATTAATACAAAATTACTTTTACAGGCAACAGCAAGTAGATTGGAGAAAAAATGCCCTGTGAAACTACAGGACTTTACTGTTATGTTTAACTAAAACCCAAATAGTAGGCAATGTAAGCAAAACCAAATCATATGATATGAGAATATTAACATAGAATTTCCACAGGTGTATCTATTGCACCTTCTTTCTGACTTTTCATCCATTCATTTAGCTGTGAAGAGGTAGCAACATTCCAATAAACTCACATATTCTAAATTCCTTCTCTCTAGTTCAGCTAGCCTCAGACCATCCTTTTCTTTTTGCATTCACAAATACAGCACAGAGGACATACCACATGAAGATATATTTTGAACAGAGGTGATTTTCTAGATTTCTGCTATACTAGTTATGAGGAAGCATACTGATTTCTCTTGCTAATTTAGTAATACTGTGCTATGGCAAATATGGGACATGAGGCAGTGCTTCCTTACCTCAAAGCTTTTCCAAAACTAGAAGATGCAACATTGTTTGGGTTGAAAGAAAAAACAAAAAACAAAACACATACAGCCTTCAGGCAAAAGGAAAAGGTACCTTTCTACTCTCTCCTACAGACTACAGTGATTCCTTCTGAGTGGAATTGACTCCCTGCATACCAATAGGTACTTTGTGTTAGAAAACTGTGCTAGGAATTGAAATTTTCCCAGAGGGAGGGGACCAGAGAACAGCTGCAGCCAGTGTTAAAAGATATTGAGCAACAGGACAGTGACATGCTTCTCACAGAATGTACAAATCTTGGCCCTTCTCAGTAAAACAAGATATGGGTTGGAGAAGATTTACATAAATCCAAAGAAAATTACCAATTGCAAAATCATATTCATGCAGTTAAGATATTAAACATTATCCTGTTATGCTCTTCTAAGGGATTTCTGTGGCTCTTTACATCCCAGAAGCTATGAGTCCTGAATAACAACCACAGAGAATATTGTTCTTTACAATATTGTTTGCAGATTAGAAACTGCCTTTTTGCATTCCTGAACTGTTGCTATCAAATGTTCACGTACGATAATTTGGTCTCAACATTCTACTTCTGTATGGATTTCCAGAAGCCATTTCCTAAATCTACACTAATCCTTAAAAATTCAACGAGGTTTTTTAAAAGTAGACCGGTGACAGTAGTTTTTTATACAAACTCAGATCTAATGAAATAATTACAACAGCAATTTTCCAGAACTACATTGCCCCAGTGAATGGCGAGCCCACACAGTATAACAGACTCAGACTACCTACCTTCTATGCCCTCATCCTCCAAGTAGCACAGAGACAGTTCTACTGCAAAAAAAGGCAGATTTATCTCAAAGTGATTACTGCACTGCTAGTGACAAGGACTTTAACTGGGAAAATACCTTACTGGTGTTTTTGTTTAGTGTGAAAGTAAATCAGTAATATAATTATTCTGCATTTTGTCAGCAGAGTAGTAAGACACAGTGAGCAGAGATGAACTGCAATTATGATGGGTCTCAAATATTACTTGTGAGTTGCTTTTGGTTAGAAGTCCAGATGGTGTAAGTATACCTCATATATAAGTTTCTTCTACAGCCAAAAGAACTATAATTTCTTCCTGAAAAAGTGGGAGGTTTGAGACGGACCAATCATTCCTGCACAACTGCAGAAAGCATTTTAGCATTTCTTTAAGAACAGGAAGAAGAACTAAGCAAAATCTAATTTATGACTCGAAGATCTCTAATTAGTTATAGAGTTTGTAAAATGCTTGGAAAATGAGTTGAGATTCTCAGGATTTGGATTTGCATTCATTCTTCCTGACTAGGTAAATACTAGTTACTAATCCTCACAGAGTAAATAAAGTTTAGTTCAAGGAGCAAGCTTCCCATAACCAGAAAGGGTGAATTCATTACTTGCCTCCCAGGAATCCCAGATTCCACAGCAATCCATGGAGTCAAAATACAAGGATATGTGTGTATACACAAGATATTAATAGACAAAATACATTTGTACATGGATATAGATACACACAAACAAAAAAACACTCAGAAACTGTCTTTTATTATATTCCACATCCCTCTGTAGAATAACCTCTGATCCTTTCTTCCAATAAAGGTCATTAATGAGGAGAATTAAGATTTCTCTCTCTTCGCTGCCACCATACCAGAAGCATTCCTAAAATATAGTAGATGAATCTATGCCAACTTGGCTGATGTCTTCTTTTGACAAATGCACATCTTTCCAGCAAAACAACTCTCCCTACTCTTAAATCAGAGTTGGAAAGCAAACAGCATCTCTGCAGGATATTTGCTTGGGTGTCACAAGAAAACAAAATTTTGAATTTGATACAAAATGGTGCACAGGCACATACATGCTCACCCTACCACTTCAGGCTCCTGACTGAGACACATGCTCATCTCCAATGACAAAATGAAGAAGACAGGAAATTAATCCATTTTCCAAGGGTATCACTTCCTGGGATTTCAAAGGAGGCTTCATAGACTATTCCATTAGTGAACAACANAAAAGCACTTAGGAAGAAGGAATTGCTTCTAGATTGGCTCCAAAATCCACCTTTCCCAGCATCCCACCTCTAACACTGAAATGCCAAATCAATTCCAAGGCATCCATAAAGCACAATATTTTCCAAGCAGCAGCTTCTTCTGTCTGAGGAACACTTGGAGACAGAACAAACACCTTGGTACTGGATGGTAGGTGAGGTGTTTGCCCAAGGTTATCCAGTGTTTTTTTAACCTACAAAGACCCATTGTAACTGGGTACTAAGGATGCCACGCCTTTGTAGCTTCACTACCTATTGCATGAAGAGCACTACCTTCTGCTCAGTCTGAACTGCGCTTGATGAGGGCATTTGAAGCACATCAGTGAATGCAGGACAACCCTGCCTTGCCTCTCCCAGCCACAAACATCTGTACCACATGGAATCCTGGAGATGACTGTGATGGCTCTCCTATGCTGACTCTTGTCCACACTCTGGATTCCTGCAGAAAAATAACTGCACAGCTTTGGTGACCTTTGCTCTCATCTCTGTGCCTTTCACAGCACTCCAAAACTCCACTAGTGACCTCCCTACAGAACAACAATTAACCCAGTGTATTTCTAAGCTGCTTTGTAACTTTTGCCTTGTCATTCACCCTTGCAATACCATCGTCTTACCACACAGCTGCATAATATCTCTACAAGCTGTTGCAAGTCCAGGTGTGAATGTGTTCACTTGTCTCCCTTACCTATATCACCAACTCTTTCCGAATTAAACTCCAAGATACTTCAGAAGAAATACTTTCTTTTCCAGAAGCCACACTCTTCCCCAGACTCCACATTCTACCCTATGTCCAACAGCACTTCCAGTTCTGTGAAATACTTTTCACTACTTCTGGCACAGATGACACATTTTATGAACAGTTCCTATATGTCCTCTAGACTCAAAAACACCTTAAGGAAAGTGGATTGTGTGGTGCCACCTACCATTTGTACGATGGCAGAAACTGAAAGCAAAAAGGTGGCACATCATGCTTGGCAGAAGCAACATTTCGTTCACTAAATTCCTTAAAACTCCTGGATGAGATCCTGTCACCATCTCTTAACATCTGCCCATCTTGCTAGCCTGTGCTGTAAACTCCATGACCAGCCCTTACAGTTTCAGTGCCTTTTAGTAACTCTACTTACAGAAAGAAAGCATAATACTCCATTACCCTTTTTTTACTTTTTAATTCCTTTTTTCACTCATGCATTTTCACTCCTTGTAAGCACTGAAGAAAAATGCAAGAAAATGTCGCAGCATTATGTAGCAACACCCAATAATATGAGGCAGAAGTGACCAGATTGATTACTCACTTGAATCCTGTCTGAATACCCTGAGATATCTTTTCAAAAAATGCATACATTAAAAGAAAAAATAAATAAATAGACAAACTATACCTCAGCTTCTTAAAAGTATGAGCAAAGACTGAATACAAAGAAGAGAGAAATAATCAAGAAAACATGTTTTGTCTCAAAAGAAGTAAAAAGAATTGGTTTATTATTTCCTTGAAGACTTGGGGTAAAGATTATTTCAAAACAAATTAATGATATACAACACTGACGTGCATAGTCCTCCTTCTATTTTTACTCAATTTTTGTTCCTCTAAGTTCTTCAACGATGAATCTGGTGATATTTTGCTTAGGCAGAACATTTTGAGGAGCAAACCATTCCCTCGCAGTGAACCTGCTACCTGAAGAGTACCTATTACCATCATGAGATGTGTCTGTTCAACCTGCTGAACGTAATAGTCCTGGAAAGCTGATCTATAAACTTCAGTCAAGAGACTCTACAGGAGAAGCAACTGAATGTTCTCAATTAAATACTTCTGCAAATGGGGAGAAAAGTGGTATTACTGACTAAGAACTGCAATCAAAGCGGTATCAGTAACACAAGGAAAATACACAGCAAACCAGTTTGCAAGATACTACACAGCAGGAATCAAACACACTGCTATTGAAATAGCTTTGTTCACATTCTTCACAAAGGAATACCATCCCCCAGTGGAGCTGAACTGTCAGGAGGACACTGCCGTGAAAGCCTTACCTTCTCATATCTTCCCAATACTATTGAGTTTTGGAGGCAGAAAGTCAAGATGTCACAAAATTTGTAATGCATTTAGAAATAAATGTAAAGTATTTATGCTTACAAATATATTTGGGAATATATCTCTTGGTGCGTCTTCCTCTTTTTCATAATTTTTAAAACACTAGTATACAGGAAAGAAAGCAAAGGGATAATCCAAATACAGTAACGATTTACAGAAAATATAAAAGTTTTATTCAGAACTGCTGTCTCTTGCAGCTTCTAGTATTTCAAAGATATACAAATGCTAAAAAGTTCATTCAAGGTCCATTTTCTCAATATCATACAATCATAAAAGGTTTTGCCACACCAGCATTGACTGTAAGCTGCAACATGTGAGCATCACTTTCTGTCGCAGAGTGTGTCTCAGTAAACCACAGTCTCACAGAAAACTGTGGGACTAGGAAAAGTCCTACCTTCTCTTCCTGATGTACTCTGTTGGCATTTTCCATCTGAAAGCTGTGCAAGGACTGGATTTTGTCGATCTGCTGTCGCTGCTTCTCTAGCTCCCCTTGGAATTCATTCTTTTTTTGCTCCACAGCACCCCTCTCCGCTGCTGCCCTGCGGACTTTGCCTTCCAGATCCATGACTCGATCCTGAGGAAGAGCAGATTAGCCAAAGCAAACACAAATGCTTCCCCCTTGCCAGAATCCTGTCCAATATATTTAAGGAATAGCAAATTTCACAGCTCTAACACTGCTGATATCATGAAAGTCCAGCCAGAGATACTAGTTGTACACAGACACATGCCACCCTAGTTTTATGAAAATTAACAGCATTACATATTTCAAAGAGACTGTCAAAATTTCAGTTAAAGATAAGAAAAATGAAAAGCTCAGTATTTGAGCTTTAAAAAAACCCAAAATATAAACATAAAAAAGGATTAGAATCCACAGTCTTTCTGAAGTACAAGGTCAAACATTTTTTTAAATTTAGCTCATACAATTCTGGCAGCTCTACACTTCTCAGTGTTGACCCTAAACTAAGTCAGTGTCAAAACTCAGCTCTCAAATCAATCTGACACCCCAGAGGAGATAGAAAAGAGTAGAGGGAGGACAACAACTTTTACATGAACAATTCATACATGGCTATTACACAAAGATGTATGTGAGAAAAATTCATTCATAATAAGAATGATGATTTTCTGTTTGGCTGCTCAAAAAGCAGCTCCAGTCAGAAGAAAATTCACACACCATCACATCCTGTTCATGCAGAGACATAAGCTAAGGAATCAAGCCTGATGTTTTCACATTCTTTCCTTCTCCCCTCCTTCTTCTTCCTAAGTACCAATTTAGTTTTGCAGGACATTGTTTCTAAGCATTTTGGATTAAAGGTATTTTTCAGCAGCAACTAGGAATACAAAAAATGCAGGGGGTGGGAAATCTACCCATATGAAAAAAGACCTGGTGATTCCAGGTGGATTAAAAATTAGACATAATAAAAACTATGCATGTTCCAAAACTCCAAGAAAATGTACTAAATCTTCTTACACGACAGTATGTAGCATATTATGGCCCACCTACCCTGCTTCTCTGCACAGAAAGAAAGAAAAGGGAGAGGAGGCAGAGAAAAAAAAAAAAAAGGAAAATGACTCGCAGTTTAGCTGGAATAGGAAGGAAAAGCACCCATCCCATTTCAGCCAAAACAGCTGCAAAGTCTTGCCAACAAACAAACAAACAAACGGGTCTACAGAATGCTTTAGAAGATCCATCCATGTATGGCTATGCTTTTATTCCATTCAGAGTACACGACCATGCAGATGTGAAGTAAGTTTCAGGCTAACCTTAGTAGAAATGTACAAGATGGCACAGTACATCAGTTATATCAGAGGACCTTGTGTCTCTAGGTTATTGAGACCAAGATAAACTAGGATGGTGGCATATTTTTCTCACTATCAGCTGCTTCATGGCTGTGCAGCTAAACTCTAGCAGTATTGACACAGTTGCTACCTACTGATAGCCACCATGTTGAGGCCTCTGACTAAAAGGAAGGCAAGGGATGACCAGTCTCAGAAGTCATGAGACATATCCCTAACTGCATGGACAGACACAAGCAGCCTGTTTGAACAGTGCCTACTCTGAAGTGAAACAGGAGCTCAACTCCTTCAGATGTCCATGCAGTACTAAAATTTGGCTCAGTTACAAAGAGAATACAAATTCAGTGGACAAACTGGGAAGGAACTTTCATAAGCCACGTTTAATCAACATGCTGTTAGTTTTTAGATTAGCTTATTAAAATCAATAACAAAAGAAAAGAAAAAAAAAAGTAGGAAAAAAAAGAAACTGTCCTGCAGAGATTGTCACAAACCAGAAACTTGACTCACATACCCTATAACAGAACAAATGCTCCAGAAAGGATTAAAACCCAAGCTCAACAGCCACAAAAAATAGCTATCATCAGAAAAATAAAGTTATCATCAGTCAAGGTAATTATTATGCGTGACTTGCATGTCCTTCTTCAGAAAGATCACTATGAAACACAAATTCAGATTTTGTTTCTGAACAACCCAGATTTCCTTGTACTGAGTGGGAAAGTATGCATACAATGTTATGGGTCATGTATGAAGACAACCTAGGGATATGAGTGCGCTAGTTTTGACTGGGACAGAGTTAATTTTCTCCACAGTGACTGGTATAGGGCTCTGCTTTGGATTTGTGATGAACACAGGGTTGACAACAAAAAGATGTTTTTGTTTTTGCTGAACAGGGCTTGCAAAAGCCAAGCCTTTTTCTCGTTGTGTACTGCCACGATGGCAAGGAAGTTGGGAGTGCTTTGGAGGTTGGGAGGGGACAGAAAACAGAGGATGGCACTTGTCATATCTTTGATGTGAAACAGCACGGGACAGCTGAATGTTTTATGAGAGCAGAAGTAACAAGTATTACATATGCAGGCATGTTCAAGTTTTGGATTTCTCTCATGTACAAATAGGCATTCCTCCCATTCCCTTCATCTCTCACTACTGATAAACAGCAAATGTAAAATTTGTGAAAGTTCCTACAACAAGCTGAAGAAAGAGAATCATCCTTCTTGTGAACTATATTTATTACTTGCACAAGTCCAATGTGACATGCAGAGCATAAGGAACATTACCTGCAGATCCATACTGCGAGAACTTGCAACCCAGTAATTGAAACCCAAAACAATTATGCATGCCACGAGTGCAGCCATGAGGAGTGGTGGAGACTTCATTCCGCGACAGCTGTTTCCTAGTCCCACCATTTCAAGAAAACAACAAATCCAAAGAACCACAGCAAGTATGGAAACCTGCAAATTAAAAAGGGCACATTATACCATTCCTAACTGCAGCTATTTTATACACACAATAAAACTTTCTTTGCAATAATGCAACAGCTGTCAGCTGACAGGCCTACACCCAGCAAGGAAGGTAAATGTATTAGTGTTGACCTGCCTAGGTATTTCCATCTGAAAGACAAAGAGGTCAACGCACACTATTAACTTGTACGTAAAGCTTCACATGGTCTTCAGGGGGATGTCCTGAATAATGAAAATCTGCAATAAACAGAAGCAGCCATCCTTTTAGCATACATCTACACAAAAAGTCTACATAAACAACACTGGGGTAGAGAATAGATTGCTTTTCACCTAATTTACACAGAAAATTAATTTAGTCTTGCTGTTTGAGGAATCATTTGCATTCTGCTTTCTAAAATTGGACAGTTTCAATCTATTCCATCTGATACTACTATTCTAACTTCTTGTTCCCAAGCTTGTAAACAAATACATAAATCAGATTAAACCAAATTATTTAAAGGAAAATCTAAAAATAACAATTAATATAAATATGAGCATACACCCCATTGATTTCAATGCTACATTGCATTAAATGATCTCCATTTTGATCCTCAGCTGCTTTCTATGCTCCTACTAAATAAATAATGAATTAGCAGTACCAGGGATACTACTGGTTGTCATTGAACTAACACAAGTTATTTCTGTGATACAGGCAATCTTAAAAGATAGGCAGGAGCAACGGGTAGTTGCAATTCTCCTTGAAATAGGCTACATTGATTTTATGATATGGTAAAATCTGGTCTTAATAAGCCTAATGGCACCTAGCTTTGTGAATCCTCAAACTCTACTGGGAATCTTGGCTGCAGTTTGTACAAGATCACTCCCTTGTAAACTGAGATTAACTTCTTTTCTTTCTGCACTACTTCCTGCAGACTAAAAGCAAAAATAAACAAAGACCAGGCAGACAGCAAACATATATGCATCACAAGACACTAGTTAAATCTAAAATGGGTGCATTTACTAGTAAGATATTGCACAAGCTCTCAAGGTACATGCTCTTAAGCAAAGCAACCTCTTCCCTACAATGCACAGGTGGCAATGCTTTAAAAGTTAATAAATGGTAGCAACTCTCAAAGGATTTACACATGAACATACACTGTAAAAAAA